>OY856409.1:1308823414-1309423414 GCA_963693085.1 Alisma plantago-aquatica | reverse complement strand
TTGTTTGGTCAAAACTAAGGATTCAAGCACACTAACTTCCTAATTAGGGAGTCAGGGTTTCTAAAGTCAGAGTAGCTATATTTCAGTATGTTACATGACTCCATTCCCTTGGAAAGAATTTCATCCTCAAAATCTAACTACCCAAACATCATCAAACCAACTACTCTCCACCCCTTAAAAGGTTTGACCTACCAAGCCAAACTAATCTAGAGGTAAAAGGGTGAGTCTAACTAGACCATATACAAGATACATCATTCTTCATTGCGCACTCTGATTGCTTACTAAACACCAAACTTCAAAGTCTAGGTTCTAGGGATAACTATCCAAACATGTGGTTAAATGGGTCATAAGGGAACTATATTGGGTATCCATCCTCAAACAAGTCATCATACACCTAAAACTTAGGGTTCCCAAAGATATACAACATAGGTCTAAGGTCACTATTGCCTAAAAGAAAACTATTTCAGAAAATCCATTTCATCTTAGGCCAGGACAGTATCATATGGATATGGGAGTCCTCATAAACCAAGAAAGTGGCGTGGAGGAAAATATTGCCAGCCCCCAGAACCTGATCCTTTCTAGACACCTTTGCTTCAACTTCATGCCCTAATAGTTGCCTAAAAGCAAACCTAAACAACATTAAGTTATGCATATTTTAGTTATGAGTATTTTAGAGTTTTATTCATCATGATACTAATGTGGAACTATAGGGTCCTAAATCAACCTTTCATCATTTATAGATCAACTCTAGGGAAACCATGTCACCAAAAGGAACTATGTAATGTAGGGATTCTAATTAGGGAGACAAAACTGAAATTGTCAGATTCCGACTACCATGGGCTCTGATACCATGTTGTAAGAGAGTGAAATCATCCCTTTACTAAAAGTTTGAAGAATTGACATCCATTCCAAACCCTCTCAGAGTTATGATGGAATGGGCATAAATTTTTTAAATTTATTAAACATTGGTATACGAAAGACCATTAGAAAGTAGCAGAAAAAAACTAACTATATTCAATTTCATAAAAGGTTTACAAAAAATACATCAAATTCTCCCATTATGGTTTACATCAAGACACACAATCAGAATATAGATAGAGGGAAGTCTAGACTACTACAATCTTGTCTCCAAGCAAAATCTCCATCAATTGAGTCCAAGCCAAAAGCTAAGATCTTCCTTGTCTTGTCCCTCACCTTGCTCAGCACCTGGGTGGTTGGGAAGGCACCCAGCAAAAAGGAAAGGGAAGAAAAGTATGTGTCACAAAACTAATCTAGGATATCAAGATAAGTACAACAAATAAAATAGGCTAGGGTTTATCATATGATGAAGATAACAAGAGTATGAGGCTATATTCAAAAGAAACTTGCCATTAGCAGTTATATAAAAAAGGATTTGCATGTAAGATAATTATGCCTACCTAACTAAGTAGGGTTGAGGCACCTACTGGACCTTTAACCTTAGGTGAGGGGAGAATAAGACACTCCCAGTCACCTACAATATTATGGGGAGAATAAGGCATTCACCAGGGTGATTATTTACATGCCCTCTGTGGGTGGTTGTACATAAGTATCACTATTTTAAATTAAATAGAACATAAATCCACATGCTAGAAAAGTAGTCATGGCAAGAGTAGTCATAATATTCAATAAGCATGGAAGTGGGGTATAAGACCCAAACAAGAAGAAATTATAATCTAATTTGAGGCATGAACAACATTAGGATTCAAGAATAGAATATTTAGGGTTCATTTAAGCCTGATTAGGGAAATATAGGGTTTGGCTACAATTATCCCAACATAGGGTGTAAGGAATGCACATACCTCTCTTACTGATATTAATTACTAACTTTCACCACTTTAATTGAGTCCAAGTTCCACTTTGCCTATTTTCAATGTATTAACATGTATTAGAGTACATAGTGCAAATTAATATATAGAAACCCTAATTTCATAACTTTTTAGAAAAAATAGGATTTAGCTTTTGAAAATATCACCAATGAACTTGTTAGGTTCACCTGATGAATTAAACATATTCTTATGTTGATTTTGGAGTTATGATGATTAAGATGTAATTTTTATGGATTTTATGCATTAAATTCATTTTACAAAAATCACCCTTCATCAAACCATGAAATCAGACCTTGGAAATAGTTTTATTAGACAGAGATTAATTTTTCAATTCCAAAACATATTTACTTGTCAAATTTGGATAAGCGGTTTAGAAGATACTAACTAATAGGAAATTGCCACATCATCAAACCGATCGAGATATTTGAAGAGAGAGGGAGAGGGAGAAAATACCATTCAACCCAAGTTCAGGTTTGAAGTTGCATAGGTAACCAAAATAGAGCTTCTAGAGAAGGTAAAATAGTAAGAAACCAAAACCTTAGAAGAACATGGTAAAAAGAGATAAAAAAACATCGATTATCAACATATAAGCATGGGTTTTAAGCATGTACTAAGCAATATATGAGAAGGGGGTTAACAAAACTTGCCTCTAGGAATGTAAGAAGGTCCAAACAGAAATGATCCCGAGATTATAAGGTATGGTTGCTCCAAGCTAAGCTCCTTTCTTGAGCAAAGATCACCTTCTCCACTTTAGAGGTGTAAACCCTAGCAAAAGAGCATGGAGATGAGGTGTTTTAGGGTTTTAGGTGGATTTTTACCATGTATAGTCATGGTTCCGACCTAGAATAAGGTGTAAAGAAGACTAACAATATGAAAATAGGAAAGGAAGGGAGGAAACTTACTAGTTTTGGTCGAAATTAGCAAGGAGGAGCTTTAGAAACCCTAATAGAGCAATTTGGAAGCCCTAGGAGCCATCTTCACCAAGGTAGGCCCCCTCTATTACCTTGGGATAGAAACTTTGTGGCCAAATACAGAAGGAACTATTATCTAAGATAGAGGAAAGAAAAGGAGTGCAAGAGTTTTTGAATTGTGAGTTGGGAAGGGGTATACATGGCTATATAAAGAAAGAGGTGAAGCATGAGGTGTCTTAAGGGACTTTCCATGTGTCTTTAGCCTAGGGGCTTGATGGCCATGCAAGAGGACAGATCATGGACTCTTCTTGGATATTAAAATTCGGTCCTAAGATCCCATAGATCCTTATAGGACATCCCCATCGTTTTTCAAGAAAGAAATAACCTCATTGGTTGATAGCTTTTAAAGATAAGCACCCTTATAAAGAGGGCAATCCCTATAATGCACTTGGAAAGAAATACCATCAAACCAAGGTGAAACTATGTTCTCCAATGGTTTAAAATCTCGTTAATGGTAAGGGAATATCTAAGGATTAAAATTCAGTTGATAATTGCAAAGAAAACCTCCCAATTGGGTAAATTGCATAAAACTCCAAAATGTACCTAAAATTGCATAACTTGCACAAACAACATCCAAATCGAACCAAATTTGAAACTTAGGATCATTTTATGTTTTCAAATCATATTAAAAAGTTATATTAAGGTTTAGAGCACTTAATTATAGTAATTAAGCTTTCACTGAGGTATTTTTGCATAAACCCTTATATTGGTACAATTAATGAATAAATGTTCACTAAACCATTATAAATTCCACTAATTAAATAGAAAGGCCAATAAGCATAGAAATGAAAGGAAAATATGGGAAAGAAGGTAAAAAGACAAAATTTCATAATTTGGTATGTTACATAACTCTTTCAACACATTGGTATTGTATGTGCTTAAACTTCCATTGTGAAACATTCAAGAACTATCTCATGGGGCTTGATCCTTATCTCATAAGATGTTTCCTCATTCTTTCATTGCTAAAGGGGTTTTCATGCCACTTCTCAATATTTACAATATTGATATGTGATTCCTCATCATATGTGGAATGTTCATATATGCTCCCACTAAATCTTTTGTAATCACAAATTTCATCTTTATTCTTGATTCAAGTCAAACTCTTTGACAGTCCTGTCAATTTTAAAAGATCCCATTTCTGAGTTGCTTGTTTCAATCCCAAATTGAACCTTGTAGTTTATAGACTTTATTTGCATTCTTGAAGTTATGAAACCTTTTAGGTTGTGTCACGTACACATCCTCTCAAGTATTCCTTTTAAAGAATCTGGTTTCAATTTTCATGTGCCAAATCTCATGGTCGATTGAACTACAACAACAAGCATTTGACAATTTCTAAAGGATTTCTATCATGTTCAACATCTTGAGCTGATTTTAAAACCTTTTCAACCAATCTATCATTTTATGTTTTCCATGTAGGTCTTTGCCATAAGACCCTATTGCACCCTTTAGGTACTACCCCTTTAGGTATATCTCTCAAAGTCCTACCTTGTTAGATTACATGGACCCCATAGTGGCCTTAAGACATTACTTGGGTTAGGGTACTCAATAGATTCTAGTCAACCTATGTGAGTTGTTGGATGCACAATCCACCAATCTCATATATGTTCTACCAGAACTATTTTGTTCTGTGTTATATGATGAACTTCAGATTCCACGACAACTTGTAATTCTCTTAGTTCTCATTGTACCTATTTGTTGACCTCAAACATTTTGAGTTCTACTTTTACAACCACTAATTCTTTAGGAACTCAGTTATCCCATCAACAAAACATCTTTTTTACTAGATTGGGATTAATAGTAACATTCAACAATTATGGTTTGTCGATAAACATTTTCAAGAAAATACTTTCTCAATCTTGGTTTCAAATCCTTCATACATATTGTGACATTCCTAAATAATACCATATATGATGTCTTATAAGTCATTCAGATGGTACATCATTTAGCGATAGGTGTATATTTATGAGGATAAGAAGATTAGATTAATTGATAATCATATCATGACTCATCATGGTATAATTTCTTCATTATGATACGTCATCATGTTCATATGGACTTGACTTGTGACACATTATCATTGTTCATACTTTGAAGGCTCTCACATTATTGATGCAAAGTATTTCAACAATTGATCTCATCAAAGTTTATTCATACTTACATCAAAGTCATACTTCATTTATAATCTCCTTGAATACTTCAAGAGATTTATGTTTCTATTTTATTGAGTACATATCATCATATTACCAATAAAAGAAATGAGGTGTGAGTAATTTTCTATAGCATTCATTCCATAAGATCTTCATGCATCAATGTATGAGGTCTTTGCGTAAAGCTTATCCTCCCATGACATCTAGTGAAGGATGTTATTTTACATTGTGCGTAAGTAAGATTTGCATATTTCCTTAGTTCGATAGCCAAGGGAAACTAGATTATCATCAATATATATTCTAGACATGATTTCTTATATATACCATGATGCCTATGCCACAACAAGTGAGATGAATTAAAACCAAATTGTGAAAAAAAAACACCCAAATTACCATAAAACACAAGAAATTAAAACTGATTTCATATGATCATAAGAGCTGCAACATTTTACACATGTGTCCACAAAAGCTACCTATATTGCAAATCACCTTACCAAAACATTATACAAGATACCATTCAGTGGATCTCAAGCCATATCCTATTACACATGGTAACTTGTTCATATACATATATGTCATCTCTATACAACAACAGACGTAAATCCTAAACCTTGTAACTGTACATACAACAAAAGCCTCCCCAAGCGCCTGAGTGTACAAGGACGACAAATAGGACACTACTTCTATGCATAATCAGAATATCCAACCTTTCAGCAACTACTGGTTCTCTTGCTACTCAACACCAACAACATGATCTTGACTTCCCCGTGGTCGGTCACCTAAAAGATGTGGAAACCCACAAGATGAGACCAAATGTCCCAACAAGATATATAACTCTCTGCCAATGTCTATTAAAAGCAAGATAAGCTAAGCAGGTAAAACAACATTCTATGTAGATTGACCAGATTCAGCTAAATGAAATGTACTTAACAAATGAAACAAATTAAACAATACTAGGCAGCCACCACTGAGTAGTACATTAAGTTATATTCTAAAAAAGAATATGACGAACATGTATAACAATTGACTTCTCTTACCATCTTGTAATTCAAAAAGTCACTAAAATGATAAGGAAAAGGGGCTCAACCAATGTTAGTCATATTTAACCCTTAGTAGAATATACTATATGACTGTGCTATGTCTCAGATTATTGCCCTGAGGACTTGAGTCGTACCACCAAAATCCAACTGACCACTATTAAGTCAAAATCGATGCCATATAAGGTCAAATGGAAGAGACAGAATCCATGACCTCTCCACACCTCTTGGTCAGCACAAGAGAAACACCACAGAGACATACTAGTCAACTGTAAAAGATGATATATAGTCAATAGAAGGATCGGCTCATGCATAGTCGTCCATATAAAACACATAGACCACCTTGGTATAGGTAACGACGCTAGAAGAATAGGCTCACGCATGCCTATTCTTAAAAGGAGTGGATCATGCATGGCCATCCATATCACTAGGAGATCATCTCACGCATGGCTGTCTCATACAACCTGTAATTGTGGAGGCAAGGAGATACCTCAATTTTCACCCACCGCATATTCAAAAAAATGCACTCTGAGTTATACTCATTTGATAAATCCAGCAATTAGAGCTGACACTGGAAAGGATCTATGGCACGTGGCACCTACATGGTTAGGGTTCCACTTGATTAGTTAGACAATTGGGAGACTTTTAGCATCAATCAAGTTACAATGTATAAATCCAAAGCAACTCTATAAGAAATAAGGGCACATTGCAACTCCAGAAGATTTAAAATGTACTAGGTGTGATCTTGTCCCACAACCACCACATGGTACTCAAATCTCTTCCATTCACAAAGCCAACACCAACATTTCACATCACTATGGAACATCAATCCCTTAATCACATCACTTGAGGATATCACTTCTCAAGGCACTAAACCATCACTAGGTCATAAGACCTATCATGTTAAACCATGTATGTTCTTCATCACATTATGTCTCATCAATGTGCATAAACACCACACTGTACCGTGTAACCACCACCATAGCATACACAAGCCATGGAATGCAAGGTTAGGGGCTTATAAGAAAGAGAGAGAAAGCATTATAGCAAGATGACTATCTCAAGGGAAAGACAATAGATGCATCACATTGCTCATCATTAGGGTTAGGGTTCCATGCTCAATCGATTAGGGTTTTTTAGATACATCAAGTCTCTAAACCCTAGATATGGTATCTTCCATATTCTTGAAACACTTTTAGAGTTAAGAATCATGATTAGGGTTAAGAAAACAACCACCCGCACAACACTACTTGTGGCTAATACATTACTCATAAATGTGTATTAATTGAGTACTCAAGCCCATGTCTCCACCATCCAACAACACCATGTTTCATTACCACCCACCAACATGGGTTGCAACCATCAAACATTTGTGATGCCTCAACCACGACCAACACCATGATGTCACGACCGCGACACCCCAGAGAGGGCATGTCTCGACCAAAGAAAGGCTAGGGTTTCAACCACCCAAGGCAAACATGTCGTGACCTCCAACCTCAAGGGAAGCAACTTGACCACAACCAAGGCTGTCTCGACCTCAAACCATGCCATGGGTTGAGATCAAACAAAAGATAGGTGAGATGTCATGACTGCAACAAGCATAAAGGTAACTAACATCATAAGATCATATAACTCCTCTAAAATAGAATCAGTGTCCTAACTAAATTAGGGCATGTATCTCAACCAAACATCAAACCATCATCTCGATCGTTACTACAAAAGATCAAGCTGTAATGACCAACAATGGTCAAGCCACCACCAAGGCAAAGGACCATCGTCAAACCAAGGATAACCAAGGTAAAAATGGAAGCAAACCATGATTTAATAGAAGAGCACTGCAAAGAACACCACCATCCTCAAGAAGGAAAATGTCTCCCAAAATCGGTCATCAATACCCTAACACTTGTATCATGAAACCACCATGAAAAGGGATCTCAAACAAGAGAGAAAACCAAGTTAAACCACACTAAAATATAACCAAAACTTCATTGAATGCCAAAACACCCGATCATCAAGCATGCAACCAAAACCAAATTCAAGAGATAGGGGAAAATATCATTGCACCATAATTACCAAAGTCAGATACAATACTAGGGTTTCATATTCCATCCAAACCAAGCATGATCTCAACATCAACCAAGTTATAGAGTCTACCATTATCTACCAGCATGTCAAGGAAGCATTTAAAAATAGAAAATAGTAGCATGAATGTAGAAGAAGTGCATTAATAGAGAAGGTTAAGAGTTATATAGCACGCCTGAAAGAAGGTCACTCCAAGGGTTGCAAACTCCAAACACACGATCCTAAGGATGATGAAGATCCACCAAAAATTCATCCTCATCTTCAAAGACACCTCAAGAAAGAGAAGACACCATGGTCAAAGATTTCACAAGAAAAGGAGAGAAAGATGCCCAAGGACAAATTGAAAGAAATAAGGGAGAAAAGAGAGAAAACTTCCCCTCATTTGAGTGTCACCTTGTAAAAAAATGGCCTATGACCCATTGTGAGGAGGAGTTTATAACCACCATGTCAAAACATTGTCTAAGACTGAGAAAAGGGAAGAAGATGGGGTAGAAGATCCAAGGAAAACACCAAAAAGGAAAGGTAAACACTTACCAAGGTATAAGATGATCAAGGGTCACCACAAGCACCACATGCAAGGTCTATCCTCCTTCAAGGCACTAAGAACAACACCTCCTTGCTACACCAAGCTCCAAGAACATCCAAGCAAGTAAGATTAAAGAAGATGGCTGAAAAAGGTCACTTTCATGGAGAGAAGAGGGTTTATATAGCAAATAAGGAGAGAGGTAGGGTAAGAGATGAGGTGTCAACAAGATAGGGCTCCAAAGGGGCACTTATCCACCCAAGGAACTAACTTGCAACCACTTAAAACACGCATGAATGAGATGGTGATATACTCTATGTTGGTTATAGACCCACTTGGATCACCCACATGGTCATGGTTGTGACCCACCATGGAAAACCATCCATGGTCCTGACAACACCACCAAACATAGCAAGGTCGCGACACACAAGGTCACCAAACTCCTCATAGGTCGAGACACCCTGTACAAGGGAAACCACCTCTACCTAAGATCACCCAAAACCATCTTGGTTGCAACCACAACACCTAGAGGGGGTGTGTCAATCACGATACCCACAAAACAACCCCTAGGCCTCAAAATAGGCCGCTACACCCACAAGGAATAGAAACCCTAGAAACCCTAATCACCCAAGGTGATTCCATCACTCAACTAAAGCTCAAACAAGGTGCCCCAAACCACCAAAACCTCTCTCATGAAGATAAGAGAGAGAAGGAACACTCTAGAGTTGATAAATTGCAAGATAACCCCTCAACTTGGGTAAATTGCAATTTGCACCAAAACAAGTGCACAAAGCACAAACAATATATAAACAAGCTCAAAGTAGAGACTTAATCTCTCCAAAAGCTCTAATATCATATCAAAAGATTAGAGCAAGGTTATAAACACATCATCAAGCCAAAGTAAATAGGGTTAACTCAAAACACAGGTCAGAGGTCTTACAAGCCATAAACCCCTAACAAGGATTTTGCCCCCGAAATCCTAAGTGAAAAGAGACAAGTATTTCCTCCACGTATCTTACTCAAGATCCCATGTGGCTTCCTCAACCCCATAGTGATTCCATAGAACCTTCACCAACACGACGTCCTTGTTCTTCAGATTCTTCACTCTTCTGTCTAGGATCAACATGGGTCCTTCAACATAGGACACATCCCCATCAAGCTCAACTTCAACTAGTTGCAAGATTAACTCTATACTAGGATGGCACCTCCTCAACATGGACAGATGGAACATTGTATGCAACTTGTGCAACTCATATGGTAGCTCCAACTTATAAGCCACTTTCCCAACATGTTCCCCCATAGAGTAAGGTCCCATATACATGGGAGCCAACTTACCCTTCTTTCCAAACCTCAAAACTCCCTTCCAAGGAGAGACCCTAAGATACACCTTATCCCCCACTTAAAACTCCCATAGTCTATGTCGGTTGTGTGTGTATGACTTCTTTTGTCCTATGCTTCCTTCAACTGTTATTGAATCACTTTGATCTTCTCTGTCGTTTGCTTCACAAGTTCAGGACCAAGAAGTTGGTATTCACCAGTCTCATACCAACACAACGGAGATCCGCAACATCTTCCATATAATGCTTCATACGGTGCCATGTTGATACTTCTCTGATAGATGTTATTATAAGAAAACTCTATCTAACTGAGGTGGATATCCCAAGTTCCCAAAAATTGCAGACGCAAGCTCTCAACAGATCCCCCAACATCTGTATGGTCCTCTCAGACTAACCATATATATGTGGGTGAAAGGTAGTGCTGAACCTCAACTGTGTACCCAAAGTTGTATGCAAGTGTTCCTAAAAGTGGCTCATAAACTGAGGACCTCTATCTGACACAATGGTATATGGGACACCATGCAGACGCACTATCTCATCAACATATATCTAGGAAAGCTTCTCTGATGTATACATTGTCTTCACATGAAGGAAATGCACTGACTTGGTCAGCCTGTCAATGAATTTCCCAAATGAAATCATAACCTTTGGCTGTCCTAGGCAGACTAACCACAAAGTCCATACTCACATGATCCCATTTCCACTGCAGTATAGGCAATGTTAGCAACGTTCTTGCAGGCTTATGATGTTCCTCCTTAACTTGCTGGCACATATCACATTTGGTCACAAGCTCATCCACATCATGTTTCAAGCTGGGCCACCAATACAAATCTTTGAGGTTATGGTACATCTTGGTGCTACCTGGGTGCATATCATACATTGAAGAGTGAGCCTTTTCCAAAACCATCTTCCTTAAGTTGTCAACATCAGGAACCATGACCCTATTATGATAACACATTGTCCCATCATTTGCCTCATGGAAGCCATCATGATTCTTGCTACTGAAATTTGACCATATATGTTGCATCACGGTATCAACCTAGTTTTCCTCTCTAATCTGTTGCCTTAATGTGGGCTTCACTTGCATATGTGTCAACAACCCAACTAGCAAGGAAACCTCGAGCTTCACATACATTTGACACAAGGAGACCAACATGTCTCTCTTATGGCACACCAAGGAACACAACTATACTTTCTCCATAGATGTCGATGAAGAATTTCCTGCTCAAAGTGTCTACCACAACATTAGTTCCTGGATGTTAATCAATTGTACAATCATGGTCTTTAATTAACTACATCTAGCATCGTTGTCGCGTGTTCAACTCCTATTGCAAAAAGATGTACTTCAGGTTCTTGTGATCTGTGAAGATCTGACACTTCTCGCTGTAAAGGTAGTGCCTCCAAATCTTCAAGGCATGGACCACTACAACTAGCTCCATATCATGGGTTGAGTAGTTCTTCTCGTGTTTCTTAAGCTGTCATAGAATAAAAGAAATCACATTCTTGTCCTATATCAGCACACAACCCAAACCATTCCTCAATGCATCACAGAAGACTATGTATCCCTTCCCTTGCTCTGATAGAACTAACACTGGCATACTAGTGAACTTTTCTTTTAATGACTGGAAGTCACAATGACACTTGTCATCCTAGAGGAAAGGCACATCTTTCTTCTTCAGCGTCGTTAGGGGTAACTCCACTGAACTAAAGTTCATGATGAACCTCCAGTAGTATCCTGCCAAGCCCAGAAAGCTACAAACTTCTGTCGACATCTTTAACTGCTCCCACTCTATCACAGATTCCACTTTCTTGGGGTCCACACGAACTCCCTTAGTAGATATCACATGTGCTAGGAAGGACACATCCTTCAGCCAAAACTCACAATTGCTGAACTTGGCGTCCAACTGATGTTGCCTCAATGTGGCTAACGCCTGATGCAGATGCTACTTATGTTGCTTACTGTCTCTGGAGTAGATCAAGATATCATCCATAAATACTACCATGAAATGGTCCAGATAATGTCTAAAAGCCCTATTCATTAGATCCATAAATGATGATGGTGCATTGGTTAGCCCAAATGGAATAACCACAAACTCATAATGACCATACCGAGTCCTAAACACTGACTTGGGTATGTCATTAGCCTTGATACACAATTGATGATATCCCATTCTTAGATCTATCTTGGAGAACATTGCGGCTCCTCACAACTAGTTAAACAGATCATCAATCCACAGTAAGGGGTACTTGTTCTTTACTGTCACCTTGTTCAGCTGTCTGTAGTCTATGCACAACCTCATGGATCCATCTTTCTTCTTTATGAGCAACACTAAAGTACCCCATGGTGACGTACTTGGTCTGATGAAACCCTTTTGAAGCAGCTCATGGAGTTGTTTCTTCAACTCTACCATATCTGTTGGTTCCATCTTGTATGGTGTCTGAGCTATTGGCTGGGTACCCAAGACTAGATTGATGTCAAAATCAATCTCTTGAGGTGGGGGAACACCTAGAAACTCCTTTGGAAACACAACCTCGAACTCACAAACAACTGGTACTTCCTGAATAGTAAGACTCATCACCTTAATATCCCTCACATGTGCCAAAAACACCTCACATCCTTGCCTCATCAGCTTCTCTACCACCATCACTGACACTAGACATGTTAGAAGAATCTGCCTATTTCCTTGGAAGATCCACATATCATTGCCATCCCAAAATGTCACCACCTTGGCACCATAGTCTAAGACCACATGATACTTCTCCAAGGTATCCATTGCAAGGATCACATCAAATCCATGCATGTCAAGCAGTATGAGATCCACTTGAATGTTATGCCCTGAAAAATAAAGAACACAATAAGGACACAACTCCCACAACTCTGCAGAACCAACCAAAGGGGTTTCTAAATGAAGGCTATAGCAACTAAGTTTAACAGGATAAGAGATATTACCAATCACTTTTGAGTGATAAAAGAGTGGGTCACACCCAGATCAACCAAAATAGATATAAAGGAAGAAGAAGACAAATCAAACTGAAATAACTTCATCTAACCTATCACTACTTGTGGGTTGACCACTCCTTCTGGCTGACTCATGGCATAAAATCTAGTCATGTCTTGTTGACGTCCCCGTCCCCTACTGCCATGTCCTAATGAACCAACTTGTGATGCCTTTCCACATCCTTATCCTCCTCCACTATTATACTATTGTCTTTATGAGCCCTACTGACTCTGCCTCTCCTACTGGGCCACCTCATCATCCTTTATGGAACAAAACTACTTGGTATGCCCGACCTAGACATACTTGTAGCACGTTTAGTTCTCATGTCATAGACTCGATGGCCCTATCACTGATACTGACGATGTAGTGGTGGCTCCTATTGATGGAAAACTGTGGCCTCTGCCCTTGCTAGGTGACCAATGAGGCGGTGCACTGGGTTGCTGCTGAGCTGGCAGTGCAAAAAACCTAGGCTTCTTGAAGCCTCCTGACGACTGCCCCTGGTACTATGCAGGCCTCTTCTTGTCACTCTTCTATCCCTTCTCAACCACTAACCACTCAGTACTCCTGATAGACTCCACGAATGTCACAAACTTCTCATGGTTCTCAAGTGCTGCCACAGCTGTCATCAGCTCACCGTTCAGACCCTTTTCAAAATGTTTGATCCTTTCTTCATCTCTCACCATGTGAGGACAAAAACCTCAACAACTCCATGAATCTCGCCTCATATTCATCGATCATCATGGGTCCTTGCTTGATCTTCTCAAACTAAGAGATCTTCTCATCAAGATAGGTACGCTGGAAGTACCTGCTGACAAACTCCCACCTGAACTCCTCCCACCTAACCTCAACACCTAGTCGTTTCTCTTCCTCAATGGCCCACAAACGGAAAACACTTCCCTTCAGAAGGTATACTTCATGCTTCACCTTATCAGTCTCGGGGATGCTAAGGATCTTGAAAGCCTTCTCCAATTCCGTCAACCAAAGATCCGCATCTACTGGATCCGCTGTACCTACATACTCCACAGCTCTGACATGCCTCAACCTCTCAATGGTCTTCCCGGTGCCTAAGTATTCCACATTGGGGACTACTACTCTCATTTGAGGAATGGGTATTATGTCTTCCATATGTGTAATCGTGGCCATAAACTGCCCAAACATGGACTGATAGGTAGGATTTTCTAGCACGTCCAGGTCAAACTGGGGCACTTTGGGCATCCTCCAATCAACAACCTACCTTACTGCTCCTCCTCCTGGTACGGCAACACCACTCTCAACAACATTTTCTTCATGTTCTCTGGTCATCTTTTTAACTCTTCTTATTCTTCTACATAATCAGAATGACTATAAGATAAACCGGAGGACACTAGAATAGGCACAACCCTATTCCTATGTCCCTATAAACTCAGTTAACCTAAAGCTCTGTTACCAACCAAACTGTGATGCCCCCGCCACAACAAGCGAGATTACTCAAAACCAAGCTGTGAGAAAATAAAACTAAACATCCAGATTACCATAAAACACAGGAAATTAAAACTGATTTCATATGATTGTAAAAGTTGCAACATTTTGCACGTGTCCTCAAAAGCCACTTGTATTTCATATCACCTGCCCAAAACATTTGACAAGATATTGTTCACTAGCTCTCAAGCCACATTCTGTTGCACATGGTAACATGTTCATATACATATATGTCATCTCTATACAACAATGGACGTAAAGCCAAAACATCATAATGGTAAATACAACAAAATCCTCCCAAATAACTTGAGTGTATAGGGACGACACATATGACTCTACTTCTATACATAAGTAGCATATCCAACCTTTCAACAACTACTGGTCCTCTTACTGCTCAACACCAACAACAGGATCTCTACTTCCTCGTGCTCGGTCACCTAAAAGATGTAGAGATGCACCGGGTGAGACTAAAATTCCCAATGAGAGATATTACTCTTCACCAATGTCTATTAAAGCACAAATAAGCTAAGCAAGTAAAACAACATTCTAAGATGATTGATCATATTCAACTAAATGATATGTACTTAACAAATGAAACAGATTAAGCAAGAGCAGGCAGCCACCACTGAGTAGTAGATCAAGTTATATTCTAAAAAGGAATATGAGGAACATGTATATCAATTGACTTCTCTTACCGTCTTATAATTCAAGAAATCAGTAAAAAGATAAGGCAAAGGGGCTTAGCCAATGTTAGTCACATTTAACCCTAAGAAAAATATACTATGCAGCTATGTTACATCTTTTATTATTTCCCCAAGGATTTGAGTCATACCACCCAAATGCAACCGACCACTGCTAAGTCAAAATTGATGCCATACAAGGTCAAATGGAAGATCTATAATCCACG
Source organism: Alisma plantago-aquatica (assembly GCA_963693085.1). Classification (NCBI taxonomy): domain Eukaryota; kingdom Viridiplantae; phylum Streptophyta; class Magnoliopsida; order Alismatales; family Alismataceae; genus Alisma; species Alisma plantago-aquatica. Next base: position 1,309,408,106 of record OY856409.1, on the reverse strand, counting down.
ACCTCTCCACGCCTCTTGGTCAACATAAGAGGAACACTTTAGAGACATACTAGTCAACTACCAAAGATGACATATAGTCAACCTTAGGATCGGATCACACATGGCCAACAATATAAAACACCTAGCCCATCTTGGTACAGGTAATGACGCTATAAGAATAGGCTCATGTATGGTCATTCTTAAAAGAAGGAGCGGCTCATGCATGGCCATCCATAACACAAGGAGATCTGCTCACGCTTGGCCATTTCATACAACTTGTATTTGTGGATGCAAGGAGATACCTCAACTTGCACCCCCACATATTAAAAAAATGCATGCTTCGAGTTATACTCGTTTCACCAATCCAACAATTAGAGCTAACACTGGAAAGGATCTATGGCATATGGTACCTACATGGTTAGGGTTCCACTTGATTAGTTAGCCAATTGGGTGACTTTTAGCGTCAATCAAGTTACAACGTATAAAGCCAAAGCAAGTCTAAAAGAAATAATGGCACATTGCAACTCTAGAAGATTTAAAATGTACAAGGTGTGATCTTGGCACACAACCACCACATGGTATTCAAATATGTGCCATTCACAAGGCCAACACCAATGTTACACATCATTATGGAACATCAATCCCTTAATCACATCACTTGAGGATATCACTTCTCAAGGCATCAAACCATCACAAGGTCATGACCTATCATGTTAAACCATGAATGTGCTTCATCACATTATGTCTGATCAGTGTGCATAAGCACCACATTGTATCATATAACCACCACATAGCATACAGAAGCCATGGCATACATATCACCTACAAGGTTAGGGGCTTATAAGCAAGAGAGAGAAAACATTATAGCAAGATTACTATCTTAAGGGAGAGAAAACAAACACATCACAAAGCTCATAATTAGGGTTACAGTTCCGTGCTCAGTCGATTAGAGTTTTGTAGATACATTAAGTCGCTAAACCCTAGATATGATATCTCCCATATTCTTGGAATACTTTTTGAGTTAATAATCATGATTAGGGTAAAGAAAACAACCATCCACGCAACACTATTCGTGGCTTATACATTACTCATACATGTGTATTGATTGAGTACTCAAGCATGTGTCCCAACCATCCAACAACCATGTGTCTCAACCACCCACCAACATGGGTTGTGACCATCAACCATTTATGGTGTCTCGAACGTGACCAACACCATGATGTCATGACCACAACACCCTAGAGAAGGCATGTCTTGACCCAAAAAGGCTAGGGTTCCAACCACCCAAAGAAAACATGTCACGCCCCCAACCTCAAGGGAAGTAACTCGCACTACAACCAAGGTTGTCTTGACCTCAAACCACGCCATGGGTTGCAATCAAATAAAACATATGTGATATGTCTAACCACAAAAAGGGTAAAGGTCACTAACATCATAAGATCATATAACTCCTCTAAAATAGAAGTAAGGTCCTAACTAAATTAGGGCATGTATATTGGACAAACATCAAACCATCATCTCGATCGTTACCAAAAAAGATCAAGGTGTAATGACCACCAATGGTCAAGCCACCACCAAGGCAAAGGGCCACCGTCAAACCAAGGGTAACCAAGTTCAAAATGGAAGAAAACCACAGTTTAATAGAAGAGCACGCCAAAGAACACCAGCATCCCCAAGAAGGAAAAATGTCTCCCAAAATCGGTCATCAAAACCCTAACACTTGCATCATGAAACCACCATGAAAAGGGATCTCAAACAAGAGAGAGAAACAAATTAAAGCACACCAAAATAGAACCAAAACTTAATAGAAATCCAAAACACTCGATCATCATGCATGCAACCAAAACCAAGTTCAAGAGATAGGGGAAAAACATCGTTGCACCACAATCACCAAAGTCGGATACAAAACTAGGGTTTCAGATTCCATCCAAACCAAGCATGATCTCAATGTGAACCAAGTTCTAGAGTCTATCATCATCTACCAACATGTCATGGAAGCATTTAAAGACAGGAAATAGCAACATGCATGTAGAATAAGTGCATTAATAGATAAGGTTAAGAGTTATGTAACCTGCCTGAAAGAAGGTCACTCCAAGGGTTGCAAGATTCAAACACACGATCCAAAGGATGATGAAGATCCACCAAAACTTCACCCTTAGCTACAAGGTCACATCAAGAAAGAGAAGACACCATGGTCAAGGATTTCCCAAGAAAAGGAGATCAAGAAGACCAAGAATGAACCAAAAGTAAGAAGGTAGAAAAGAGAGAAGAAACTTCCCCTCATTTGGGTGTTTCCTTGTAAAAAAGGCCTATGATCCCTTATGAGGAGGAGTTTACTCTCAAGAATGACCACCATGTCAAAACATGGTATAAGGCTAAGAAAAGGAAATAAGATGGGGTAGAAGATCCAAGGAAAATACCAAAAAGGAAAGGTAAACACTTACCAAGGTAGAAGATGATCAAGGGTCACCACAAGCACCACATGCAAGGTCTATCCTCCTTCAAGGCACCAAGAATAATACCTCCTTGCTCCACTAAGCTCCAAGAACGTACAAGCAAGGAATGGTAAAGAAGATGGCCGAAAATGGTCACTTGCATGGAGAGACGAGGGTTTATATATCAAAGGAGGAGAGAGGTAGGGTAAGAGATGAGGTGTCAACAAGATAGGGCTCCAAAGGGACACTTGTCCACCCAAGGAACTAATATGCAGGCACTTATAACCCACATGGATGAGATAATGATACACTCTATGTTGATTCTTGACCCACTTGGATCACCCACATGGTCATGGTCGCGACCTACAATGGAACACCATCCATGGTCACAACAACAACACCAAACATAACAAGGTCACAACACACAAGGTCACCAAATCCCTCCTAGGTGGAGACACCCTATACAAGGGAAATCACCTCAACCCAAGATCACCCAAAACCATTGGTCATGACCATAACATCTTGAGAGGGTGTCTTACCCTAGGTCGCGAGATAGGTCGTACACCCACAAGGTACACAAACCCTAGAAACCCTAATCACCCAAGGTGATTCCATCACTCAACCAAACCTCAAACAAGGTACCCCAAAGAACCACAAACTCTCTCATGAATCCAAGAGAGATAAGGAACACTCTAGAGGTGAGAAATTGCAAGATAACCCCTCAACTTGGGTAAATTGCAAATCTCACCAAAATAAGCACACAAAGTACAAACATCATCCAAACAAGCTCAAACTAGAGACTTAAGCTCTCCACAAGCTCTAATAGTATATAAAAAGATTAGAGAAAGGTTCTAAACAAATCGTTAAGCCAAAGCAAATAGGGTTAACCTAAAACACAGGTCAGGGGTCTTACATATACGTCTAAGGTAACCATTTCTAATGATAATTTTGAGTTATCAATTATAATATTTTGGTATTAACGTTATAAACATTCATCTCAAAATCTTTCATACAAAGACCACTTAGATGTTTGGGCATTGCCATGCAAGATCATATATTTTGAAACAGAAACATTAATATCTCACTTTATTGATATATCATCCTTGTCATACAAGATGCTTTCAAAAGTAAAATGTTTCTATTTGATGGCATAATGAAATAATAGTTCTAGTAACCCTATTACGTGCCCATTGGGATAAGATAAATTTGAATCTAGAATATGGCTCCTGCTACTCTTGCTCCTCCTTTGTCCATCTTGGTCCTTCCATGAAGGTTTTTACTTCTTGTCAGATCCCGCACATCAGTATGTCAGATCTCTATTTGGTATCACATACCAATTTAAAGAAGTAATCAAATTTATCTTATAACATTTATACCTAAAGTGTAGGCATCAATGCCTTCCTTCTTCTTCTTTAATTCCTCTAATTAGAGTGGGCAATTCCTTTTCCAATGTCCAGGTTGGTGATAATGGTGGCAATTGCCTCTTACTTTCTTCACACCTCCCTTTTATTTCAGATCTGAAGACTTTGACTTATTGCTAACTTTAGAACTCTTCTTAGCTTTACCTTTGCCTTTATACTTCCCCTTTGTCTTATTGATCATCATCACGGACTTGGGATTGTCTTTCTTCATTTTTATCTCAGTTGTTCTCAACATGTCCAACAACTTTGTCAACAGTTTGTCAAAGTAGTTCATGTTGTAATTTATGACAAACTGACTATATGACTCTAGTAGGGACAGCAGAATCACATCAGTGGCCAACTCTTGACCCAAAGGGAATCCCAATCTAGCTAGGTTCTCCACATACCCAATAAGCTTGAGTACATGAGGACCTACTGGATCTCCTTCTACCATGCTTCATTTAAATAATGCCTTGGAGACATCATATCTCTCTTGTCTTGCTTGATCTTAGTACATGTTCTTGAGATGTGTGACCATCTCAATCACACTCATAATCTCATGCTTCCTTTGCAACTCATAGTTCATGGAGCATAACATCAGACACTTGACATCCACAACATCTTCAGTATGCTTCTGGTAAGCATCCATGTCAACCCTTAGTGCATTTTGAGGTGGTTCCTCTGGTTTTGACATTTCTAGGACATAGAGATTGCAGTCTTATGTGATAATGATTCTCAACGTCCTGAACTAGTTGTGGAAGTTGTTCCCAGTTAATTTGTCCTTCTCAAGGATCAGTCACAAATATAATTGATTGTTGTTTGTTGCCATTTGATTCTACTAAAGAATTTGCAATTTTGTCAAAAACTCATTTTTTGATTTGATTTGATTTGATTAAATTTGGGCGATAATAATTAAGTTATTAATTAATTATCATTCTCATTATTTTGTTCAAATTGACAACCCTCAAGATCAAATTGACAATTTTCTAATGAGCCAAGATCCAAAATGATTCAATTATTTCATGGTCTACATCAACGTCCATAATCAACCATCAAGGTAGAAAATCATGCCAATTGCATCATATGCAATTCTTGGATAGATGATATCTGTAACTCCTTGCCATAATCATCTGCATGCTTTGGGACTTGGGTTCTTTAAGTCACCAGTTAAGACTGACCCAATAGCCAACATGATAGATATGCACCGTGCTTTGTGCAAATCTACATATCTACCATCACACTTCCATGAGATAGACTGTGTACCATGATTTCTACAAATCTATGCTTGGTCGATCAAGTTTTTCATTTGTGTTTCTAATAGAAAGCATCTTAGACTTAATATGTTTGATTTGAGGGATTTTATATATATCATATATATACATATATTGTATCCAATCACCACATATATATTATGTATCATATACATGTTATATCCCACAACGTAAACATGCAATATAAAATAAAAGACGATGGTTATGGCCATGCCTACTTGCAATTCCTTGAACCCATAAGGAATTACTATCACCTAGGTCAATCATCACATCACATGTACAAACCTATTGTTAGTGTATACTTGTGCTTTCCAATATGGGTAGATCGGTTCAACCCTTGAACCGGTCATCTCGCCTCTTGGCTGGTTGGTTAGTCATCACAGACGATCCTCTACCCTCCTGTCCAATTGATGTTTGGAGTCCTTCCAAATGGTTGGTTGGGCCCATCGAACGGTCATTTGGCTCCATCGTTTTGTCCTCCATGGTCCTCTAGATGGTCGACTCATCTCACAAACTGGTCGTATCATCTGGCGATGATCATCTTCCTTGTCGTTGCAAGAAAAGAAACTATCATATTTCTATTAATCTATTAAATTGTGAGAAACCTTGAGTTACATTCTGGGGGAATAAAGGTAGGAAAGAATTAACTTTACAAATGGAAGAGGGAGGTAGAGGTTCAGTACGCAGACCAAGATAAATAGGTAAAACCAAACCATATAACCACACACAAATATTGGGTGTTGGACATAACCACGCTACACATCCACTATCAAAATTTATTTTAGGGCGACACGTAAAAATTTCATGTATATCATATATATATATGTATATGTATGTGTGTGTGTATATATATATATATATATATATATATTGGATTATATGGTCTTTGATCAGATACACATATGAGATAGTCTAAATATTCACATCATATGCAATAAATAAATGATTAAACCAAAAATCCGATCATCTTGATTATCCTAATTCATTCTAAATTGATGTGGCTCTGATACCACAGTTTAGAAATATGGGCATAAAGTTTAGCAATGGAGACAAAAAAAATATTTGTATTCCCATAACAAAAAGATTGTGTCAACTACTATGAAAAAGGAAGGTTCGTTTAGCGAGCTATACCTAGTCCTGGATCAAGTCCAACAACAACAACTTGCTTCAATGCTATTGTGAACTAGTTCCCCTTGGACAGTGGTTGTGCAACTCCTGATCTTCACCACGAACAATGAACATAACAACTTCTACAGTGACTCCTGTGGTCTTACCACAGACTACAGGCTGACTTTGCTCTCCTAGAAGCAGCCAAAGGTCCTACCTCTAGAGTAGTCCACACTGAATAATTAGAACTCTTTTCATTCAACTAGAACAGATAGGAAGGAGTTGTCCCTCCCGTTAGTGTACTAGTCACCAACTTACTCTTCCACAGCAACGATCCTTAGTTATTCTTTCCCGTCGCTATCCCTCCCTTGTCAGGTAGGACTTTCTTGGGATCTCTCGCTTACCACAACCAAAGAGTACAAAATTTGTCAGAGGAACTAATTCTCAGTTGTCTATATTGTGTTCTAAGAAACCCCCAGTACCCCTCCTCTTATAGGTGGGGTTAGGGTCAGGGTTCCTAGTCTGTGAAGGATTGTGTGGGAGTGGAAGGGACTGGAAGATCTTGAATTTTCACAACTTGCAAACCACGAAATGACCATATGGTGACCCAGACAGTCAACTGGTCATGCAAGACAACCATCTGATAGTTTCTCAATCACACACAAATTTGGCTATTCGATTCTAATTAGTATTACATATTAATTTTCTTGCACCACAAGTAATGTGCAATCGAACAAGTTTGGAAAATATACAAAACCTTCATTTGGCCCCAACTGAGCTATCTCACCCATACGAGATGCCCATCTCTCTCACCCAGATGGCCATCTGGTGAGCCTAAGTCGATGCAACCGGTTCATCAGAATGAACTAGTCGGTTCACACCTTAATTTGGGCAGAACTTAGCCAATTTTATTTCTCAACATCCTAATGTCCCAAATGGTCGTCTCAACACTTGAGACGCTCGTCTAGCTCCCCAAATGACCATCTCAACATTTGAGATGGTTGTTTGGCAGTTCAGTCAACCAACTATTGTGTGAACTAAATACCTAAACATTTTAGTAAGTAATCCAATCATCATTCAAGACAAACTCCTCTTCTAGACGAGTTCCTTTGTGTGTGACCATATAGGTCCCATATCACGTTGGTAGTGAATGTCCATAACTAAGTTATGATATCACAAGCAAGGAGCGGTGCCTAGTCATACATTAGTACAACCCAAGTGAATGGAAAGTTGGAGAACAACCTCAACCTACAATCTGTGTAAGATGTTGTGGTGATTGTATAATTCCTTTATCTCAGGTATCAAGGATGAACTCGAGGCATGGACTTGTCATCCTGTCAATGTTCAGTTCATGTTCCTTGAACCAAGAGCATATTGTCTCAGATAATGTGACCTCAATATCATATATTGATTTACATGTGCATGCACATGCGTTTCTCAGTCTCTCTTATCAAGTGGCCATGATATCATACTCCAGTAGGAGGGAAAATCTCATATCTATCACTCACAGTCTATCCCCATGTGTCAAAGCCACCCAATCACTACCTTCATAAAAACCTATGTTTTAGGACTGCGCTTGATGATGTCAAAGCGTACCCAACGACATGTGACGAGTGAAGTGATTTCAAGTCTAAGAATCACAATCACCACATTCACTATGAGAGATGACTATGACCACCAATGATGGTTTCCACGTATCACTCTCAAGGTGGGTATGTCTGGTACATTGCTCCCTAACATGTATCTGTGTGCTTGGTTTGATATTTCCATAACATGATTAATGATATTATGTCACCAACCAACCCACACTCTAGTCTTTAGTGTTACTGATGTCTATCTACCTTCCATAGTAACAACCGACTAGGGACATAATAAGAATGTACACACTCTTAGCATTTATATGATCTCATCCTTCCAAGTCACGCACTTGGAAACATATGTCATTTAATATTATTATTCTTTAGACAGTCATAATGTTTCCTCATTATCTCATAACTTAATGAAACATAATGAATTAGAAGCTTGCCTTTATAAGTATTAATCAAATCCTTTATGGTAAATGTCATGTCAATCATTGCATGATTTTATCTATGGGCATACCTTACCAACATGATAGAGACATGTTATATCTATTAGAGACTCCCAAAATGGATAGAATTCACTTAAGTGATTCAGTGTCTTGGAACATCGAGAACTGTAAATTGGACCCATTGAGATTCATTCCATAGTTAGCCAAGCACTAAAAAGGCCTCTACATTATAGTTGAGGAAATTGTGCATCAAGGAGTCCCCATCTACTCTCATGAGCTTAATAGCTTACTACATCAATTTGAGTGACTATGATGTTTGTAAGAGTGTTGACCTACATGTATATCTTGTGAGAATCTCACTTCTCAACCTCTGAAAATATGTTTCATTGTAAGTGTGATTCTCTATATTGGGAAAGAGAACAAGAAGGATAAGTGGTCCTTGGCAAAGGAAGGCTACCCTTGAAGAAGTAACAACCTCTTCGCCAAGAGTTGGAAGGTGGTGGCCTTAGATAAAGGGAAGGAATCCTTTGGTGGACAAAGCTTCTCATTGGTGAAGGTGAAGCCAAAGACTGAAGATCTTTGTCAGGAGTGGATAATTCCTTGATGACGGTCAAAGACTCTTGGTCAATGGATATGTAAGTAATTTGTAAGGTTGTTTACTCTCTTTTACATCTCAAAGGATGTAGCTCTACTACCATTATAATATTTATAAACCGTAAATATCTTTTATTGTTGTTGTGAGTTGTTTTAGGGGATGCTAAGATCCCACCCCTTGCTTTTGGTAGGATCTCCAGCCCTGTGTTGTTTGACCGATCCTTGGGTAACCCCTAGTTACCCTGCCATCTTACTATCTTATCATGTGACTTTTATAAATTATGTGGTTACATTCTGCTTGATATATATGGAAACGGTTTATTAAAGAATGAGCCAAGCCCTCCAACTGCAGCACAGCTTCACGAGCTCGTCGATTCGTGGCCTCATGGAAGATACATAGCACCACAACTTGTTTATGTGGCAGTTTTTGTTGATTTTAGTGGGCGTGCTTTCCCTTAAAACTAAGCATGTTCCGTCCGTTTGCACGTCTCAAAATTTTAGAACTTGAAAAACATAATCATATCACCTTATTTAGTAAAAATAAAATTAGTAAACAATTACGTATCAAATTGAAAGAAAAAGGCATATATTGAAACTTTATTTTTGACAGATGTCATATAAAAAACAATGTTCACGAGTACTAAAAAGAGACGTAAGAGATAAAAGTAATAATAATATTTCATGGCGTTGGTAACGTCACCGTGTAGCTCCTTTTTGTTATAAATAACGTCAGAACGACCATGTCCTCCACCACCTTATTTCATCTTGAATCTTCAACTCACAATTTTAACAACTACAAAAGTGCGACTTAAGTGTGAAGACTTCTACGACTATTTAACTTTATTAGAAACACAAGGGTCAACTAGTGATAAAAAAAATGTGGGAAAATCGCATCGAACATTCATATGACTTATCATATATGGTACCACAAGGACAACTATAATTTGAAAACTGGATACAAAAATACATTCAATCCTTCTTACAGCCTTTAAGACTTTAATAGAATACACGAGTACTAATTTATAATTAAAAAATATAAAAAAAATGTATCAAAATCCTTCTTTGCTCTCATAGGGCTGCCTCATCAGAACCAAAATTAAATGTATATAATTAAAAATATATAAAAATGTATATCATACCTCATACACCTACACTTTTTCATCTATAGTAGAACTTAGGATAAAATACTACTTCGTGATTTGGAAAAAATGAAGGAAAAATGCATAGAAATTATATAATATAGATTGTGTCCTTTCGAATATGTTATATCTAGGAGCCAGTATAAAAGATTAGACATGTTTCGGTATCTCGATCGTAAAGGTTTGCCTTCACGTACAGTATGACAATTTTAACAAAAATATATACATCTTCAAACTAGAGTGGCTTAAACCAAAAAGCAGCCTAGCTACGAGATAATTTTAGAATATCATTCGTTTGGATGAGAGCTTTTTATATGTAGCTTTGAAGCTGAAATTTTATATTGCATTTAATAGGCATATCTTCGACAGGCGCTATCTTGCCTCTAATTCATAGCAGCAGCAGTATACAGTTATGTCAGGCATGACCATATTTAAAATACAACGCATCAATCCCTCCAGTTTTCACCAAATGGTCAGAGCAGCTTGAGCACGGAGACAAGTAGTGTTTGTAGAAAAGCCGAGGCACTAACCTTGTGATATTCCTGATTTCTGGGATACGGTAACCCTTTATGATAGAGATTTGGCAAATATGAACCTTAGGATGCAAGATGGTCAACCTAAGTGCATCGGACTCGCTTGATGAAAATTTGATGATTACTTGAATTGAATTCAAGGTTCCTACATATGTTCTTAAGGTTATCTAAAGAATTTATCCACAAGATAATATACTAGAACCTTGGTTTCAAACTTTACTGGATGTGAAATTATATGATAGAAAAGCTATGTTTAGAATTCCATTAAAAAAATCTGAGGTTCCTTATAGGAGATATAAGTGTTGGAAAAATATGAATGATTCAAACAAATAACGTAGAGAAACCTTGTCGTTAGTCATTATCAATTTTGGTCTGTGTTTTTGTATGCAACGTTACCCAGCTTTGAGTGGGCGCCAAGGATCCCAGATGTGCCACTATCCAGCCATCCTTTTCCCAGGGATCTGATGACTTTGGAGTCTCCACCTACCTCCGAAAATGGAGGAACTGAACTTGGTTGAGGTGTCACTTAGATCCGATGTAAGCGGGGCAATCATTAGAGTCGTATCTTTCCTCAGTCCTCACAAGGTCCTGGCGGAGCTCCAACAGTCCGCCAAGATTCAACTTTGTGTAGAAGGAGGTCAGGGGCGGCGACCGGCAGGCTGACAGACCCCCTCTTGGTCGAGGTTTAGGAAGGTGACGGGACTTCAGTACCTAGAAATCATGGCGCCCTCGAATTTCTCGTTTCTTAGGCGGAGCCTTTTCCACCATCAACTGAATGTGAGATGCCGAAAGCGCCTTCCCCTGCTCTACCTCTTCCATGGCGGCGACGCAGCCGGAGATCCATGTGATGAGGAGATCTGGGTCACCTTGGAGACCTCTTAGCAGTCGGAGACGTAGAGGAGAACCACCACATCTAGGAACGGAGGTGCTTTTGCCTGACGAAGCAGGGAGGGTCAACTATTGCTGAGTGAAGACCTCCCTTGCGGAGGTGCTGGGAGCGGGTAACTATTCCAGTAGGAGACCCATCCAGCAGATATGCCCACCGAGCTGAGATGTCGACGACTATCTTAGATCTTTGACGGAGCTGGGGCAGTACTTCTCTGAGGAAGGCGCCGCCACTCACTAGGCTCCTCGCTGCAAACACGGTCGGAGCTCAAGGCCACAGAGGTGCCGCTGCTGAGGACTCACGCGTAGAGTCGAGGTTGAGGATGCGCGAGTCACGGGAGGTTAGCGGTTCAGACTTCAAACCTAACCGAGCTAACCGGTTCATTTGGATATCTGCCCTTCCAAACCGGCCGGTCTGATCACAAGAAAACCAGCCCGGGGTGCGAGCCGAGGAGCTGAGCCTGCCACCATGGACCAATGAAATGCCGCCACCTCAGCCAATGGTAAGGTAAAATACTCATAATATATGGAAAATGACATTTTGTTATAAAATGTCTTATAAATAGCTCCATTGGCCTATAAATGCCAAAAAAATACCCCCCGACTCAGAAAAATGTCATCTTTGTAACTAGATCCCTAAATCCAAATTTTTAATAACATTATATAGTTCTTTCTAATATAGATGCTCATGCTCTGTTTTAGGGTTAGTAAATTTGAATAATTAATAAATGATGCAGATTAAATCTAAGAAAAATGCTTTTGAACCCTAGTTTCATTTAGAAATTAAATGTTGACTTTCATCTAAGTATTGAACCCAAATACTAGGTTTTTTTATTAAATATAATTAGATGACTTTAAATCCATATTAATTCTGGAAAATAGGTCGATCATTAGACAAATATGAAAATTGGACCAGACCTATAAATTGACCTCCTGATTAGTAAAAAATATCAGATATTGTCCTAAGATCATATGGAACCTAGGTTTGTCTAAACCCTAATCTGGACCTAAAATACTATTAATTATGATGACCTATATATTAATGATGATTAATTGTTATTAATCAGGTGATGACCGGATATCTAGATGAGTAAGAATTATTAGAAATCTCTGAACTCATATACATGGGCTTTATCTAAGTATATGACTAGTTTTCTTGTGTGCAATAGCTATGATGTATTGCTTATCTTTATTTGAGAATATTGATTGGATGTACTATGATTATAGTATCTTCGCCATGTCAATAAGAACAACAAAGAACATAGATAGTTTGTAGCTACTAAGTGTATATATGATCTCTCTCTCTCTCTCTAAATCCTCTCTCTTCCTCAAAATATAAGGTGGGCACTCGGTCCCCATAACCCAAGGGGCGGGAGAAAATGAAGTGTGACATCTCTCTCTCCTCTAAATATAATGTTAGCACCTCGGTCCCCATAGCCCAAGGGGTATGAAAAAATGAAGTGCGACATTTCTTAGTAGTACAAACACATCAAAAGACATCTAAAAATATGTGTTTACCTGATTTTCGCTTTAAACTATGTCTTCTTTTACTATTTCTTTCTCAAGTTATTTCAATTATGTAAGCATAATAGTATGTATCTTTCTATCCACATACACAATACCTTGTGTGTTGATTCGTTGTTTCACATATATTTAAGGTTCAGAGCTAGTGTGGGATAAAAGAACAAGATGTGAGCAGTTGTACATGTTTACCTATTGTGTAGATCCTAGTTAGCATAGATATTCATAGACTGTAGAATTTTCATTCAATATGTAATTGTACATTGTGTTGCAATAATTCACTTTGTAATAGATACATGTTGAATATTGAGAGATTTATATGGTGTATGTTATGGTTGTATGTTCATATATGCATATGTCGCTTCCGCATCACTCTATGAAATAATTAGCTAACATTTTTTGGTTTGTCATCTTGGGATTTCTAAGTCTCGAAACGGAAGAATCCAGGGACATTACAATTGGTATCAGATCATGAACGATAGCTACACCTAACAATTGCTCACCATGAAATATTAAAACTAAATCTCACCTTTCACTTTAAACCTTAGAAACTTAGTAAGTTGTTCTATAGGGATAAGGTTTGACTTAGCCTCTAAGTTAGAACCTAGATGTCCGAGAACTAGGTTTAGACAAGTGTGTGAGACCCTTTCCATATAGAGATCATATGTATTGGGTAGCTACACTAGTCTACACCTTGTTCTCACCATTTTACTATGTGACATGGCACTGGACTATCTACTGTATGTGGGGCACTCATTTTGCTGATTTAGTTTTATTTTCCAATCGGCTCGAGCCTCGATAGTTTTCTCTGACGTCTTCTTTCTCGGAGAAAAACTATATAATATTTTATTATATATATGTAAATATAGAAATGTGTCCCTCATACTGGAGATTAGTTAGTGTGCATGCAACCCGAGTGAAAGGGAATGACATCAGTCTAGAAGAGAGAGTAATTCTAGAGTAGATGTCTAGAGCCTTATCAGGATATGTGATAGATAGATAGATAGATCGATAGAAAATAGAATGTCAAATGATGTAAGTATCGATGATTGTATCCTAGGTTGATAATTGTTGATATAATTTCTTTATATAGATCTATGATGTATATGAGTTCTGATCCCAATTTTGAAATATGAGCTAAGTCTAGATAGTGAAAGTACATACTCTTTTCTTACTCAAGTTATGATAAAGTTGAATATTCATGAGCCTCAATCTCTTCTACAAAGAAGGACCTCGAGTGTTAGGACAAGATGGGTGATGAACTCCAGAGAGAGTGAGACCCACAAGGAGAGGGTCACAGGACCTACCTTGAGATATATGTGAAATGATGTATCGTAAGCTGGGTTACTCCTGAGTAGATGAGTTGAGTCCCTTTGCATGATTCTATCCTATATGTGAGAGTTGGGTTAAAAAAAGATGGGTAGGTGACTCATTATGAGAAAGTCAATCCTTTTGATTGATTTAGGTCCTAGCTTGAGTGACACATGTTTGTGAATCTCATCATTAGCTACAAGTGAGGTGATATATGAACTCATGGTCTGAGAGTAAAATGCCTTGTTCATAAGATACTCAACAATGCATGTCAATACTTCTCCTTCTCTTTCTCAATATATGCTGTTAGAAACCTCACTTGAGCTATTTGGATGATCATGTATGAAGAGACACTCATATAAGCTTGACCTATTCTATATTCCCTTCCTATATCATACATGTGGTATCTAAGTTTGAAATCATGGTAAGATTAATTTAGTATATTCTCTTTCCCATCGTATCATACCTGAAAGATATAAGTTTGAAATCATGAGTTTTAAACAAAGATGCCTTTGGATCATAGATGAAATGATCACAAAATAAAGTTCTGGACCTCAAATTCTTGAATCTAAGCTTCTAATTTAAAGATAACTCTCACACGACAGTGGTGAAAATCCTAACATGTATAGATGAATAGTAATTCCCTCTAAGGATGAAACCCTAATATATTGATAATCATACACAACACTAATGATGCAATTAAGTGTGATAACTCTGACAATTCATGACATGGAATCTCAATATCACCTTGCACAGGTGAGGCCCTCTCAACCCCAAAATTGGAAAGGATAAGAAATTCCCTAATTCTTAAAGGACTAGAGAAAGTAGGACCTAACATAAAATAATATGACTAAGACATTAAATGATGCTTCCATCTATATAAGTTGGGGTGGGTGCTCCCTATTTGATCTAGATTCCTAAGATGACAACTTAGGGTACATCGAGAATTATGATGGCCTTAGTACCTAGAACGGGCAACCTAGAGGTAACAAAAACTCCTTGACCAACTTGATTATGAGATCGTTTGAATTTTGAGGATGAAATTCCTATTAAGGTGGGGGTGAATGCGATATTCCTGATTTCTAGGATACGACAACCCTTTATGATATAGATTTGGCAAATATGAACCTTAGGATGCAAGATGGTCAACCT
This sequence comes from Alisma plantago-aquatica, assembly GCA_963693085.1. Classification (NCBI taxonomy): domain Eukaryota; kingdom Viridiplantae; phylum Streptophyta; class Magnoliopsida; order Alismatales; family Alismataceae; genus Alisma; species Alisma plantago-aquatica. The sequence goes on along the minus strand of OY856409.1, from coordinate 1,309,392,750 downwards.
AAGTGCATTGGACTCGCTTGATGAAAATTTGATGATTACTTGAATTGAATTCAAGGTTCCTACATATGTTCTTAAGGTAATCTAAAGAATTTATCCACATGATAATATACTAGAACCTTGGTCTCAAACTTTACTGGATGTGAAATTATGTGATAAAAAAGCTATGTTTAGAATTCCATCAAAAAATTGAGGTTCCTTATAGGAGATATAAGTGTTGGAAAAATATGAATGATTCAACCAAATAACATAGAGAAACCATGTCGTTAGTCATTATCAATTTAGGTTTGTGTTTTTGTATGCAACGTTACCCAGCTTTGAGTGGGCGCCAAGGATCCCAGATGTGCCACTATCCCAGCCATCCTTTTCCCAGGGATCTGATGACTTTGGAGTCTCCACCTACCTCCGAAAATGGAGGAACTGAAATTGGTTGAGGTATCACTTAGATCCGATGTAAGCAGGGCAATCACATGATAATTTTCTCACTTATCATAATCTCTACAAAAGCCTAAGCATATCGACCCCTTATTTGTGTCAAATAGTGGGGCAAGGGAGGATAAAAAGCTCTCACTTCATTTCTCCTCTCCACTGCCAGTTGTAGGGCATAGGGAGGGACTGGAGAAGGGCTCAAGGAGCAAACTTTGCACAAAAAATCATCATTAGAGTCATATCTTTCCTCACTAGGTCCTGGTGGAGCTCCAACAGTCCGCCAAGATTCAACTTTGTGTAGAAGGAGGTCAGGGGTGGCTACCGGCAGGTTGACGGAGCCACTCTTGGTCGAGGTTTAGGAAGGTGACCGGACTTCAGTACTTAGAAATCATGGCTCCCTCAAATTTCTCATTTCTTAGGTGGATCCTTTTCCACCATCAACTGAATGCGAGATGCTGAAAGCACCTTCCCCTGCTCTACCTCTTCCATGGCGACAAGGCAGTCGGAGATCCATGTGATGAGGAGATCTGGGTCACCTTAGAGACCTCTTAGCAGTCGGAGACATAGAGGAGAACCACCACATCTAGGAACATCAATGCTTTTGCCTGAGGAAGCAGGGAGGGTCAACTATTGCCGAGTGAAGACCTCCCTTACGGAGGTGTTGGGAGCAGGTACCTCTTCCAGTAGGAGACCCATCCAGCAGATATGCCCATTGAGCTGAGACGTCGGCGACTATCCTAGATCTTTGACGGAGCTGGGGTACTACTTCTCTTAGGAAGGCGCCGCCACTCACGAGGCTCCTCGCTACAAACACAGTCGGAGCTCATGGCCACAGAGGTGTCACTACTGAGGACTCATGCGTAGAGTCAAGGTTGAGGATGCGAGAGTCACGAGAGGTTGGTGGTTCAGACTTCCAACCTAACCGAGGTAACCGGTTCATTTGGATATCTGCCCTTCCAAACGGCCGGGCTGATCATAAGAAAACCAGCTCGGGGTGCGAGCCGAGGAGCTGAACTTGCCAGCATGGACAAATGAAGTGTCACCACCTCAGCCAATGGTAAGGTAAAATACTCATAATATCCAGAAATGACATTTTCTTAGAAAATGTCTTACAAAAAGCTCCATTGGCCTATAAATGCCCAAAAAATACCCCCAGACTCACAAAAATGTCATCTTTGTAATTAGATCCCTAAATCCGGATTTTTTAAACAATATTATGTAGTTCTTTCTAATATAGATGCTCATGCTCCATTTTAGGGTTAGTAAATGGGAATAATTAATAAATGGTGCAGATTAAATCTAAGAAAAATACTTTTAAACCCTAGTGTCATTAGAAATTAAATGTTGACTTTGATCTAAATATTGAACCCAAATACTAGGTTTTTTGATTAAATATAATTGGATGACTTTAAGTCCATATTAATTCTGGAATATAGATCGATCATAAGAAAAATATGAAAATTGGACCAGACCTATAAATTGACCTCCTGATTAGTAGAAAACTATCAAATATTGTCCTAAGATCATATGGAACCTAGGTTTGTCTAAATCCTAATCTGGACCTAAACTACTGTTAATTATGATGACATATATATATTAATGATGATTAATTTATTATTAATCAGGTGATGACCGGATATCTAGATGAGGAAGAATGATTAGAAATCGCTGAACTCAGGTATGTGTGCTTTATCTAAGTATATGACTAGTTTTCTTATGTGCAATAGCTATGATGTATTGCTTGTCTTTATTTGAGAATATTGCTTGGATGTACTATGATTTTAGTATCTTTGACATGTCAATAAGAACAAAAAAGAATGTAGATAGTTTGTAGCTACTAAGTGGATATATGCTCTCTCTCTCTCTCTGAATCCTCTCTCTCTTCCTCTAAATATAAGGTCGGCACTCGATCCTCATAGCCTAAGGGATGGGGAAAAATAAAGTGTGACATCTCTCTCTCTCTCTCCTCTAAATATAAGGTCGGCACTCGGTCCCCATAGCCTAAGGGGCAGGGAAAAATGAAGTGTGACACTACTTAGTAGTATAAACGCATCAAAAGACATCTAAAAATATGTGTTTACCTAATTATCACTTTAAATAATATTTTCTTTTACTCTTTCTTTCTCAAGTTATTTCAATTATGTAAGCATATTAGTATGTATCTTTATACCCATGTACACAACACCTTGTGTGTTTATTCATTGTTTCACGTATGTTTTAGGTTCAGAGGTAGTGTGGGATAAAAGAACAAGATGTGAGCAGTTGTACATATTTACCTATTGTGTAGATCTTAGTTAGCATACATGTTCATAGACTGTAGAATTTCCATTCAATATGTAATTGTAAATCGTGTTGTAATAATTCACTTTGTAATATATACATGTTGAATGTTGAGTAATTTTTATGGTGTATGTTATGGTTGTATGTTCATGTATGCATATGTCGCTTCCGCATCACTCTGTAAAACAATTAGCTAACACTTTCATGTTTGTCATCTCGGACCTTCTAAGTCTCAAAACGGCAGAATCCAGGGACGTTACAAACTTCATACATTACTACGTGCCTTACTTCATATTGACGTTCTCAAATGGATACGGGTACTGATTTTGGTTACGTACACTAAATTCATGTTGATTTGACGAACTTATTTCATGTACGAATTTGCCAGTCATTGCCTAACTTCCAATTCTACCAAAATAAAGACCAGTTAGTTGTTTAAATATCTAAACTATTAGACAAGAGTGACATCGACGACGATCGCTCCCTATTAACATGAATGACCAAAGACTGGACCTATCATAAGTCAGTCAAGTCGTAACTAAGCAGGTCCATAACTATAATTGATCGGGGCTGGGCCGATGCCACGATCTTATAAAAGAAATACTGAGGTACTAAAATAACCCGTGTTCATTCGTTTTTAATGCACATACGACTTTCCTAACATGAAAAGCTTGTGCTGACAATTCTACCTTAGTTGAATGTGTTAATATAAAACGGAACCTACCAAAAGGCCTAGAGGAAGAAGTGGAATGGTCTGGGCTTGATGAGATCCAAAGTGGGACTGGACTAGGATTGGGCCAACGCAACAGAATCAGACACGTTACTAGCCATTCAAGCAATGATATGTTCATTAGTTTCCACGGTATATATCAGTAGTCTACTTTCACATGCATACCATTCATATATTAGAACTAATATCTGTCACAGCTAGTTCTACCTTACTTTTGTACGATTAAAGTTTAATTGGATGTATTTGTAGGTGATCAGTTAGACTAAAGATTTGACTAGCTTTATGGCTAGAAGAAGCATGTTCTGAAAATTATTGACTAGATCCCACTTGTATATGATCAAGGATACATAATAAGAAGGTCGGTTTAGTAGAGTGCCAGTAGTATGAACCACAATTTTCTCATCCTTAACTACCTATACAAACATTTTATGGTTTAAGTACAAAATGAATATGAATTATCAATCAAGTGGAAGTAATATCACAACTTGATTACCTTTGTGTCCATAGAGAGAAAGAGAAAGTGAGAGGAATACACCAAAATTGGATTTATTAATATAGATGTTAAAAAAATAGAGATAGAGAGAATTGCACGTTTCCCAACACAAGAATCTGTAGCAACCATTTAGTGTGACTATAAAAACTATGGAACCACTTTTCAAATACAAAATGGAATATTGGAGTTGGAAAAAATCGTCCGTATAATATTCACCATGCAAATAAAATAGGAAAACATCAAAGATTGGACACTAATTTTACTAGTAAAGCATAATTTCCAACTAAATAAAGGTTTTTGCATCTTATTGTGACTCCATAAGGGATTAGGAATCCCCAACATAAGTATCAGAGAGACCTTACCAATGTCAAATATAACATGATCACATCATATATTAGCTCATCGATTCTGGCATCCAACATGACACTTGCATCAATTATAGTTCCTCATTTGTGACTCAAATGATAAATTAGCTACCAATACATTTTGAAACTAATATAAGAATGTTTGATATAGTGAAAGTATCACTTACTATTATCCCTAAGTACTTCTCCTTCAATGTTTGTGTCCACTAACCACAAGATGAAGTGTCTTGCTTTGACCTATGTGCATATATGTAAATGATGTGATCTACCTACAAGTTAGCAAGCCCACATTCTTTTGATTATGTTACTCCTCCCTCTCTTTAATGTATAATAAGTGGAAAAATATTGATTAAATCCCATATCAAATAATGGGAAACTAAAAAAAGTGGATAGATAGTTTGGAGATGTGTGTAATAAGAAAGCCTCCGGTGAAGTAGAACAAAAGAGTATGATTTGTCATTCATATGGTGTTTTAAGATATGCAATCGTTTAATTATGATTACATTAAAAAAAATTTCACTCCCTTGCACTTCACCATATGTCTGCATATGTTTCCACTAACATAGTGATCCTAAAATTATGAATTCTTTGCTAAATATGATTTAAACTTATGATAATCAACTTCCATTGATTTAAACTTATGATAATCAACTTCCATTATAATGAGTTTCTTAAACGAGTAGCATAGTTTAACATTAAAACTTATTTATGGATTCAATATTATAACTTTAAACAATTATAGAACATGAGGTTCAATTGAGAAGTTCTAGTATTTGAATTCCATGGGTTGTGGCAACATTCCATTATACATTGTGGGATGGACATGCTTTTTAAGTTCTCAAGTCCATGCCATGGACACATGGTGCATCATCCATGCATAACGATTGTAGAGTTGTCGTTTCCATGGGCACTAATCACTCAATCTAATAGTGAATTCCACTATGGAATAGCTCCACAATGCATGGTAGGAAGGGTCATTTGCTAATCCATGGATACATAAATGAGGATTGATCATCATCAAATATGGTAAGTTTTCTTTCGGCACACATGGTAGGACTTATTGTGGCTTTTGGATACATGAATCATGGGAAATGTTTATTTCCATTACCGAAATATTATGTTAATTATATGTCAATGGGGTATGGCATCCGGTACCATGGAATGTGGCACTAACTGTATATATGAATCATGGTTGACCTTGATTCAATAACTATATATCTAGTTAAGTTGTTGATTTGGTGGACTTTTTACCCAAAACACAAAATTTAGTCATAGAGATAGCTATACACATCCCAACAAAAAGAATCTTACATTTTCATGCACAGATATAAGTCAAAATTTAGGAGACGTTAAAACCACAAGCTAAGTAGGGAATGCATACATAATGAGTGCATAATTAAGAAAATTTATAAGTTTATATAAAATGTTGTTGTATACAAGGTGAAGTTTATTGCATGTGTATTGAACCCGTTTCTTCTTCCATGGTCAAAGTGTTCATTACCAGAAGTCAATTGAGATTAGGTTTTTTTCCATTCTCAAGTATATGAGTTTTTTTGTTCAAACCAAACTCCATGGTTTCTCATATATACAAACCAAGTTAATAAGAGATCCTTTATAAGAAACATTAAGCATCAAAAGTTTTTTTGAACCAACCTTTCGGATTTAAAGATAAAGTTAATTGGGTTATGCTCAAGATGGTTCATAACTTATCTCAAATCAAACTTTCAACACAAAACTATCTTGGATAAACTTTTTGAGTCTTAACAATGTGTATATCGTCTTTAATAATTTTATGATGCAGTGGAATGAATATGGATACAACAGACTGAGGGTGACTAATAGTTGTGCTCTAAGGTTTTATCTCACATCTTTATTGGATTCAAAATGTACTTCAAATTTCTTTGAAAACAAATACTCTTTTTTTCTATATGTTTTGTGTAAGATCACTGACATGTCTTAACCTCCTAAATTAGTTCTATTTCCCTAATCACATGTTGGGATGCTCGATAACATGCTTGATTAATCTTAGTGTATAGCTAGTTGATGGTTTGCTTGAGGACCTATGTGTAAATTGTCTAAGTTGGTGGTTTTCATTGTGATTTTCACTAAGAATATTTTTTTCTCTCTTTCTCTCTCGTTTTAGGAATTGGGTGGGTGTAATTAGACCATCTAACCCAAAATCTTTCCCTTTCATCAGTTGAGGACTGATGAAAGTGTTTTGTCATTTCACCGATGGAGGACTAATGGAAAGTGTGCCTTGCTTTTCATTGGTTGGGAACCAATAGGATTGCCCTACTTTTCCATCAGAAGAGAATCGATAGAAATATCCAGTCTTGTATCATTCTATGCTTCCAATGGTTGTCTATCAATCAAGTGGCTGGCTGGTTTGACAATTAGTTTCCATCAGTTTACTACCAATGGGAATGGACTCTAATACCGACTATTGATGAAGTGATGGAGAGCCTATAGATGAAATTCTGGCATTGTAAATCTATGGAATGGTGGCAATATCAGCCGATGAAAGACTCAATGTATGTCTATTGATGAAATGAAGGGGCTATCGATGATACTCCTATGTGCTTGGACTGATGATGAGTATCATTGGAGTGTTTTCCTTCACCTATAGATCAAAAGACACTAATGAGGTTCTTGTTGTCATCTATTGATGGAATGTTTGTGTCATCCTTTGATGAGACATCATACAGATAGAAATAGGAACATGTTAACCAATGTATAGATGCTTTGACCCCATATTTTCTCTCTCATGTAGGGATATAGATACCCCTCTCTTCTCTCCCTTCCTATCCTCATTTGTGGGACTTAACCTTAGAGTGTTGAAGCAACATATGAGATCATGTGTTGATGCCTACCAATGAGATATCTTCTTCCATTGGTCTTCATCATTGTTGTAGTTTGCTTCTCTTATAAGGATATGCATGATACTATGTGTCCTTTGAACCTAGATTCACTTAGGTAGAAATTGTATCCCTCGTAATTTCAATGATCTATCATCTTCTTACTACTTGGGCCATTTTCTTGGTGGTTTTTCTTTAGGTTTTTGAAAGTTAGTCTTACTCCATGTCATTTGTCTCTACCCTTGTTATACTTGTCTTTAGAATGCAGATCAACTATTGTAGCATAGCCTGGGAGGATAAAGCTCATATCTTGGAGAGTTTTTCATTGACTTTGGAGATTTTTGTGAATCTTGAACCTATCTTGATGACTTCTTCTTTTGGACTTGTTTCTCCTATTATAAGGTGAGATATACATGGTATGATACATTTAGTACCTAACTTACACATGCAAACTGAAATATTGTTGTAATACTCCTTAAAACATTAAAAGATGGCATTTTTTTTGCACCTTTTATTATAGTGCAATGAGTATATGATGTTGCATGCTCTTTCTAGATAGCATCTTGACTCTAGAATATGGTTGTGCAATGCTTCCATGTATGAATTTAGTTCATGTTGACATGATGAGTCTGAAAATGTGTTTTTTATAGTTGATATTACTCTATGTGATGACAAAATTAGTTTAAACATGTGTTCCATTATAGTTGATATTATTCTATGTGATGAAAAAATTAGTTTAAAAAGGTGTTCTCTTATAGTTGACATTACCTATGTGCTCATAGAATGAAAACTATATGTTGATCTTCATGGAAGGACCTATCTAAAGAAAGTTTTCAGCTCTTTTACTAGCCATTATGTTGTTTAAATTATTTACAATAGGTTCTACCAAGATTAACTATGTCTTTTGCTAATATCATAACACATTTGAGATAGTTTAAGTAATACCCTAGAAATGAGTTTGACCTTGTAGTGCTTATGATACCTTATATCTCTCAAGAGACTATTTTCTCTTATGGTGGGATATGATGTGGTCAATGAGTATGATTACACAACCTACTCTGAGAAGTCAGATTTTTATAATTATACATTTTATATCTTCTGAAGTTATTATACTCTTGTATACTACATTTTGGTATTGTCATTATGTGTAACTTATTTTATGTAACCTTAGAATTATGAATCACTCTAACCAGGTGAAATGTTAATGTTGTACAACACTGATTCCATACATATATTCCACCGGGTCATTAGGGGGGATAGTGAAATGAGTAAACCTTTTTATCCATCAAAATTGTGAGAAGATTTTTATATCCATATATTAGTGAACATATGGGGACATTTGGGGATTATATGACCATACACCTTTAAATTATGGTCAGGGCTCGGTAAAGGATGATGGTCCAGTAAAGGAAGGTATATGATATGATATGGAACTTTGGTTTTTTGATATGATGGATTGTTACCCTAAGTTTTGTTTCATGACCCATGTACCCATGATAGACATGTGATTTTTTGATCTACTATAAAGAAATAATCCATAGTAGACTTAGCCAATGGGCTTTTAACCTTTTGTTACCTCACTTTAACTTGAGATTACATATAGGTCTAATACAATTGGGTTATTCTTCGGTCTCATACACATTTTTAGAATGGCCTAGTAGCATCTAGTTAGTAGAAAGTGGTATGACACAATCTTCCTAGAGCATGTTAAAATATGTAATCAAACCAAATAGCATATCTATTTAATTTTATTTGGAAATAAATATGGATTTTCTATTGATTTGCACTATTTTCTTTACTATAACTATACATGCATATATTATGGATTAATATCCTTTCCATGTATCTTTGGTGGAACACGTACGGTGTGGTAAGCATGTACCTCTAAGTAAACTATTATTTCTAGTATTAAATTGTCTACTTCATCTACTAAATGATTATTATCTCTAGTTATTAATAGATGCATTATATGTTATAACAATTGTTGAGAGTTGGGGTCACACGCCATGTTCTTCCACATGTTTTAGGTGATTTATAGAGCCATCCTAGTAGTGTTGGATAAGATCACCTCAGAGGGAGTGCATCATGGTTAAGAAGGTATGTATAGTCTGTGTAAAGGGATCTTTAAGGTTGGTGATGTTTTCATGACCTCTTAGGATTAAGTGAAGTTTATGTTTAGGGGTAGTGGATGATCATTTTACATGTACATTCACATTCAAACAGAAGGTTTTTGTTATATGTATTCTTGGCTTGAAATTTTTACATGTGTGCATGGCCTTTAGAGCCGTAGTTATATAGGTTGTAAGATTATTGTGCATGCTCTATAGTACATCCTTTATATAATTCTAGTAATATATCCAAATGTTGTAATAATTTATATATGTATATGGAGATATTTGTATGAGAAACAGAGGTTGATAATACAAAGGATATATTATTCTTATTTTAGGATATATTTCTTTATGTGACTGTGTTAATGATGCCATTCTTCATTTTTAATTTTTATTTAATTATGAGTAATCTTGTTCTTGCGGCGAAGGGACATCACAAGTTTTTGACATCACGCTTTAGGTTTCATGAGCCTACAAGGACATAGGGTCAGGTTGCTGTGTATATTCTTATGACTCAACAATATCTAACCATAGGTTATAGTTACGTAGATATGGTTGGACATCATGAAGAGAATGAAGAGATAATTTATGTTCCTCGATAAGATGTTGGGAGTTGGCATTTACGTGAGGGGCGGAGACTTGAACTGGAGCCTGGAATACCTAAGGTAATACTACTAGAATGGATAATGGCTATCCATTCATCCTTTTAGGCCATGTTTTGGTAGATGAAGTCTATGTTTTTCCAACTTTTTGAGAAGATATTGAACTGTGTAGGAAAGTATCACACCTCAAACATTGAGTCTACAAGCTCAAGTTATACGATTGAGAGGATAAAGCATGTGAGAGTAGTAGAATACTTAGGCACATTAGATCCAATAGAGGCATATGTGGTTGGCAGAGTTGGAGAAGGCCTTCATCAATGTTGGATATACTAGATGAGGACAAAGTGAAGGATGTTGCATATCTACTAATAGGGAATACTAGCTATCGTAGGGTCATTAAGGATAAGGAGAGGATGAGATAATTCATCTCTTGGATGGGGTTTAGGAGGGAGTTTGAGAACTGGTACTTCCCCATCCTATATGGATGAGAGGATCACATAGTTTGTGCATCTGAGATAAATGATGATGATGATGATGAATGAGTATGAATCATGGCTTGTGGATCTATTTAGGTTTTTTCAACATATGTTGTCAACAAAAACAAAGAAGATTAGGCAGTTTTAGAAGTGACTTAATGCCAAGTTCTCTAAGATAGAATCAACCATAGAGTCACACAAGAAGTTTTACACTTTTGTTCAGTCCCTAAGGAGAATTGAGAGGATGAGAATTGACATCGAAAACACTACCAAGAGGAAGACTACACAATCAACTGGGAATTCTCTTAAGGATCCAATAGGCAAAGGTTTTCTTGGCCACCAATATAGTATTTTTGGCAATCCCACTAGTGTACAACTATTAGAGAGCCAAGGGCATAGTAGTGGTCATGCTAGTAATCAAATAAAGGAAGAGTTTGAGATTTCCCACCATCTGGGGTATACAATTTATGTTCTGCATCTAGACATGGCCGTCTAAGCCACACATGTCTCCACAGAAGAAATGCCTCTATTGCCATCAACTTGGGATTTTGAGGATGTTCTTCTGACAATTGAACCAGGAGTTTGTGCAAGGATGGAGCCCACAAGGATCCCAATAGTCTAGATATAAAGGACAAGGACAAGCTTCACAAGTAGAATCATTAGGATCTAAGGGAAGAATCTAGGGATGAGGAAGATCACAAGTAACATCCTGCTTCTGTGTGATGAGTCAGTCTAAGAGAGTTATTACCCTCAATTCAATGTAGGTCAGATGGAGCTTTTTCATTGTAACTTGTCTGCTTCTATATATGTATGTGTTTTTCTTGACCTAGATGTGACACACTCATTTGTCACTGGAGAGCTGACTATAAGTTGTAACTTGCATATTAGTCACTGAACTGAATCTCTTTCCCTTGATACTCCTTCAGTTGGACTTTTAGTAGAGTGTGAGATGTGTCCATACTATATTATTGTCTTCTCCACATGTAGTATTCAAGTAGATCTTATGCATACACTAGAGAAGTATAGGGTGATGTTGAATTGTAAAACCAAAGTTGTGGATTTTTGGGTGGAAGATGTCTCTAGGACTTTCCAAGGAGACCGAAAGATTCTCCCTACGTCTTGTGTCTACAGCCACAACTAAGTAGTTGTTGAGACAGAGATGTGGTGTCTTCTCGGTGCATGTAGTTGATACTAAGGTAGAGAGTCCCAGTATCTGCGATGTACCCATAGTATGTGAGTTTGAGGATGTCTTTCTAGATAAGTTTTATGATGTTTCACCTCCTCAAGAGATTGACTTTGATATCAATCTTATCTCTAGAACAAAACCCATAGCACAAGAACCATATAGGATGTCACTAGAGGAGATGACAGAGTTGAAGAAGCAACTTTAAGATCTATTTAGAAAAGGTTTTATATATAACAGCAGGTTCATGCAAGGTGATGGTCCATGAGATTGTGTATAAATTATGAACAATTGGAAAAGTCATAATGAAGAACAAGTACACCTTGCTAAGGATTGACAAATTGTTTCATCAATTGAAAGGAGTTGTAGTATTCTCAAAGATAAACATACAACTAGGATACCACTAGGTGTGGATCAGAGAAGTCTTCATGCGTAAGACAACCTTCGGGACTACATATGGATACTGTGAGTTTATAGTTATGTCATTTGTGCTAACTAATATGCCTGCAACTTTTATGGACCTTATGAACATGGTTTTCAAATAGTATTTATATCAATTTGGGGATGTCTTCATAGATTATATCTTTATTTACTCTAAGGACCTAAAGAAACATGGGTTGAATCTTTGATTGACATTAAAATTGTTGAGGCAACACCAATTATCTGCAAGGTTTGGCAACTGTGAGTCTTGACTAATAGAAGTTTCTTTCCTTGGCCACAAAATATCCATTGGAGATATATGTGCAGATCCCAAGAATGTAGAGTCTGTGTTGCTATGGGAGTAGGAAAAGACAATGTGTAGAGTTTTTTGGGTATATCTAGTTACTACATGTAGTCCATTAAGGACTTCAAGGAGGGTCTTGGATGTGTGTTGATGTAAGTTGAGAACATTATTTCCTTTGCTTCCAGATATCTTAAGAAAGACAAGGATAACTATCTGATGCATGATCTAGAGTTAGACATTATGGTCCTAACATTAAAGATCTAGATAAATTATCTTTATTGGGAGAAGTGCTAAAACTTAATAGAATGCAAGAAACCTTTTGTATCATTTTCTCAGAGAAAGAGAAAAATATGAGACAAAGGAGATGATGTGAGTTGATAATAGACTATGAAAGCACCATAGAGTATCACCCTAGAAAGGAAAATGTGGTCGTAGATGCATTGTGTAGAAGGACAAAATAATCATCGTAACATCTGTACTCTTTGTCTTGTGTAAGAAGAGACATGGAAATATATATCCTTACCATAGATGAATGTATAGATGGAAGTCTCCATGCTTTAGGGATAGTTAGCTCAGTTGAAAGTCAAGCCCAAACTGATAAAATAGATTATAGATGCACCACATAGTGATCCCATGACACATAATACTAGGTCAAACCTTGCCAATGGGAAAAATGACAGATTCCAAGTGTTAGCAAATAGGACACTATGTCATCATAATACAATGGTGATCATTGAAATTGACAGTTTGATAAATATGTTGTTAGAAGAGTCACATACTTTGATCTATGCAATGTAGCGTGAAAATAAAAAGATGTATCATGATATCAAAGATATATATTGGTAGTTTGATTGAAGAAGGAATTGGAGAGTTTGTGATCAAAGATATGATGTATAAACAAGTCAAAGCAGGAGATCAGAAGCTAAAAGGAACACTCCAACCCCTGCCAATACTATAATTGAAGGGGGACCATGTTTCCGTGGACTTCATAGTTGGTATCCCCAAAACAACCAAAAGACAAGATTTCATTTTGGTGGTGGTTGAAAGATGATGAAGGTAGCACACTTCTTTCCAGTTAAGATTGCCTATACTATAGAGAAGTTGGCACATACATACTTTGATGAGATAGTGTAGTTGCACAAAGTGCCACGACAATAGTACTGATAGAGGACTGATGCATTACTCAATTAGGGCTTCATCATGGGTCAATTTATTCTTTAATCACATCTAAAATTTCTAGGATGCATATTATCTTGACCATTAATAATGTAGTATTAAATGCACTCATGGAGGTTCTTTGCATGTTTTTCAGCTACATTAACCATGCTTTTGATGGAAATAAGAGGGATGATGATCTAAGGGTTTGTGTACCCTTGAAGGAGCCTAAAGAGATCCCAAGAGTTTCCCCAACCTACCCCTATTGTCCAAGGGTCAAAAAAAATAGGGTTGTTAAAATTTGTCCGAACCCATGAACCCGATTGTGTCTGACCCGGAAAAAACTGGGTCTGGGTTTTAGTTCTGACATTTTGGGTTGTTTCTATTTAGGATTATGTGTTTGAATCTAAACCAAGTCAGTTTTGAGTTTAGAAACTGGACAAAACCAAGTTCTAAATAGTTACTTATATACATATACTTATGGGATGGACGTTGCATTTTGAAGTGATATATGTGTTGCTTTGATATAATATATGTGACATTGCAACATATTATAATTATTTGATGTGAACATAGATTATTTTTTAATTATATTATGATATTCCTATTGTGTTAGAATTTAGTTATGTGTTGGATAACACAGATGATTCCTTTTTTAGATGTTGTTATGATGTGGTATAAATATTATTTTTGTTGGTAATAGTCATCTCAATTGGTTTGATGGGATATACTTTGATGTGAATATGTGTTTTTTTAGCATGATTTAGGTGGTTTTGCAACAATTTTGATTTGATACATGTGTTGTGTTAGTATGATATATGTGATGTTGCAATTGTGATGATATTTTCTTATATTAAGGTGAATTAATGTTCTATTGTTGGTACTATTTTCTCTAATAAAATAAAGAAAAAGAAATATTATAATTGTTTAATATTGTATAATAGTTGACATCTTTGGTAGTTTATTTGAAATAATAAAGTTATTTCTAATTGTGTAGGTACTTCTATCAGAAAAAAAATCTAAGAAAATCACCTTCAAATTCAGGTTCACGTTTGGTTCCGGGTTTAGATTTTTTCAATCCGGGTTGGTTCCCGGTTGCGACGTATGACTAAAATTTGGGTGTGGGTTCGAATTTGGATTTGACAGTCAAACAATCCAGACAATATTTTTTGACCTGGAACTGACTCGAACCCAATTTTTTGACACCCCTAAAAATAAAGTAAAGAACTTCATGGATAGTCAAAGAGAAAACGAAACTAGAAGACCCTCAACACGATAGTGGTATGCCAAAAAGTGTTTTCTTTATGTGTCAAAATCATAGTTAAACTCCAGTGAAGTAGCATTTCAAGATAAGTCCATGAAATAGTCATGCTGGCCAACATGATCGTACCAAGAAAACCCTAGTACAGACGTGCCAACCAAAATGGTCGTATTGTCAACTCCTACAATGCATGTGCTCAATAGGATGACCCTTTCCCAATCCATCCACAATAGGTGTGCCACTTCTCTTCCATCATAGTTGTTCTACCCAACACCAACATTTTTCCTAACCACCACCACCACGACTATGTTGCTCGACACGACCATACTACCAGCCCCCAAGACTCCAAATTTCCACTGTCATTTTCCCCTCACCATTAGAATTGTTCCATCCTAGTACAACCATTCCACCTCTCCACCACCATAACCATTATGCCCAGAATAACCGTGCTAACACCCAAACCGTATTGCTTCCTAGATATCATTTTATCTATTTACCCCCACTTAAAACCTAAGCTTCCCAAGCCACTATATATACATTTGTTGTAAGACCCGTGACCTTTCTTTTTGGTTGATCGTGCTTTTTAGCATAATTGTATGCTTAAAACCTTAATCTGACCTTATGATGTGCTTTGATAACTTGTGATGGACTTATGTTTCAAGTTTGTTCCAGTTTGGATGTTGTTTGAGCTAGTTATGCATATATGTGCTTGTTTCAGACCTAATTGAAATCTACCCATGTTCATAATTTTTCTTGCAATTTGTCACATTCTTTTTGTGCCTTACATGTTTTAACATCATGTTGGATAGAGTGGTGCCTTGGGGTTCCTTGTCATACCTTGGTTTGAGTGATGACACTTCATGTTGAGAATCAGGGTTTGCTTGGATGCCTTAGTGGATGGTTCACCTTGATATGTGTTTGACCAATGATGACCTTGTTTTGGAGGTCATGAAGGATCTTGTGATCCATGTTCTTGGTGGTCGATGAAGCCTTGAGTATACCCATTTGGGCTTGGCACTCGATGAGACTTATGACCCCTCTAGGTTGCCAAGAATCTAGGGTTAGTGGTCTCTTGGTTTTCTAAGCATCATGGTCGCTAAGGATTCCCATTAGTCAATTGAGTTTTTTTGACCAAGTTGGTCACTGGTTTTTCTTGGTTTTAGCACCCTTGTTCTTAGTGGAGGTTCTTGCATGGTTGAGGTGTGTTGGCTTTGGACACATGTCATGTTTACCATGACACCTTACCTTCTTTCTCTCTCTCTAACCCTAAGTTATATAATCCCTCTCCTTGCATGCAATACCCCTTTACACACCTAGTTTCCTTTTCTCTTCTTCCTTTGTTTCTCTTAGAGATCATCCCCTTGATTCTTGGTGGAGAAGGAAGAGCTCAAGCTTGGAGAAGGTGGCTGATCCCCTTGCATGTTGAGTTGGGGTTTTGGAGCAACCCTTCTTGTGATCATTTGGTGCATCTTTTCTCTTCCTCTTGGTCTTGGTAAGTGAGATATCTGTTTTCCTTGTCCTAACCTCTTCTTCTTTTACTTCTTGTCTGAATCCATGGTACTCCATGGTAGTGCTTGAATTAGAGTTTGAAGATCATCCCTTTGTTTGCTTCCTTGACCTAGGGTTTGCTCTCTTTTGATGGTGGAGCTAGCTTGGCCAAGAGTGGTGATCAAGCTAGGGTTTTCTCTTTGTTTCCTTGAGATTCCTTTCTATTTGAAGTTGCTTCATCATCTCTAAGGCGATTTATATAACTTTCTCCTTGATTATTGATTACACTAATCTTGCATGGACATACTCTTGCCTTAAAACGTGGTTCCTAGTAGAAAGACAATACATTTGATCTAGGGTTTGTGTTTACATGGTGATCTTGAGTAGATATAATCTCTTGGATGAATGCTAGTCTTTGTGCACGAATCCTTCTTTAGTGATGGAAGTTTCGATGCATCAATGTTTTGTGGAAACATTAGTTTTCTCTCTCTTATCATGGTTTTAGTTTTTCACATGATGGTTGTTAATTAGAGTTTTGAAGTTGATCTTCTC
This sequence comes from Alisma plantago-aquatica, assembly GCA_963693085.1. Taxonomy (NCBI): domain Eukaryota; kingdom Viridiplantae; phylum Streptophyta; class Magnoliopsida; order Alismatales; family Alismataceae; genus Alisma; species Alisma plantago-aquatica. Next base: position 1,309,376,049 of record OY856409.1, on the reverse strand, counting down.
CTTGTATTTCACACCTTGATGGATTTTTCAGTTTCATGGTGATGATTACATATTGTACCTTTGTGGTTCATGATATTTTTGGTGGCCAAGATTTTCTCTCTCTTCATGTGGGTGCCAAGAATGTTGATGATAGCGATCGCAAAGTTTTGAGTTATGTGGTTGCTGAAACCCTAGCCTTAGTGACCGTTATTGTCACCAATCTTCAACGATCGATGATGTTGGTTAACCCCAGATGTCGCTAAAGTGGCTAACCCTTAGTGGTAACTAGATATGGTAATATCATTGGTTGATGAAGGTGGTGAACCATGGTTTCTTAAGTCACCAACCTTGATCAATCTTCAGTGGTCGATTATGTGCTTGACCTAAGTGGTCTCTAAGGTGGTGTGACCTAGTTTTAGCAGTTGATGACACCACTAAGCCTAAGTGGTCGATGAAGTTTTCTAGTTCAATGGTTGTTATGATATGTTGACTCCATGCTGATGATGGTTGACCTAGTTGCTTTCATGATTGAAGGATGTATGAGTATTAGGGTTTATCTTTAATTGCTGATTTGAAACCCTAATTTAGCTAACTTGTTGAACTTAACCCTAATTCAAGTACATGATGATGATGCTTTGCTATCTTGAGAAATTATCATGATGATTGAGTACTTCCTCTATCATAATTTTTTAACCCTAACTTGATGTTAGTTGAACATCATAACTCTTGAATGATTGTTGTACCACATATGTATCTCAAGTATGATGATGAGCTTTGATGAATAATGTAGAGATAATGATGTTCTTAGAGGGAACAATATTAACAGTCTTATGACCTTAGATAGGGTTGGTTACCCGATTTGAAGTGATACCCCATGTATGATGTGAAAAGGGATTGGTATCCCATGATGATGTGATAATGAGCATGATCTCATGTATGGTAGTAAAGCAATACCATGTGATGATGTGACAAGTTTTATGTCTCATATGTCTTATATCTTTTGAAGTTGCAATTTATCCTTATTTTTTAGAACTCTTTTATGGTTTTTTTTAAAGCACTTCCTCGTATATTTCTAGAAAAGGTGTCATAATACATATCAGCCATACATTGCTGGGGGAAATCATTGAGCCAAACAAAATGACTCGTGGAGTCAAGGCCTACTTTTTCCAAGCTGTTAGCAGCCCCATTTGCTTCTTTGAAGATGTGGTTCAAGGATATCATCTCCACTATGTTCTACAATTGGTTGATGTTCTTATCAATTTCCTTGTTTGGGCCTTTGCCAACTTCGTTTTTGTTTATGTGCCTGATGACATTGAGGGCATAAGATTTGACATCAAGTTGTTGGATACCAAGGGAGATGGCCAGATCTAAACCCACTGAAATTGCCACCGCTTTAGCAGTAGCAACTTCCCAACCATCCGCATAAATTTTCTTGGCCATAGAAACCGGAAAGCCATTATGGTTTCTGATGATAGTTGTATAGCTAATCATGTTGTTTGAGATAGCAGCATCCATCTTGAGTTTGAACCTACCATCTTCAGGGGGTGACCACAACAGAGGACCTCATTTCTGGCTCATCTTCTTCCAAAGGGCTTTTTGCTTACATCTGATGTCGTGGAGATCATGCCACTTAATCATACCTATGGAAATGAAAGCAGGCTTGACCTCCTCTTTCCCAAAGATCTTCTCATTCCTACATTTCCAGGTGACCATACACAAGGTAAGAAAGGCACCTAACTTTTCAGGGTCGACCTTGTCCATCGCCCAAAGAATAGCTTGTAGAAAGTTGTCATGAGGTATATCTTTAATCATGTGGTTGAAGCTTGAGTTCTCCCAAACAACAGTGGTGAAAGTACAATTGAAAGTGGTGCACACGATATCTTCATTACTGTGCTTGCATATTGGGCAGAAAGTGTTGTTGGTGATGTTCTTCTGCCACAGCTTGTTCATGGTGGGAAGAATATTAGAGCATGCTCGCCATAAGAAGTTCTTGGTCTTGGGGGGAATTGAGAGGCACCATAAATGGTCCTAGATAGAATAACCAGAGGCTGGGTGACCGAACGCCTACTCAGCCAGGGTGTCGGAACCCAACCAGTAAGCACTCCTAATCGAGAAAACTCCATTCTTAGCAGGGAACTAGAAAGCTTCAGATTGTTGGCTTGGAGTTAAGGGGATCATTCTAATAGTTGTTCATTCCTCAATGGTGAAGAAATCATTGATGATGCCCTAGTCCCAGTCGTCCTTCTCTTGGTTGAAGAGTTCTTTGACTTTCCATTCCTCCCTGTTACTGTGGTTAGTGAAGTCATCAATTTTTATATAAAAGCCCTTTTTATTTAGCATACAGGGATCCGACCAGATGTTGAGGTGATTGCCATCATCAACCAACTGCCTTGATCCCTCTTTGAGAAGGGCTTTGGTGCCCCAAATACTGTGCCATGTAAAGTTGGGGTCATAGCCTCTATATGCATCAAGAAAGTCACTATTTGGGAAATATTTTGGGCCTAGAATGTTGTTGACCATGGAGACCTTCTGAGTGTAGATTCTCCATGCCTACTTAGCAAGAAGGGCAATATTAAAAACTGTGAGATCCCTAAATCCCATGCCTCCCTCATGTTAAGGGAGGCACACCCTTTGCTACGAACGCCAGTGAATTTTCCTCTTAGTATGTGAGCTTCCCCACCAGAAATTCACCATTAATCTGTTGATGTCTGCAATGATTCCTTCGGTTATTCTGAAAACACCCATCATGTATGTGGGTAAGGCTTGTATAATAGATTTGAGGAGGATCTCCTTACCTGCTTGGCTGATGTATTTTTCCTTCAAGCCCTTCAGCTTGCCCCACACCTTGTCCTTTAAACCACTAAAAATGGCCTTCTTAGACCTCCCCATCACAGTAGGGAGTCTCAGATATTTCCCATGATTACTAACTTACTTCATGTTGAGGATGGTAATGATCAGTTGTCTTCTGTCCTCCATAGTGCTTTTGTTGAAAACAACATCAGACTTGGAATAGTTGATTTTTTTGCCCCGAGAGCCTCCTGCATAGTTGCTATCACAAAAAGCACACTGTCATTCACAAAGAAAAGATGGGATATGGGAATTCCTTACCTACTAGATTTGATATTGTGAATCTCCTCCTTGTCGACAACATTATTGAGAAGATTTGAGAAGACGTTTGTATAAAGGATGAAGAGGTAGGGTGATAGCAGGTCACCCTACCTGAGGCCCCTTTGCCGTTTAATCTCCCCATTTCATTGACCATTGACAATGATAGAAAAGGACACCGTTTTGTAGCATTCCCCAACCTTTTTGCACTAGTATTCACCAAATCCCATCTCCTTCAAAACATTGTCCATAAAATTCCATTCAACCCGATCATACGCCTTACTCATATCTAGCTTTATCCCCATATACCCTTTCTTGTCTTAGTTCTTTCTTTTCATGGCGTGAAAGATTTTGTATGTGATGAGGGCATTGTCAGTTATGAGCCTCCCCCAGATGAATGCACTCTGGTTATAGGAGACAATGGTGTCCATGTACTCCTTCAGCCTGTTAGCCATCATTTTGGAGACGATCTTGTATATGGTGTTGCAAAGGATGATCGGCTAGAAATCACCAACAATGTCTGGGTTGTTGGTCTTTGGAATCAACACAATATTGGTCTTGTTAATTTCGTCAAGCTTTTGTTCGTCCCTCCACTGTTCCTACACAAAGGATGTTATATCTTCACCTATGTTGCCCCAAAAAGCTTGGATGAAGCCTACGTGGAAGCCATCAGGCCCGGGAGCTTTTGATGGATGCATTTGGTTCAACGCTTGCCACAACTCATCCTTGTCTATCTCTTTTTGTAGATGGTAGTTCATGATGTCATTGATCCCTCTTTTAATTCCTGCTATAGTATCATAATTATTGGAATGTTGTTGTGAGGTAAAAAGGTTAGAAAAGTAATCATGGATAATAGATGCAATGTATTCCTCATTTGATTTGAGTATCCCCTCATTGTCTTTAAGGTTTCAAATTTCATTCTTTTTCTTCCTTTGAGTCGCTTTCTTGTGAAAATACATGGTGTTTTGGTCACCATCGCACATCTCATTTGCTTTGTCCCTCATGTACCGGTAGCTTTTGTTGATCTTCCACAGCCTTGCCACATCTTCGCTGAGTTTATTACATTCCTCAAGCACATTGCTCATCATCTTTTTTTTTTGAAGAATGCTCAGCCTTTTCTCCTTCTTCTTTAGTTCTTTTTGGATCTTGCCGAACCTCCCTTTGGCCCAGTTGTTCAACTCCTTGGAACATGAGCATATTTTGCTTTGAATAGTGTTGTTGACAGAGTTCTCCCAAGAACTTTTGACTACATTCTTACAATCAACCTCCTCCAACCAGAAGGCCTCCCATTTGAAGTCATTCCCTCTTCTCTTGTGCTTCTTATTTCTCCTTGTGTTCAGTAATATTGGTGCATGGTCAGAATCTAGAAAAGGGAGATTCTTCAGCCACACATGGGCCATCCAGTCCTCCATAGCTAAGGCTTTGTCCACCCTCTCACGGATAACACAGTCTTCTTTGAGTCCCTTCATCCAAGTAAACTGATTACCGACAAAGCCCAAATCTAAGAGACAGAGCTGATCAATAAGATCATGGAAATCGTCAGTGTGTCTATGATCGTTATCTGCACCACCCTCGTTCTCTGCTATTTTAAGAATTTCATTGACGTCACCCATGAAGAGAATTGGAATGTTATCTTCAGCTTAGATTTTATCCATCAGTTCCCAAGTTCTGAATTTTTTGGGATTGTCTGACCAACCATGGATACCAACAAACATCCATTTATTATCAGCTTCTTTGATTTCAGCCATAATGTGGTGGTGCGAATAAGAGATGATGGACACGTCAATATCCCTCCACCAAAGTCCCATGCCACCCGATTGCCTGAGGCTATTCATGCAAATACTGTTGACCTAGAGGTTATACATTGTCCATATTTTGATAATGGCTCAACCATTCCATTCATATGTATCTAATATGCATATTCAAGATTGATCTCATGTCTTAGTTACATGAAAAGAATCAACTTACACAAGCCCTAGCTTGTCAAAGTTCAAGTCAAAAGAAATGCAAGTGTGCTAATTAGGAAATCCATATAAATGACCTTAGAAGAATTTTGTAATCACTTGCATAGATGATATGACTTGTAACTAAGATGAGAAAATTATGTGGGACATTTAGTACAAAGTTTTAATCACTTTTTCATGACTTTAGAAAATTGATCATAGACTGTTGATCGGTCGAGTTACAAACTCGACTGATCCCTTGGATCAATTTTCTGGAGAGTGCATCGGACGAGTTATGCATTCACAGAACTCAACTGATTAGGTTATTGACCAAATGTGATTTTAACTAATCGGTCGAGTTTCCCAGGACAAACTCGATCGATAGTTTGAAAATCGGGTTTGTCTTTTACCTGATCGGTCGAGTTACCTTTATTGAATCTCGATCGAATGTACTATACAAAAAATGCAAAAAAAAGTGAATCTAACTTTTGGTGACTTGTTTGGACAAAAATAGATCTGTTGCCTTATGCAAAAATAGCTATAATTTGACCCTAAGTGTTCCCTAACTCAAGGGAGCACCCACAACTATAAATAGGACCACTTGGAGTTCATTCTAAGGTTGCTCACTCACTACATACAAGGTCCTTGCTATAGTTGAGTGTGCTACCACCCCTTGAGCCCCTTTCTCTCTCTAGTTTACACTTCATTTCATGATTTGTGAGTGAGTTCGGATTATTGTAAGAGAGATCCACCTTTATGCATGTAAATCTCTCAATCTTCCACCACTTCCCTACCCCCTTCTCTCATGAAGAAAAGCTAAAGGAAGCAAGCTTCATCGAGTGAAGAAGGAGTTGTTGTTGGTCCTATTCAAGGTTGATGAAGAGGTGGTAATCTTCTCCAGGTGATGGAGAAGGCAAAGACAGAAGATCCAAGAGGAGAAGAAAAGTCCTTCAAGGCTGAAGACTTGAGCTTGAATGGGTAAGACCTAGGTGAAGGCTGAAGATTCAAGCTAAGTGGGTAAGTTCCTTGTGAAGGTGGAGATCTCCTTTTATTTGGATGGGTAAGTCCTTTGGTGGTCTATTGTTGTAATCTCTGTGGTGATTAATAGAGAAAAGCACTTGCAAAGTCTTAGAGGTTGACCTCTCTAGGTAGTGGATTAACTCACTTCTAGTTTGAAGTGTAGAACCACTCTATATCCCTTTGTCAAGTGCTTACTATCAATCTCTCTCATCCTTGATGTGCTTGTTAGTTAGGACTTCAAATTGCCATTAATTTATTTCTTCTAATTGATATAATTTGAAGGTCTAATCTGTTTGGTGAGAAATTTTGTAGCTCTATTCACCCCCTCTAGAGCCCTTAAATCCAACAAGTGGTATCAGAGCTAAGGACATTCTCTAAAAATTTCCCATGAAATGAGAAGATGGGTAACAACCTACTTGGTTCACTCAACCTAGAGGGAGGATTCTACATGCGTCCTCCAGTCTTTGATGACACCAACTTTCTCTATTGGAAGAGAAGAATGCAGTTCTACATTCAAGGGATGAACTTTGACATGTGGAAGGTGATGGTCACACCTTACAAGGAGCCAACCAGAGATATTGCAACATGTAGTGAAGCTTCTCTCAAATAAGATCAACTCAAAGCAAAGGCCATTAACATCCTCTATGCAACCCTCACTCGCACAGAGTTCAACCGGATCTCATCATGGGATACCACCAATGAGATTTGAGACAAGTTGTGCATCACATATGAAGGCACAAAGCAAGTCAAGGAGGCAAAGATCTACATGTTGGGCAACCTCCTAGAGAACTTCAAAATGGGAAAGAAAGAAGGCATTGCGGAGATGTACTCAAGGATGAATGTCATAGTCAATGGTCTAGCTGCTTTGGGAAATCCTTTGGAAAGAGGCGTCATCAACTCAAAAATCTTAAGAACCCTTCATAAGAGATGGGAGTCAAAGGTCACCTCCATTGAAGAAGTGAGGAGCCTTACAGACATCCCAACTGAAGAACTCATTGGCAATCTTCAAGCCCATGAGCCAAGACTTGACAAGCAAGAAGAAGAAGAAGCCAAGCAAGAAGAGAAGGAACACAAAAAGATCAAAGATAGTTCTTTCAAAGCATAAGTGGAGGCTGTCATCCTTCAAGAACAACTTGCTTTTCACACTCCGTCCTCTAGTGAAGATGAAGGCCTTAGTGAGCATGAAGCCAACTACATCAAGGGCAAGCACTTCAAGGGAAAGCAAGCCTCCTCCTCCTCTACTTTGAGATGCTACAAGTGTGGTCAAAAGGGGCACTACAAGAGTGAATGCCCAAAGTCAAGAAAGTCTCACCACAAGAGCAGCTCAAGGAAAGATGAGGATTATAAGAAGGAGAGAAAGCACAAGAGGAAGGACAAGAAAGAAAAGAGATACAAGAATGCATCCAATGCAGCTTGGAAAGCTTCATCTTCAAGCAGCTCTAGCTCCGAAGAAGATGGTGAGTGCCACCTTGCCCTCATGGCCTCTATAAGTGAAGACATTGGTGAGGTAAGTGAGGTAAGCTTGCATGAACTGCTTAAAGAAGTTATTATTGATATTCTTGTTACTACTCGTTCTTCTTTTACTAAGTGTAAATCTAAAAGAAAACGGTTAGGAAAAATCATTGATAATCTTTATGCTTAACTTGAAATTTTGGAATTGAATGAGACAACCAATCTTGAGAGTATTGATAACTTGCAAGGGTAATACCTTGATATTGAACTCCAATACAATGGGGTTGAAGCTGAGAATGATGTCTACCTTAAGAAGATGGAAAGTCTTAAGGAAGAAAACCAAAATTGCCTAAAAGAACTTGAATTGCTTAAAACTGAAAATACTGAATTTAAGCTACTTATTGATGCTCATAGACAAGAGAGAGATGTCTATATCAAAGAGATTCAAATGCTAAAGTTTGAAAATGCTAGGTTGCTTAGTCAAGTAAATGATTTATCTTCTAGACCTTTGTTTCCTAGTGATAATGTGATTTCTCTATCTCTTGAAAAGGATTCATATCTTACTAAAGCTTTATGTCTTGAGGCTAACCTTGTGCATGATAGTGATGATATATATAGTTTATCTTCTACTATTGTTTCTTTAAATGATGATAACCATTGATTAAGAGCATCCCTATAGAAATTCCTTAAAGAGAAGAACTCCCTAAATGAAATCCTTGATCATTCCACCCAACAAAGGGGTACTAGTGGTTTGGGATTTGAAGGGGGAGCCTCAAAGGGCAAGAGCAAGGCCAAAGGTAAGAAAAAGAGCAAGGAGATATCTTTCTTTGTATGAGAATATTCGGGCACTAAGAATCCTATGGTTTGTTCTCGTTGCAAATGTGATGACCATTATTCTACTTATTGTCCTTACAAGCCTAAGGGGACCAACCCAAAGATGAAATGGGTCCCCAAGCTAACTCTGGATCCTAAAGTTTGAGTTGGGAATTGACATTCTCTTTTCTTGCAGAAAAAAGATAGATAGATTGTTGATAGTGGATGCACAAAGCACATGACAGGTGATGTAAGCCATTTCAATAATTTCACAAAGAAGAAAGGAGGATTCGTCACCTTTGGGGACAACAAGAAAGGTAAAGTCAAAGGTGAGGGTGATGTAGGTGAATCCTTATGCATCAAGAATGTTCTTTTTGTGGATGGCCTACATCACAATTTAATAAGTGTTAGTCAACTTTGTGATAATGGTTACCTTGTTCTATTTACTTCTTTTGAATGCTTGATTCGAGATTCCCTCACCTACCAAGTTATATATAAGAGAAACGAGAAGTGGTGATCTTTATGTTATTACTCTTAACTCTATTAAGCTTGTGGTTGGTAGATGCCTTGTAGCCAATTCAAATAATGTTTATCTTTGGCACCGCTGACTTTGACATATAAATATGCACCAATTAAAGAAGTTGAGGAAAAAGAACTTAGTCAAGGGACTTCCTAAATTGGATTTTGAAAAGGATGATGAATTCCCACCTTGTACAAAGGAAAGAAAACCAAGTCATCCTTCAAATCCAAAGGAGTCTTTAGCACTAAGAGAGCTCTTGAGCTTCTTCATACTGATCTATTTGGACCAATGAGAATGCAATCGCTTCGTGGCTCCAAGTATTGCCTTGTTATTTACGATGATTTCTCTAGATATACTTGGACCTTATTTCTCACTTCAAAGAGTGATATTCTTGATGTTTTCTCTAGTTTTTGTAAATGAGTTGAAAATGAAGCTTCTTGCCAGATTGTTTGCATCTGTAGTGACCATGGGGGAGAATTTGAAAATGAACTTTTTGAGCATTTTTGTCATAAATCGGGTTATGCACACAACTTTTCTTCACCTCGTACACCTCAACAAAATGGGGTTGTAGAGAGGAAGAATAGGTCTCTAAAGGAGATGGCTAGGACCATGCTTCTTGAGTTTGAAACTCCTAAGAAGTTTTGGGCTGAAGCTGTCAGTACCTCTTGTTATGTGCAAAATTGTGTTTTCACGCATCCATCACTTAAGAAAACCCCCTATGAACTATGGCGCAATAGGAAGCCTTGTATTGAGTATTTTCATGTTTTCGGATGTCCATGTTTGGTTTTGAATACGAAAGATTCTCTTGACAAGTTTGATCCAAAATCATATAAGGCTTTCTTTCTTGGCTATGGCACTACTAGAAAGGCATATAGAGTTTGTAATGTTGATCTTGTTAAAGTAGAAGAATTTATAAATGTGAAGTTTATTGAGACTAACCCCTATATTCCCAAAGATATTATTTCAAATGATGATGTTGCAGATGAAGTAATTCCTATTCTTGAAGAACTCAACATCACCCAAAAGGGAAGAGAGGTGGCTGCTCAAGAAGAAGAAAAAGATGATGAAAAGAAGGACTGAACTCCCCGATTTGCAAAGAATCATCCTATGGCGGGCTGCATTTAACAAAGAACAAACCAACAATGCCTTCATCTCACAACTAGAGCCTAAAGATGTCAAGGAAGCTCTTGGGGATGAAGAATGGATCCTAGCTATGTAAGAGGAGCTAGAACAATTTGAGAAGAACAAAGTTTGGACCCTTGTGCCAAGACCAAGTGATAGAAAGATCATTGGCATCAAATGGGTCTACCGCAACACACTAGATGAAAGTGGTAAAGTGGTAAGAAACAAAGAAAGGTTAGTGGCTCAAGGCTACAATTAACAGGAATGTATTGACTTTGATGAAACTTATGCACCTGTAGCTACACTTGAGTCCATTCGTATGTTGCTTGCTTTTGCTAGTCATAAAAACTTTCTTTTGTATCAAATGGATGTTAAAAGTGAAATTTTTAATGGTACAATTGAGGAGGAAGTGTATGTTGCACAACCTATGGGCTTTGAATATGATAATCTACCTAACAATGTTTTCTTATTGTAAAAAGCTCTCTATGGGCTCAAACAAGAACCAAGGGCTTGGTATGAGAAATTAAAGAACTTGTTGTTAGATCACAGTTATATCATGGGCAAAGTGGATTCTACCTTGTTTCTAAAGCACACTTCTAGCAATTTTCTTATCATTCAAATTTATGTTGATGATATCATTTTTGGCGGAACTAACCTTGATATATGCAAAGAATTTAGTGATCTTATGTAGAGTGAATTTGAGATGAGCATGATGGGTGAGCTCACATTCTTCCTCGGCTTTCCAATCAAACAAACAAAAGATGGAAACTTCATCAACCAAGGCAAGTACATCAATGAACTACTCAAATGCTTTGGGATGGAGAATACCAAGCTGATGGACACACTCATGTCAAACAGTGCCAAACTTGATAAAGATGATGAAGGTGAGAAGGTAAATGAGAAGCTCTATAGAGGTATGATTGGAAGTTTACTTTATTTAACTACCTCTAGACCTGACATAATGTTTAGTGTTGGCTTGTGTGCTAGATTTCAATCAAATCCTAAGAAATCTCATCTTATAGCTGTTAAGAGGATTCTAAGGTACCTAGCCATAACTCAAAATTTTGTACTATGGTATCCCAACTCAAGGGACTTTACTCTTACTGCCTATAGTGATGCTGATTATGCGGGATGCTTGATTGATAGAAAGTGCACAAGTGGCACTTGTTTCCTCCTAGAACCATGCTTAGTGTCTTGGTTCTCTAAGAAATAGAGCACCATGGCATTATCAACCACCGAGGCTGAGTACATTGTAGTCGGGAGTTGTTGTGCCCAGGTCCTATGGATGAAGCAAATGCTCCAAGACTTTAACATTCATTCTGATGCTTCTCCAATCTTTTGTGATAATACTAGTGCAATTAACTTGTATTATAATCCTATATTGCATAGTAGAGCTAAACATATAGAGGTTCATCATCACTTTCTTCGTGATCACATTGCCAAGAAGGATATTTATATCACACATGTGGACACAGAAAATAAGTTGGCAGACATTTTCACTAAACCTCTAGCTAGAGAGAAATTTAACTTTATTAGATAAAAATTTCTTATAACCACTTTGGATGAAGCTGATATGCCATCTAGCTAGCAGTCATCTATCCTATATGTTTTTGCATCTATCTTGATCCTTTTTTAATGCTTATATGCTTAAATTTGCTTTTTCATATTCATTTTACCTTGTTTTTCTCTTATTTTTAGGTATTTTTCGTAAACGCTTATTTCATCACAAAATAGTACCCAATGATGAGTGATATGTGCCTACATATGTTTAATATACATAATGGACTTGAAAAATAAATTTAATTAGCATACAAATGGCTAGAAATTAAGTTTGATGGTTTTAGGTCAGGTTGACCATCAGTCGAGTTTCCCCTAGGACAAACTCGACCAATCCATGGCTGAGAGCTGTTCTGAAATGGACCAATCGATCGAGTTTCTGACTCTCAAAACTCGAACGATCCGCGGGTTGAAGCCAACTTAAGTTGGATTCGGCCGACTATTTTCCCTCTCAACTAGAAAATAGTCGACTGATTCCCCTTCTTCTAGCCCTAAGCTCTCAACCCCAGACCTAACCTTCCCTATTCTTGCCCTAATCTGACCTAGATAGCCCATTCTAGACCTTCTCCTTGCTCTTCTTTGGAGTGAGAACAATTTTGGTGGCTTGTTTTGTGTGTTTGCTCTCTTCTTCACCTTCTTTGCGCCTCCATGGCTTCTAATAGAAGAAAGAGACCCGCCCCTAGCAATGCACCATCATCTTCTTTGTCATCTCACTTGGTTCCTTTTGATGAGACATTTTTTGTCTCAGTAGATGCTGTAAATAGGTATAAGTACCTTCTCCCTAGGAGTCCTTTTCCTTTTAGAGCCTTGTTTGAGCCTAGCCTTAGGCGTCAAGCGATCATAGATCAAGTGGCGAGGCTGTTATCTATTCATCACCTATCCACCATAGCTGTCGAATGTGATTGCTTTCATAATTCGATGTCTAGAACAAAAGCATTTCATGAATTCTATGCAAATATGTGTTGGATTTTCGAATCCCTTGTACCCCGCCAAATACTCAAGTGATCCTTACTTCCATGATCATCGGGAAGAGATTCCAAATCTCTGAGGATATCCTGAATGTTTTCTTTTCAGGAGCTGATTAGAATGACACCTGGTGTAAGGATAACGGTGAGTATTTTGACCTCTTGGACCCTGAGGATTTCTACAAGCAGAATGAGATCACTCTTCCTGATATCCATCGTTATCTGAAGAAACCCGATGTACCCTATAAGAAGAAGAGCACCCTACCCTCCTCCTCCCTAGATCTTAGGAAGCGTATATTAGCCCTAGTGGTCAACTACAACATCCATCCAAAGAAAAATCAAATGGATATTGCAGAGAACACTACAATTATAATGTACATCATCCTTGAGAATGTCGGAGTTAAGTGGTCTAGATATATTCTACATCATATGACTTGCTTTGACTCTGGCAAGAACACCCATGGCACCCATCCACCTTATCCTACCCTGATCTATGATCTATTCTAGTTCACCACTGAGAAATCACTCTTCTCTAATTTCCACTACAGACCTGCCAGGAAGGGAGTGTGCATCAGTGAGACCACAAGTAAAAAGTATGTGACTATCCTTTCCTCCACCACACACGGTGCTGCACCCTCTACTTCTGCCTCATCTGCCCTACCTCTACCTCTGCCTGAGCTCCACCTCCTTAGACACCCCCACCTAGCCGTGCCTCATATCATGTATCCAATGAAACCGCCATGGGTTACATGATGCACCAATAGGCATACAACCTCTAGGTCCAGGAGCATCTGCACTAGGATTTATGTTCAATCATGTCAAACATGAACTTATCCTGTGCACACCCCTACCCCACCTACCAGCCTTATCCCCGTAGTGATTATGCATCCTATGCATACCATCACTTCTACCCTACCCCCGAGCCTTCCGTTGCTGCTCCCACACCCACTGTTGTTGGTGGTTCTGCTCCCATCTTTGTGCTATTTCCTATTGGCCCCTGACCACTCTGCTTGCCGGTCTAGGTGATTCTACTCCCTTCTTCCCTCAGGCCAATGAGCTTAATGCTCTTGGTATGACTTGGTATGAGTAGAATTCTCATTGACTCGATCATGGTTTCGGTCCTTCTGTAGACGAGGATATGCTTAACCATGCTGATGCTGAGACTACTGCTGCTGCTGATGATGATGGTGATGGTGAGGATGCATCTAATGATGGTGATGGCTCTGGTGATGACTCAGGTGATGAGGTACTACTCCTACTACACCTTCAGATGGAGACGACGACTACGAGCCTGATGCTGCTGATGATGATGATGATGTTGTGGGCATAGATAGTCTAGATGTCTAGTTGTTTCTTAGCTTTTAGTCTAGTTTGCTGATCATATATATCTTTCTAGGCTATTTTATATTAGAAACATCTGGGCACATTATCTGAGATGTACTATCTTATATTTAGTTTTCATCGCCTCTCGCTTGTAGCTGCCTTTATGAGAACATGCTTCTGAGTTGTAATCTATGTTATGTGCACTCTTTCTCTTTGATCAATTCCATCTTATGAGTTGGTGCCATATTTCACCATATTTTGATTATCACCTAGCTTGTGTGTTTCTCTCGTCTCTATTTGATATATGTTATGTGATTGCATGCTTGAATATCTACTTGGTTGTGTTTGGAGAAGACTTTTTGTATGCTCTTCTACCCCCCTACCTTTTTGATAATGTCAAAAGGGGAGAGAAATTCTAATGTCTTGAAACTCAATCATATTACTATTATTTCTGAAGTGATCCTTTTCTTGTTCCTTATATGCTTTATCATGTGACTTGCTAAAGGATCATATAGTACATGCATGCTATATTTATTTGTGTAGAAAGAGAAATTATGCAGGTTAAAGTAAGCATAGATTGAGGGGGAGCAATTCACATTGTTCAAATCTTGAATCCCCCTAATTCACAAGGCAAAGGTATACTTTCAATATTCTTTTCAATATGTTTGAGGAACCGTTTGTCATTATCAAAAAAGGGGGAGAATGTTGACCTAGAGGTTATACATTGTCCATATTTTGATAATGACTCAACCATTCCATTCATATGTAACTATTATGTGTATTCAAGATTGATCTCAGGTGTTAGGTACATGAAAAGAATCAACTTACACAAGCCCTAGCTGTAGAGTGCATCAGTTGAGTTGTGCATTCACAAAACTTAACCGATCGGGTTACTAACCAAATGTGATTTTAACTGATCAGTCGATTTTCCAAGGACAAACTCAATCGATAGTTTGAAAATTGGGTTTGTCTTTTACCTGGTTGGTCGAGTTACCTTTATTGATTCTCGATCGAATGTACTGTACGAAAACACAGAACAAGTGATTCTGACTGTTGGTGACTTATTTGGACGAAAATAGATATGTTTCCTTGTGAAAAAATAGATATATTTTGACTCTAAGTGTTTCCCAACTCAAGGGAACACCACCAGCTATAAATAGGACCACTTGGAGTTCATTCCAAGGTTGCTCATTCACTACATACAAGGCCCTTGCTATAGTTGAGTGTGGTACCACCCCTTGAGCCCCTTTCTCTCTCTAGTTTACACTTCATTTTGTGATTTTTGAGTGAGTTAGGATTATTGTAAGAGAGCTCCACCTTTGTGCATGTAAATCTCTCAAACTTCCACCACTTCCCTACCCCCTTCTCTCATGAAGAAAAGTTGAAGGAAGCAAGCTTAATCGAGTGAAGAAGGAGTTGTTGCTGGTCCTCTTCAAGGTTGATGAAGAGGTGGTGATCCTCTCCAGGTGAAGGAGAAGACAAAGGAGGAAGATCCAAGAGGAGAATAAAAGTCCTTTAAGGCTGAAGACTTGAGCTTGAATGGGTAACATCTAGGTGAAGGCTGAATATTCAATCTAAGTGGGTAATTTCCTTGTGAAGGTGGCGATCTCCTTGTGTTTGGATGGGTAAGTCCTTTGGTGGTCTATTTCTATAATCTCTATGGTGATTAATAGAGAAAATCACTTGCAAAGTCCTAGAGGTTGACCTATTGATGGAGCTTCCACTTGCGTGGAATTGCGTGCTCCACTAAAAATCCCAAAGATAATAAATCTTTAGGTTTAGCATTGCTTATAATAGATTAAAAACTCCACCCACGTATGCTAGGATACGTGGAAGTCTTATCGTATTATAGTTAAGGGTAGAATCCACATGACAAGGGTCTTGTTGAGGTCAACACGATAGAAAACGTTATAATTTCACTTAACTCCTTAACAATTGGTATTTAGATCAAGAGTTGGTTTGGTTGTTTTAAACTAAGCGCAAGTAAAATTAAAAGCAAGAAAGTAAGCAGGAAGGTAATTTAAGGTTGTAAACAATGTTAAGAAACCACTAGGATGTGATCAGATTTCACCACCACTACGCATGGATCAAAACATATAACATAAAAGCATAACCTACAATAAGAGTCTAAACAGCTAGTATCTTTGTAGATTTATCTTCCTTTCGGAGAACTAACTATGAGAAGTGCGGGAATGTTGCAATGTCAGCCATCCCCAAATGAATGGTCACTTGCTTTGCAACACTCCCTTCACAAAGTGTGTTCCTCAACTTATCAAGGTTATGCTTTCATACATCAACTGATTCCAATTCATAGTATGAAAGTATGACAATGGAAGTGAGTTTACTCCACTTCTTGAAAGACACTCCTAGATACCAAAATAGATGCATGGTGACTACATGCATCAGGAACCAACATTCAATCGAGATTCGAATCTAGTAGTACAAACATAGACAATTCATACTAAAAGATAAAAGGTAACATAAGTTGGTGATCACGCAACAAGCATTCGTTAAACGATTGATGTTGAACTGAAAAGAAAGTAGATCTCTATTGCAAACTTATGGATTACATTACATGAAATGAAAACATGGGTAGTGGGGCTACTCTCCGCACCCTAGTGTATAAGACTACTCGCTCATGGCAAGGACAAAGAAGGAGGTGAGAAGAGAGAGAGAGAACATCATCTCCATGAAGGAGGGAGGAAGGTCGACCCCTTAGAGAGAGAGAGAAACAATCTTCACACTTCGTAGGTTGCTTGATGATGAATCCTCCTCTTCCCACCTTCTTTGGTGATGAGAGAGAAAGCATCTTCTGGATGGAATGTGGATCTCAGACCGGCAGCCTCGGGGCAGTGGATGAAGGGTGGAACATCTCTGGAACAGCAGAGGCAGCCTTGGATGGCTAAAAACTTGATCCCTTTGGATGTCTTATTTATAGGCTTTGAGTGAAGTCCAAATGATTTGGGCGATTTTGGGCCCAAACGGTTGTGAAGACCGTTTGGGTTCTGAGACTGATTGGACTCTCCTGATTTGGAAACCATTTGAGTCCTTGCAGTCTTGAAACCATTTGCCTTTCTTTGGTCTTAGGACCAGTTGATCTCCATTCGGTCTTGGGACTGTTTTTTGCCCATTCAGTCTTGGGATCATTTGGTGTCCATTTGGTCTTGGGACCGTTTGGTGTCCATTCGGTCTTGGGACCTTTTGGTGTCCATTCGGTCTTGGGATTGTTTGATGTCCATTCGGTCTTGAGACCGTTTGGTGTCCATTCAGTCTTGGGACCGTTTGGGGCTTTTGTAGTTTTTTTTGTACTTTCCTATAAGAAATAAAAGGGGAACAATTAGGCTAATGACATATTTACAAAAGAGTGGAAAATTAAAGATTATGTATAATTTAATTAAGAAAGAGTATGGGACACTTAGAAAAACCAATAAGATAACATCGCAAAACGGGAGGCTATCACCCCCCTAACTTAGAGTCAAGATTGTCCTCAAGCTAGATAAAGCTAAGGCACGTAGTGGTGAGGTGATTTTATTTAGTTAAGATTCCCATACTCTTGCTTCAATTCTAAACCAGAGATCTCCTAAGGTCATATCAGAGCTTTTGCTTGCTCTAACTCTTTCAGGTGCTGAGAGTTGCTTGGATCTCAGGTTTCTTCCATATCACGTAGCTCGCATTGGGACCACCTTTTTTTTCTTGATTTTATTATGTGCATGTCGACGACTCTAATCAGTTTTATACTTCTCTAAAAATCCTGCCAGAAGCTAGAGTGGGTATGAGGGTTGGTGAAAGGCTGTTGTGTAACTTCCCTATGGGGGAGGGTTTGTCTATGCGTTTAGGATCTCACTACCGGGCACGATACATATGTCTTCGTGAGGGCAGCTGAATGTACCATCCGAGATCGTCCTTTATCAACCTTTTCATATGTTTAGATACCTTAGGCCCTCACTACCAGGCACGACACATCTGCCTTTGTGAGGGCAGTTGAATGTACCGGCCGGGCGAGACCTTTATTGGCTCTTTCATATAGATCCTTATGCATGGCACAACTCTCATATTTTTATTCAACACTCTGGCTTTTATTTGCAAACTCACAGGCTTAGGATTTGGGATTTTTGGGGTTTTGATTGGACGACCAAGATCTTTTATTGAAGAGAAGAAAGCTATTTTTACAGTTTCTCGACATGCAATTATTTGGTTTTTACTTGGTGGTCCTCTTGCGAGGTTTCTTGATTTGGATGTCACCTGATATCCCTCCGTCCTTGAGAGTGTTTGGCTTGTTTCGGCCCTAATTTTGACCTATGGAGAGTCATATGTAGAATTGAAGAAAAGGCATGAAAATCTAGTGTGAAGGTAATTTATTAATTCGCCATTACATGCCTATATGCTATTCTTGTTATTGCTTTTGAGGACTAACTGGATTCTAAATGTAGCTGGGGATGACTTTTTCCAAGAGGGATGTTATTCTTATGTGCATGATTTGTTTTAACAGAGGGATTGCTTAAAACAAAACTTCATGTGTAGACAAGGCTAAAAATTTTGTACAAAATTGAAAGAGAAGGTAGAGAGGGAAATATTTTTTTAAAAAGTGATACCTCGCCCTTGTCCAGTGTACTCCCCCACCCTAACTTATCACTCACTCTATCCTCAGAGTGTCAAAGTGATAGGTTGAGAGGTACAAGGACAAGGGCATTAGGCTTCTGTTAGTTCTTTGTTAGCTCCAGGCATTTAGAGAAGATTAGCTGTGAACTTTCCACATAGAGCGTGATAATCCACATTTGTCATGTCCTCTACTGGTCTTCCAAGGACGATGATGGTGTACATCTAGTAGAGGACATGGAAGTCGCAGTCGTTTGATTCTCGGAGCTATTGGGGACATCTGTGGCTGAAGGCCGGGTGATGAAAGTGTTCTTTATCGTACGCCCTTGTGTGCTTGCTTAAGAGATTGTGGAGTTTGTCAACACACTCCTTTGCCACCTCCTCCGTGGGCGTTCTTGGTGTTGTAGTATACTGTTGCTGATCTAGATTGTACTGGCTGTCGGAATTGTTATATATGATTGTTGTTCCGTCATGAAGGTTTGTCGCCAGTAACATCCAGTGCTCTGAATGAAGGAAAGGAAGAATGATAAACTTTGGAGTCGTATGTTGGAGGAAAGAAATAAGTGCCTCGGTTGTTCTGAAGTTCTTTAGCTTTAGGAGATCATCCTTCATATATGTTGATGCCATATAGATCGTAGGGTGATTCCGTTCAAGGAGATATTGATAGGCGGCCATCAAACTCACAGATAGAGACCCTTTGAACTATATAGTTTTACGTAGTGCATCTTCCATAACCAGAATATCTCCGGCTATGAAAATGAGATCATCTTTCTCGGTGTAAAGTCTAGACATGATGAGCCGAAGTTCATTGTCAGAAAGACTTTTGCAGGCTGTGAGGTCAAAATTAGGGAACGTCAGTTCAATGGCAGATAGGGGTACCTTTTGTGAAGATGGTCTGTTGATGGTGGTCCCTGTTATCAATTTGATGTCCCCTTTATCCTCCACTAGATCAAAAGAGTAAGGGACCCATTGTTTCTTCTCGGGGACCTTGGCGGGTTGTTGTTTCTCCAACTCCTTTATTGTTTGCCGGAATGGCTGTTTTTGAGGACGTTGGATGGCCGAGTAGAGGTAGCGAGGGACGTCGTCAGGTGCCATAGTTGGGTCCTTAAAGAACCTTCTGTCGCATATTAGCTCCACGGCATAACGTCCTTGTAGAGAATAAAAACCCTCTGTGGCATCTCATTGAAAGGGATTTGTTGATTGAGCGCTTGGATGTGATGTATAGTGTAGAAAGTGCAATCCCTAGATCCTTCTTAGGTTTGGACTTGTGGGTTTATGATTTGGAACCAAGTTTGGTTCCAACCATTTCGGAGGGATGTGCATGCAGCCCAGATTAGTTTCAGAAGCCAGAAAGAGATGCATCTGCCTCCCCGGCTTCAATACCAGCAAAATTAATTATACCAACCTTTAGTTCACTGGCGCAAAAATTGTACACCTTGGCGTCTGACATGATTTTACCATGCGTATAATGCAAGTGCACGCGTCAGAGTAATATAGGCCTTTGTGAGGCCCGAGTCGAACACAGGGACACTGAAATGTCGGTAGACTACTTACTAACTACTCGCGATCAGCTAGACCAATTAAAAAGGTTTGAGAGTTGATTGAAAAATAAAAGAAAAATAAAAAAAACAAAGCAATTGATTTAATGTTTAGTTTAATCAATTTAGATGGGAATCTTTAGGATTGCGGTTTCACCGCAGGTTCTCGTTGTATTCATTCCTACATAGTTAATCAAATCCGTCTCTCATTCCGGGTAGTGGTCTGTATTCAGAATTGTTCACTGTCGTGATACAATTCACTACCTAAATCTAGGTTGGTTCCACGGTAGTAGTAGCCTATACCCTAAACTAGGTGCATGAAGACCAAACTCTGGGTTTCCACCATTAACCGCACATCACCTTGTTCAAAGGATTTATTAGTTAAGGTGAATTTCGTCTCTTTTCAACCGTTAATTATTCTTTCAAAGTAATTAAAGGCATTAGATTATCATTAGGGTGATCAATCATAATGATATAATGGAGAAAACAAAATCATACCATGGATTTAAGAGACAAAATATGAATTACTATGGTAAAAATGTCATACAACGATTACCCGGGCTACTCCAGGCCCTAAAGACAAAGGGGATTAGCCCCGCATGTTCATCTCAACGAAAGACATGATAAGAGAAAGGAAAAACATGGAGAAAACGTGAATGAAAGTGATGTAAACCCCTGAATGGAGGGGATCCGGGCGTTCATTGATGTAGAATGCGCGATCGACAGCCTTCCGGCGGTGGAAAACGTCTTATGCGGCTCTCGGAATGATCGAGGCATGATTTGGGCTCCGTTCTTCTCTTCTCCTCTCCTTGAGACTTGTGCAATGACTAATGATGTGATACCCTGCTTAGGGCCATCGTAATTAGGTTTATGCACCACTTTAGATCGCCAAAAGATCACCACCATCTGATTAGAATCGATCTATGACATAACCTAATCTGATGACGTCGATACCATCGACGTGGGTCGATGGTATCGACCCGCCAGAATATCGACAAGGCTTCTTTTTCGGACGTTCCTCCTGATGCAGACTCGATACCATCGACTTTAGTGTTGATGGTATCGACACTTTTAGGCATCACTTTTATCACCAATCCGACGCTGAAGTTGGGCAACGTCGATAGTATTGACTTTTTGTCGATAGTATTGACCGGTTGATTGTTGGCTCGCTGTAGGTATCTCGCTACCATCAACTTCCTAGTCGATGGTATC
Organism: Alisma plantago-aquatica; assembly: GCA_963693085.1. Taxonomy (NCBI): domain Eukaryota; kingdom Viridiplantae; phylum Streptophyta; class Magnoliopsida; order Alismatales; family Alismataceae; genus Alisma; species Alisma plantago-aquatica. The sequence goes on along the minus strand of OY856409.1, from coordinate 1,309,354,904 downwards.
GACTCATCTTGGCTCCTTGCAGCTGTCTCATTGTGACCGTGTCGATACTATCGATATATGTCGATGGTATCGACAATTGTGTATATCCATTCTTCCTGAAATTTCAAGATAAAGCCGAATCAGCTATGCTAAAACACATCAATATGATCATTTATAATAAAAAAGATAAAATATGAGAGATTTGACACAAAATGAGATTATAGACTAAAGCAAATGAATCATGTGATACTAACCACAAAAGTGACTAATAAACACATAAAACACATGTAAAAAAAGTCTATAAAAATGACTCAAAATCATCACATCAAACTCCCCTAAGCTTAAACATTGCTCGTCCTTGAGCAGCAAAAATATAGAATAAAAAATTGCGAGGGTCAACTAAAGAACATATTATCACAATAGACCTTGCCATATGATCCCCACCAGACATTCACATACCGACCCTCACTAACCACAGAATGGTAATTACCCTCTAGGCGACAATGATCATCCATAAGAGATATCCCCCCCCAATTGGAGAACACTATCAAATAAGACAGTTAATATAATAAAATCCTTCGGTTCAGACTTGGTGCAGCTTTGTGATCTCATATATATGTTGCTCATTTCCTAACTACCATCTAAATGGAAGCAAATCTCTTGATATTAATGAATGAGGAGATAATCATGGGTGGCCTACCAATTAGAGCAATGGGTGGATGGAATAGGTGGTTGTGGAAGAAATGGAAGCACATAACAGTCAATCATGCAACACAAACATTAATGACCTATCATGATGCAAAATGCACGTGAAAATGTCCTAATGCTACATTTTAGGTGAATGATGCATGCACTATCATTCTATCCCAACGAGAGACAGAATATCTACAAAACTACACATGTGCTTGTTCTTCTTATTATGCATGTGAACAAGTTCCTTCCTCTTCCTGATTTTCACTTACCTATTTTTTTTTTCATCCCTTATTTTGCTTCATGAACTAAGATGAAATTCACACATCTTTGTCTTGGGATTATTTTCATAACTACTATATTTTTTATATATCTTCAGAAAGTATGAAACAAGTTCCTTCCTCTTCCTAAGAAGCAAGGCACATCATGTAAAAAATGATTGAAATTATGCAAAATGAAACTAAAATGACATTGACATGCATTCTAAAATTTGTGAATACATGATTATAATGCAACATTTTTTTTCTTTCAATGAAACAAATGTAAACACTAACTACAATGCAATCCTATCTACATGATATGCAATCAAGGGATGACAAACTGTATAGTGCTCCCAATTCTTATGGTGGAGTGTAGATAAGATGAAGTGGATAGATCACAAGATTAATTGACAGAACCATTGGAAGATTCCCTCCTTACTAACATGTGTAAAATCAAGGGGTTTTTGTCTCTTATTTCAGATTAAAGTCTCATTACCATTTGAACAGTTTAGGCTCAACATCTAATTCCGTCCACTTTTCCTGAATCATAGGCATGTACAATTTTGGTCTTATGTTTTAAAGTTGACAAACCTAATTATTTTCATAAGTCATATGCTCAAGTTCAAACAAATCAAGCTTGCAAGTTCATTAAAAATTTTCAAATTGACCCATGACTCCCATGTGACAAACTAAGAGATGACACATTAAATTAGACATCCACGGATACACTAGATAGCATGTGGATCCTAAAAACCAAGAAAATTGCTAGAATAAAATAAAAAGGCAATAAATGATAACAACTAAGAAAAACAAAAGATAGAAAAAGATAGAAATTGTTCCATCTCTCCCCCTAAGCTTGAATCCGACTATGCCCTCATAGTCAAAAACAATCTTAACAGGTGGAACAGTGATACCATTTATTGTTCAGGTGGTGGGTACTGCGGGGTGGTAGGATCCCATGATGGATATTGTCCCTGGAAGTTTGGACCATATGGGGGCATCAGTGGAGGTTGAGGATATCCCCCAAAGTAATATTTTGGCTCCAATAATGATCATAGAATGGTTGTTGCATCTTCATCCTATGCAACCTGTCATGAATATTTTCTTGGTTGGCGAGGAGGAGGCGCTCGTTCTCATAAATTGCCTACTGATTTAGGAATAGCCGGTTCGTAGTATCCTGAATACCGACGAAGGAGGCAGTGTGCTGCTGCTGTGTTTGGTAGATATCCTACAACATGGTGTACATATCCTGCATAGAATAGGCATCCTCTCCTTGTTGAGAGGGCTATGGTGGCGGAGGCTACGAAGAGGATGATGCACCTGGGTAGAAGCGTGGACGCTTCTGCGGTGCCACTCGTACACGAAGAGGAGTGAAAGCCTCCTCTTCCTCCTCATGCTTGTCACCTTTGTCATTGTCGTTGTCGTTGTCGTCACTGTCTTCTTCTTCGTTGGAGTCGTCGATGGCAATTATGGGCCACCGAAAGTGCCGAGCTTCCTGGATGTGGAAGATGGGATCTAGAAGCGCACACTCCTGGTACTCTTTATTGACATGGTAATGTGCATAGACCACGCCATCACAGAGCGTAAGAAGATTGGAGTGATGTCGATGATACAGATTGACTTTATTCTTGTTGACCAGTGGAGTGAGTTGGGAAAAATCCATCCCAAGATAGAGAGCGAGCGGTGTGATAAGCCCCCCAAAGTGGATAGGGGCTCGTCTAGTACTCCTCTGCACGTCCATCACACACGTTAAGAAAAATGCGCCCCCGTTGAGCTCTTCTCTTTTCAACAGCTTATAAACAAAGAATAAGTCTGTCTCCTGAAACTCACTTAGCGAAAGGTCACCTTGAGCAAATAAAGTAGTGCACAACATGTGATGTAGAATCCACACAAATGGATGCTCGAAATCAGTGACGACTGTATTATGATAGCTGACAGACTTGCCTGGAGGTGCGGTCACCAGTTGGGCAAAGATTTCATCATAATCGATCTGGTTGTCTGGCCTCCTGTTCTAATTCAGAGAATTATACCAGTTGTAGATTGAATTAAATTGGGCGAGGGTGATGGTATAGTCTTTTTTGAAAAGCCAGAAAGAAACACAACCCTTGATCCATTCCCGATTAGTGGTGACAATGTCGTTGGGCACGACGCATATGTCACACGATGCCATAAAAACTTCGCCACCAGTTCTTTGTACGTCGGCCACTCACCAAAAAAAGGATGGCCTTTAGCATGGTACTGGACACCTTGAATCATCCTGGTTGTATGCTTCACTTGCCCCTAAAGAACATAAGTGAGGTTGGCCTCAAACTCAAGGTCACGTATCATGGTCCGATCAACATATCGGGTCGGTTCAATTTTACACTTGAGCAGCTTCTCATAGATCTTCTTTACGTTCACTGAGGGATGAATGATCCTCAGACGAGGAATGGAGCTGGGTGGTGGAGGAACAAACGTCTCAATCTCCATCAGGGCTGCCTGCGAAGTTGATGAAGCTCCTTTCATCCTCACCATCATGAACAGAAAGGAATGGAGAAGAAGAAATAGAGCTCAATGAAGGTCAGAGAAGAAGATCTCCACTCAGTGAAGAGCTTGAAGAAGTTATCTCAATCCCTTGATTCTCGATGAAGGCCTCCAGTCGCTCAACAATTCTCAATGCACAAGTTGAGGGGATTCACTCTGAAGGTGTGAATAGAATTGAGAAACAACCCCTCCTTTTATAACAGAACTCGTCTCTCATGTTGCTCCGTCGATACCATCGACAAGGTGTCGATGGTATCGACACCTGGAGCACAATCCACTCTTCGTGACTATCAACGGTTGTTGATTGCTTGATGTGGGGGCCCGAATCGATGACGCGTCGATACTATCGACAAGAGTCGATGGTATCGACCCATCCCACAGATCGACATCTGAAATTGGCTGGCCCCGTTGATTTCTTCTCGTAGATCGGTGACATGTCGTGTCGATACTATCGACTGGGTGTCGATGGTATCGACTCTTCATGGTTCGATTACCCTCACAAGGCCCGAGTGTCGCTTCCTTGCTGTTTCTGTGTTGATACCATCAACAAGTCCGTCGATGGTATCAACTTCACTGAGACAAATTCTTTTGTAAATATTCAGGGATCTCGTGAGTATCGACTTCTCGGTCGATACTATCGACTGGAGCTATTGTTTTCTTCGACGTCGCTGATGGTAGGTCGATACCATCGATGAGGCCGTCGATGGTATCGACTAAGAAAATTTCCTGCAACCGCTTCCTTGTACCCATGTCACTACCATCGACTCTGTGATTGATGGTATAGACTCTGACTTAGTACTACACACTGAACAAAATGATTAAGGTATCATTTTTACACACAAAAATGAAATTAAACAAAACTAACTTGTAAATGAGAAAGAAAATAAAAGAACTACAAATTAAAACTACCGATGGTTGGGTTGCCTCCCAACAAGCGCCCTACTTTAACGTCTTAGGCTAGACACAATAAAGCTCTTCATTAGCTTGGGGCATCAGGGGGTGTTCCTAGGGGATCACTCGACAGTTTGAACTCAACTCTTTCTTTGCCCATTCCTAATGTCAAGATACCTCTCCCGATAGCAGTGATAACATCAGTCGTCGCTTGAAATGACCTACCCAGTAGCATCTCACAACCCTTTAGTTGCGGCATGTTCATGACAATGAAATCCACAGGAAAGATGAATTTGTCGACCTTGACAAGTACATCCTCACATACCCCATATGGCTTAACAATAGACCCATCCGCCAACTCAATAGTCATGGCAAATTTCTTTAGTATCTTCACTCCAAGCTTTTGGAATGTGGATAATGTCATAAGATTTATGCTAGCACCTGAATCACACTGTGCATACGAAAAGTGATGGCCGCCAATTGAGCACGGTATGTAGAAACTCTCGGGATCTTTCTTCTTCTCTGGTACACTTCCAATGATTATCAGGCTCACCATCTCATTCACAAAGCAAACGTCAGTGTCTTTTATCTACCTTTTCTTGGTGATGATGTCCTTGATAAAATTTCCATATGCAGTAATATGTTCTATCATTTCCACTAACAGAATATTAATATGGATCTTCCTAAACATCTCCAAGAACTTCTTGTAGTGTCTATGCTCCTTCTTCGATTTCTTAATATCTTGAATTGGAACATTTGGCTCTTTTATGTGCTTGTACGGTGGCACATATGGGCTGTTTGGGGTCTCCTCCCCTAATCTTTCTTCAATGTCACCCTCTGGCGTAGGATTTGGAACGTCATTCATGGTTGGTGTGGTTCGTGGTTGCTCATCCTTCTCGGTGGTAGTAGCTTCACTACGTAATATCAGTTTCACCTACTCCTCTTTCCTAGATGTGGGCACGGCTATGATGGGTTCTTGGTAGGATTTTCTGAATGTGAAATATCCGCCTGGTAGTCCATATAAGATGCGGGGATATGGTACACTAGTTTTAGCCTCCGAGTAAAAATGCTATTTGTCCTTGTCATGGACCTCCACCACTAGGGGCTCTGGTTCCTTAATCACAGATATATACTTCATTTGATGATGTGTTTGAGTAGACTCTGCATTACCAGCTGGTCTTTGTTGATTTGTATGCTTCATGGCCACAACTTCATTGGCGATTTGAGTCACCATCATCTCTAGTGTCCTCATCTGCGCTCCATGACTTTGCAATGTCTTCCCAAATTTATTCAAAATCTCGCCATGAGACTGTAACTGCTTCGCGAATGTACTCATCATCTCTTGATTTTGTTGCACCACTTGACTAAGAAACTCGGTGCTTTTATCCTCCACTTTTGATTGTGGTTTTGATTCTGGATCTTATAGGAAGTTGTTTGGATGCTTCCATGAGAATTTTTTGTCCTTCCTCCAAGCGTAATCATTGTTCATCTAGCCCTATTGTTGCATAAATCTGACTTGGGCCTCCTCATCAGATTCTTCATCTTTCTCCACAAGCTTCTTGGCTATGAGATCCGATTTGTCATTCAGCTCCTTGATGGCCTTTGACTCACCTGTGACTCGAACCTGTTCTGGTGTGTCTCTATCGCCCCATGATTGCTTTCTAGCCATATTTTTTAGGATTTCCCAACACCTAGTGCCAGTGTTGTTCAAGAAGAAATCAGAACCTACTGAGTCTAGATTGCTCCTATCGTGCTCATTTAAAGCAAAGTAGAAGATCTTCACTTATTTTTCTTTATCTAGCCTGTGATGTGGACACTTCTGCAGCATTATCTGAAAGCGCTCCCACGTCTCAGAATATGTCTCCCCAGCCCTTTGACAGAAATTTTTAGATCTTCCGTACTAGGTCATTGGTTTTCTCCGCTGGAAAGAACCTCTCGAAGAAAACATCAATCATTTGATCCCAAGTCTTGACGGTCTCATCATCAAGTTTATGCAACCATTCCCATGCAATTCCTGCAAGGGAGCTGGGGAACAGCTTCAAATACAATGTCTCTTGTAGAAATATATCTATCTTGATCATATCACAATTTTCCATGAAAGTGATGATGTGGGCAATGGGGTCTTCATTCTTCAACCTGTGAAATGCTTGAGACTTGACCAAGTTTATCAGTGTCGGATCAATCTTATATGTTGGAATGTTAACTGCTTGCCTTTTGATCAACCCCTTTGATGCTGATGAGGAAGAAGCCTTTATCTTCTCCCATATTGTCTGTTCCTCAGCTATGGCTTCCGGTTCAGAGTCTGAATCTATATCCTCAGGTTGATCTTGAATGTTGTTCTCCTCGTTGTCTGATCCCAATGGTGGAACATCTGGTGATGATAGTATGTAGTTTGTAATACACGTCTTCGCCATGCACTGGTACCTGCAAGGTAATAAATTTGATTAAGTACAGTGCTAGGCGATTACTGAATATGAAAAATATATGATGAATTGCAGGAATAATAATAAAATGAAATGCGGCCTAGAGTGGTCACTTGTAGCACTCGTAGTGCCGACAGTTTCTGTGTCCCCGACAACGACGCCAAAAACTTGACATGATTTTACCGTGCGTATAACACAAGTGCATGCGTCAGAGTAATATAGGCCTTTGTGAGGCCCAAGTCAAACATAGGGACACCGAAATGTCGGTAGACTACTTACTAACTACTCACGATCAGCTAGACCAATTAAAAAGGTTTGAGAGTTGATTGAAAAATAAAAGAAAAATAAAAGAAAACAAAGCAATCGATTAAATGTTTAGTTTAATCAATTTAGATGGGAATCTTTAGGATTGCAGTTTCACCGCAGGTTCTCATTGTATTCATTCCTACATAGTTAATCAAATCTGTCTCTCATTCTGGGTAGTGTCCTGTATTCAGAATTGTTCACTGTCATGATACAATTCACTACCTAAATCTAGGTCAGTTCCATGGTAGTAGTAACCTATACCCTAAACTAGGTGCATGAAGACCAAACTCTGGGTTTCCACCATTAACCGTACATCACCTTGTTCAAAGGATTTATTAGTTAATATGAATTTCATCTCTTTTCAGTAATTAATTCTTCTTTCAAATTAATTAAAGGCATTAGATTATCATTAGGGTGATCAATCATAATGATATAATGGAGAAAATGAAATCATACCACGGATTTAAGAGACAAAATATGAATTACTATGGTAAAAATGTCATACAATGATTACACAGGCTACTCCCAATCCTAAAGACAAAGGGGATTAGCCCTGCATGTTCATCTCAACGAAAGACATGATAAGAGAAAGGGAAAATATGGAGAAAACGTGAATGAAAGTGATGTAAACCCCCAAACGGAGGAGATATGGGCGTTCCTTGACGTAGAATGCACGATCGAAAACCTTCCGGTAGTGGAAAATGTCTTCTGTGGCTCTCAGAACGATCAGGGCATGATTCTAGCCTCCGTTCTTCTCTTCTCCTCTCCTTGAGACTTGTGCAATGACTAATGATGTGATACCCTGCTTAGGGCCATCGTAATTAGGTTTATGCACCACTTTAGATCGCCAAAAGATCACCACCGTCCGATTAGAATCGATCTGTAACAGAACCTGATCTGACGGTATCGACGCGGGTCGATGGTATCGACCCGCCAAAATATCGACAAGGCTTCTTTTTCTGACGTTCCGCCTGATGCAGACTTGATACCATCGACTTTAGTTTCGATGGTATCGACTCTTTTAGGTGTCACTTTTATCACCAATCTGACGCTGAAGCTGGGCAACGTTGATAGTATCGACTTTTTGTCGATAGTATCGACCGATTGATTACTGGCTCACTGTAGGTATCTCGCTACCATCGACTTCCTAGTCGATGGTATCAACTCATCTTGGATCCTTGCAACTATCTCACTGTGACCGTGTCGATACTATCGATAGATGTCGATGGTATCGACAGTTGTGTATATCCGTTCTTCCTGAAATTTCAAGATAAAGCTGAATCAGCTATGCTAAAACACATCAATATGATCATTTATAATAAAAAAGATAAAATATGAGAGATTTGATACAAAATGAGACTATAGACTAAAGTGAATGAATCATGCGATACTAACAACAAAAGTGACTAATAAACACATAAAACACATGTAAAACAAGTCTATAAAAATGACTCAAAATCATCGCATCAGCGTTTCAAGCAGCGGTGTCCACGATCATTAGCAGCCAGTGGCCATAAACTTGAAAGGGCATGGTAATATAGCCTGCCTTTCTGGAAATCCCCCTCTGCAACCACCAGATATATTTGTTTTTTAAATATTTATATAATAGACTCATGGCCAGAGAAGGTGAAGCGTTAAGTATTGGTTGCTGCCGTTTAGAGCTTCTGTAGATTTTGATAGAATTGGCAAGGAGGACACGAAAGATTGCCATATTCACCGCTCACTGTGGTCGAAGGATGGTGCGGAAGTCTTCACGTGTCAACTTGCACTGAGTCTTTGTATTTTGGTAGATAACATCATCTCCTTCTTTGGCATCATCTATGATAGTGTTTAGGATGAAGATATCTTGAGCATCTAGGGTAGAGATGGCCGCCATGTCTAAATCGTGCATCTTGTGAGGTAGAGGTGGCAGAGGGGGAAGCTCTTACGGAGGGTGGGAAGAAGTCTGCTCCAAATCTTCTATGTAGTGCTATAGATCTTTGTCTTTCTCTGAATCAGAAGCAGAGTCAAGATCTTCATCTGTATCTAAACTGACTCTTTCTAGTTCTTCCTATTCTAGGGGAAGGGGTGAAGATTGCTCCGGGGAGGAGTTTTGTGGTTGTGGTTGACTCGTGCTGGTTCCGAATAAGCATTGTTGGAACTTAGCAAAAGCTGCTTCTTTGGCAGCTTCCCCCAGAGATCCCAATGCAGAATAGTCAAGAAATTGATCCCCATATGACATGTTAACGTTTTCATTGTACGTAGGAGATTTGGGATCTTTATCACCTTTGTGGTGATCTTTCGGTTGTTCTGGTGCAGCTCCTCAGCTGGGACCCTCCCCAACATTATCTGGGTCATCAGATTTATCGTCTGAGGAGGTGTTATTGTTGGAGTCAGCCGAGGAGTCAGAATCCTCATCTTCATCTACTTCTTCATCATCCTCTTCGTCTGCTGCCTTATTTGTGGTCTTCTTTGGTGAAGGCTTCTTGCATTGTCGGTGGAGTGCTTCTAGTTCGTCGAAAGCCACTTTCACATGCTCATGTGTTTCAAGCAGTGCGTCGTGGGTTTCTTTGAGATCTGAATAATGAGCCTCGGCAGAGAGGAGTCGTGCAGAGAGGTCCATCACTTGAGCTCTTAATTGGTTGACTTCATTGTTGGATGACTCCTCTTGGCGGTTATTGAGTTGTGTGAGGGTGGTGTTGATGTCATCCAAGAGCATACTTAAAGCAGTTTGTTGCTGCTTAAGCTCGCGCAGGGTGTCTGGAAATGGTTGATTTTGTGTAGAAATCTTGTCGACTTGCTTGGCTAGATCGCCTTGCTGGCTTTTCACCCCAAGCACCAACTGTGGCAGTTGTTGCAGGCGGTCGTCGATGCATTCGACTTTCATGGTCACTGCTTCCTACTGTGGGTGGATGCTGGAGATGATGCCTGGCAAGGCACAGTTTCGCTCGTCAATCTTGGCAACCTGTGTAGTTAGACCCTGCACACAAGAAAAAATAGATTGTAATATATCAGAAGGGTCGGTGAGGAGGTTTCAGATAGCGTCGAATTGACGTTTGAATTCCTCACCAACATTTGTAAAAGGGACCCCAGATGTGGAAGGGTGGGATGGATGGGGTCGGGGTGGAAAGGTGGTAGTGCCTTGTGAAAGAGACAATGTTGACGGTCCCGCAAACTGCATAGTGACTATAGATGGAGTCACCAATGGTGTCGGGGTGGTGGCAGATGAAAAAAGGTGACATTCTCGGTGAGAATGGTGGGACTGAGAATGTTGAGGGGAAAAGGGTGGAGATGGGGGCGGAGGAGGTGAAGGCGGGTGTTGGAGTGGAGAATGGGATGCTCAAAGAGAAAAAGGTTGAGGTGGAAGATGTGGGTGGAGGTGTGGATGTGGGGAAAGGAATTTTTGTTGGGATTGTTGTGGAGAAAGGTGGGAGGGTGGTAGATGGTGGGATAGTAGTGGATGGTAGTGTGGTGGGCTCAACATTTAGGCTCATGATAAATGAGTATAATGAGGAGGTACCGATATGTTCCTCAAGATGAGGGCATTCTGTCTCAGGATTTAGCTTTGATGTTGGCATCCCCGACAGCTGTTGTGATGGTAAACGTGCCTTAGATGGTCATTTTACTGGTATTTTTGTTACCCTAGCTGATGGGGCAGTGATACTAAGTTCTATTTGGCCCGCTTTGGTTTTCTTCTCTTGTACTTTGACCGAATCTAGGATTTTGGTAAGCTCTTCGTCGGTGAAGAGTAGCTTTTCCTTGTCATAATCTGCGAGCTCCGGAAGCGGTAGCAGAGTTCTGGAAGATTTTACCGTAGGGCAGAAAATGTAGTGCAATTTTTCATCCTTTTCTTTGATAATGTAAGAGTTCTTCAAGGTTTGCTCATTGGTAAGGATGTTGCCCTTGATCTGCATGCACCTGGGGAGTAATCTTTCCATCTTAAGATATTTAAGAATGGAAGTTATGTGTCCGCCCATGCAGATTTCTTTCCCTAGGGCGTATGCTGAAAACATTTGTATCATGTGCTGTCCAATGTTAACCGACATCCCATGTAGAATGGACCAGAGAATAAAAAGATCAGAGGTGATAACTTTCCCGCCCTCTGTTCTGGGGAAGAGCACACCGGTGAGAATTTGTGAAGTGTGCACACTAACCCAGAGTGAATATTAGAGGCCATACAGGTCTTCGCCTCATAATTTGGGGTCCCTGTTAGGGATTTCCAGAAGTTGTGTCTGTTGAATTGGGAGCTCTCTGTGCTAACAGCTTTGGCCTTTTTTAGCTACTCCTGGTTGTCTATGAAGATTTCATTCAATAGATTTTCTGTTATGATAACGTTGTTACCAAAAAGTTTGGTGACCAGCCTGTGGTCTCCTCCATCCCTTTCTCTATCCATAATGTCCACAGATTCTTTGTTGAGATGTGTAAAGAATTCTATTGTGGGCTCGACGTATGAGATCTCGGGGACAAAACACAGTCTTGAGAGATTTGCATTATCGAGCAGGGTGAGTATTCTATCGTATATCCCCATCTTTTTAGTACGTTGGAACATACGTACTTTGTTGGTTTTAAGGTTTTATCAATGGATAAGAGGGTGTGGATGAATAGGTTTTCTGGTGGTGGTGCGATAGTGGTTATGGTGGGGGAAGACAGGAGCATTGGTGGTAGCGGGAATGGTAGTGGGGGTGGTGGTAGCGGTTGATGGGATGTTTCCTGCCAGGGTTTGTTCCCTAGAAGTGACGGGGTGGACCTGCTTCCTTGCCCGTTTCTTCGTAGGTTGTTCTTTGGCAGCTTGCTGGGCCTTCCTTTTCCCCTTGGACGTTGTAGTTGGGGATTCCTCCTCAGGGGTTGGCTCATATTCTGAGCCTTCGTCACTTGAAGACATTTCTTCTACTTCCTGCTCAGGCTCCTCGGATAGACACATGTTGAGGCGGTCAATTTCACTCATGACCGCGAGCATGTTGACTTTAGGTGGGACCGTTCCAGTCTTGTTATAAATGTCTATGATTTTTTGGAGCTTGGCTCGGTCCTCCATCAGTTGCTCCGTTGTCCAAAAAGGAGCATCGGCGGTTCCGGTGGCTTGCTTTGCTGGTGAGGCCATTTATGAAAGGTAATCAGAAAAATCATGTGTTAGAAAATTTTTGAATTTGTATAGATAGCAAGTTTATTAAAAGGAATAAGGTTGCATTATGTAGGTGTTAAGGTTTTTAGGTTTTGTTGGGTCCAAATGATTTTGAGGACCATTTGAGTCCAAACAGTTTTGGAGATCGTTTGGGTCCAAACGGTCCCTCCTCCAAATGGTTTGAGGACCGTTTGGCACCAAACGGTTTGGAGACCATTTGGGTCGAAACGGTTTGGAGGTTTGGAGACCGTTTGGGTCCAAACGGTTTGGAGAGGACCCTTTGGAAGGTGAAACGTCAGGATTGTTGAAAAAGGTGAATGACGGCGGCGACGCGCGCGTCGACGGAAAAGCGTTAGCATCGGCAATAGTGAAGAGAACCGCGTCAGCGGCGTAGGCGTCAGTGATGGTAAAAACAAAGATGGCGTGATGACGGAGGTGCCGGTGATGGCGGTGGCGTTAGTCTACCTTGTTGTTGTAGGTGACGATGACAATGGCGAGGCAATGAACGGCGGTAACAATGGTGCGGAAGTCGTGAACACACTCAGAAGCTAAGGTGACACCGGTGATGGTGGCAGAACGAACTAGCATCGCAAGCTGCGCAGGAGCGAGAGTCGGAGGAAATGAAATAGTGCTCGCGCGAGGGTTTGGAGAGTTCGATATTTGAAGGAAGGAAAATGGAGAGGGGGTGGGGTTATATTTATAGGATTTGGGGGTGTCGTTACAAATTCCCAAAGTCAAACGGTTTTGAGATCGTTTGGGCTCCAAATGGTTTGAGACCGTTTGGGCTCCAAACGGTTTGAGACTGTTTGGGCTCCAAACGGTTTCAGGACCGTTTGGCTCCAAACGGTTTCAGGACTGTTTGGCTCCAAACGGTCTCAGGATCATTTGGCTCAAACGGTTTTAAGACCATTTGGCTCCAAATGGTTTCAAAACTATTTAAGATGGTTTAGGTTTTTTATTTTTATATTTTTATGTTTGCTTTGGTTGTTTATGTGAATTTTATATTTTTAGATTAAAGATGAGAAGCCTAAATCAAACGAAGAAGCAAAAATAAAAAATGGTGATACTCAGGTCTTGGGTTGCCTCCCAAGTAGTGCCTGGGTTTTACATCACTGGATCGACAAAGTTTTGATTTTTTTATGGTGGTGTTGTGGGGTCTCAGATCTCAATAATTTGTCTCGGAATTTTGTCAGCTGGAGTATAGTATTTCTTCACTCTATGACCATCGAATGTCCTCTCTCCTCCATTGTCATCAACAATTATGATGGCTCTAGTCGAATATATGTGCTTGATGGTAAAAGGCCCGAACCACTTTGTAAGAAATTTCCCGGGTAACATTTTGAGTCTGGAGTTGAAAAGAAGGACTTTGTCTCCAATAGTGATGTCTTTTCTTTTGAGATGACCATCATGTCACATCTTGGTTTGTTCTTTGTAGATCCTGGCACTTTGGTATGCGATCATTATGAGCTCCTCTAGTTCTTGCAACTAGAGTTGTCTATTTTCTCCAGTGCTTTAAAAATCAAAATTCAGTCGTTTAATGGCCCACCAGGCCTTATGTTCCAGTTCAACTGGAAGATGACATGATTTCCCATATACCAAACGGAACAGGGTTGTTCCAATCGGTGTTTTATAAGCTGTGCGGTAAGCCCAAAGGGCATCGTGAAGCTTGATGGACTAGTCAGAACGATGTCTATTGATGGTTTTCTCTAAGATTGCCTTCAGTTGTCTATTCGAAACTTCGATCTGACCACTAGTTTGTGGATGGTAAGGTGTGGCAACTTTATGGTTGACTCCGTATTTCTTTATGAGGGCTTCGAAGCTTCGTTCCAGAAAATGGGTCCCTCCGTCGGATATGACAGTTCGAGGGACTCCAAATATGGGGAAAATGATATCTTTAAACATCTTGATGACTGGTTTTGAATTGCTGGAGACTGTGGGTATAACTTCTACCCATTTAGAGACATAATCCATATCGACTAGTATGTAAGAAAAACCATATAAAGAGGGGAAGGGACCCATGTAGTCTATTCCCCAAACATCAAAGAGTTCAATTTCTTGCCACATAGTGAGAGGCATTTCATTCCTTTTAGTTATACCGCCAGAAAGTTGACATTTATTGCATGATTTTACAAAATCATGGGAATCTCTTGCTATTGTTGGCTAAAAGAAACCCGATTGTAGAATTTTTAGAGCGGTCTTTTTCGAACTCATGTGTCCCCTAGTGGGGCCGGAATGACAATGTTCTAAGACAGGAGTAATCTCTTCTTCAGGTAGGCAATGACGGAAAAGTCGGTATGTACATAGACGAAAGAGATATGGTTTGTCCCTGTAGTATTTCTTAACATCATGGAGGAATTTCTTTTTATCGTGGCGATAGGCGGAAGGGTGGATGATTCCTGTAGCCAGATAGTTCACTATGTCGGCATACCAGGGGAATCCAGTGGTAATTTTCATAAGCTGGTCGTCAGGGAGGGAGTCTCAGATAGGTACTTTATCATCATCCTCGACTTCAATGTGGCTAAGATGATCAGTGACGACATTTTCCACTCCGCTTTTGTCTTTGATTTCCAAATCAAATTCCTGAAGCATCAACACCCAGCGGATAAGTCTGGGTTTCGCGTCTTGCTTCTGAATTAGATATCGTATGGAAGAATGGTCAGTGTAGACTATGACCTTTGATCCGATCAGGTAGGAGCGGAATTTCCCGAACGCATAGATGATAGCTAAGAACTCCTTTTCTATAGTGGTGTAGTTCTTTTGTGCTTCATCAAGTGTCTTGTACGCATAGTATATTACATAAGGCTTTTTGTCAATTCTTTGCCCTAACACCGCTCCTATAGAATAGTCACTAGCGTCACACATTATATCGAATGGTTGTGACTAGTCAGGTGCTCTCAGAATGGGCACAGAGACTAGAGCGTTCTTTAAGGTTGTGAAGCTTTGTAAGCATTCTTGGTCAAAATTGAACTCAGTGTCCTTGGTCACTAAGTGGATCAGGGGTTTCTCTACTTTCGAGAAATCTTTAATGAATCTTCGATAAAACCCAACATGACCCAAGAATGCTCATACTCCTTTCACATCCTTTGGCGGTGACAATTTTGAGATGACATCAATTTTTGCCTTGTCTACCTCAATCCCTCTTTCACTCACTCTATGTCCGAGGATGACATCTTCAGTTACCATAAAGTGACATTTTCCCCAATTTAGGATAAGGTTCGTTTCCTCGCATCTTTGTAAGACTTGTCTAAGGTTGAGTAGATAGTTGTTGAAAGCATCTCCGTAGACTGAAAAGTCATCCATGAATACTTCCATTATGGACTCGGTTAACCCTGCAAAAATAGCAGACATGCACCTTTGGAAGGTAGCAGGTGCATTGTACAGCCCGAAAGGGATTCTTCTGAAAGTGTAGGTTCTAAAGGGACAAGTAAAAGTTGTTTTTTCTTAGTCTTCTGGGTGTATAGGGATTTGATAGAACCCAGAATAACCATCGAGGTAACAGAAGAACTTTTGATGGGCTAGGCGTTCGAGGACTTCGTCAAGCAAAGGTAGAGGGTAGTGATCTTTTCTTGTTGCTTTGTTTAGTTTCCTGTAGTCGATACACATTCTCCTCCCCATGACAGTCCTTGTGGGCACTAGCTCATTTTTATCATTTAGCATGATAGTGGTTCCTCCCTTTTTGGGGACCACTTGGACAGGGCTAACCCATTGGGAATCTGAAATTGGGTAGATAATATCGGCTTTCAAAAGTTTGAGGACCTCGAGGCGAACCACCTCTTTAAGATTGGGGTTCACCTTTCTCTGGTTCTCTCTTAAAGGCTTGAATTCTTCTACCATGGTCAGTCTATGCATGCATAGGGCTGGGTTTATACCTGTCAGGTCAGTTATTTTGTACCCAATGGATTTCTTATGTTTCTTTAACTCAACAAGAAGCCTTTCTTCCTGATCTTTCATTAGAGTGGAACTGATGATTATTGGACATAGTTTTTCTTCATCCAGGAAAACATGCTTAAGTCCCGTTGGTAGGGTTTTCATCTCGGGAGCCGTAGGTTCTTCTGTTGTTTCTAAAATAGTGACAGATGTGGCTGTTGGTGCTTCTTCAGCTTTCTCTAAGTGTTGCAGGCATTGTTGAACTAATTCGTTGGCTGATAATTCAACTTTTGGATTTATTAATACATTTTCTAAATCATCAGATGGTTCAAATATTTCCAATTGGGACATTTGATGTATTGCATCTAAGAGAAAGTTTTCCTCTTGAATGCTTGGGCCTTTCATGTTGTTGAGGACTCATAACTGAATTGCTTCTTTTCCTAGTCTCAGAATGATTGTGCCAGCTTCAACATTAATGAGCGCCCTGGCTGTGGCAAGGAAGGGTTTGTCGAATATTATTGGGTATCTTAGATCCTCCTTGATATCCATAATGACAAAATCACATGGGACATAAGAATCTGTGCCTATCCTGACTAGAATGTCTTCAATAATTCCTAGGGGTGCAGTGATAGTGGAATCAGCTAACTGAATTGTCATCATTGTGGGTAGCAAGTCAGTAAAACCCAATCTTTTACACATAGAGTAGGGAATAATAGATATGCTAGCCCCTAAGTCAGCTAATCCCTTTTTGCTCAAAGCATTTCCAATACAACATTGAATACCGAAAGAACCAAGGTCCTTTTTTTTTTCTTTGGCATCTTATTAAGAATGATATCAGAGGTGGTCTGAGCTAGTTTGACCGTCTCTTGCTCTTTAGTAATATATTTCCTTGATAGCAAGGTTTTCAGATATTTATCCCAAGATGGTACTTCAGAGAGGGCATCGAGGAGCGGGATATCAATATAAAGTTTCTTAATTGCCTCCTTGAATTTTTGGAATCTAGTGTCCATTTTAGTCTCTCTCAATCTTCCTAGATATGGTATCCTAGGTTTATATTACAGAACTTCTGGCTCTTTGGGAGCTTGTTCCTTTTCTTTGCCTTTTGTAGTCTCCACAGATTTCTCAATTCCTAGATTCAAGCTTGCATTTGGAGTAAAAATAGGTGTATCATCTTCATCATGAGTGATTCTTGTAGCTTCATGAAAGACACGACCAGCTCTTGTTGTGATGGCATTCAATTGCTCTGGTTTATTTTGATCATGTCTTGGGTTTGACTCTAGTTGACCAACAAAAGTACCTGCTGGTGGTTTCAATTGGGTAGCAATTTGCGCTAGTTGAGCCTCCACAACCTTCTGTTGAGCTTGCTGATTGGCAAGCATGGTTTGTTGTGACTGTAACATCTGCCTAATCATAGTCATCTCGTCTGTTGGCTGGGAAGGAGCATTTTTCTGTTGAAACTGAGTGGGTTGTTGTTGTCCTTGATGTGGTTGTTGCGGAGGTGGTGTTAACTGAGGTTGCTGCGATTACTGCAGCTGAGGATGTAATTGTGGGTGCAGAGGATGATGGGTATATTGATAGTAGGCGGAGGGATTTCTTGGGTAGTTGGATCTTGGGAAATTATTTCTAAGATTCCCTTGATTTTGGTTATAGTTACTTTGAAATCCCGGTGGCAATCTATTGGAAGATCCGACTTATGTTTGATGTTGCGGGTTAGCAGTCCCCACAGGATTCCCATATTGAAATTCAGGGTGGTTTCTTGGTTGATTTGGATTATAGTAAGCTTGTCCTGGTATGGAATGAATGGAATTGACTTGTTCGGGCATCTGATCTTCAGGGTGTTCGATGATCGGTTCGTACTACTGTTGTGGTGGTTTCATATCCATCATCACATTATAAAGTAAGCCACATGATAGTGTAGGGTGATCAGATGTGTGACAAGCTTCACAAGTCCCTGTGGCGGCTTTAACTTGTTGGATTTGGGGTTTTTTCTTCTTAGCGTATTCTCCAAATGAAGTTTCAAGCGCCTGTTGTTTGTGAGCTATAGTCTTTAAAGCTTCAGCAATAGCTTTCATTTCCATTGATTCCTCAGTCTTATAAACTTTGAGGACTCCCTTAGCGGATGATCGTCCCCAATTGGATTGGTTCTCAGCTCCAAGTGTAACGATATTCCAAGCACCCTCGTAGTTCTTCCTCATAAAATTTCCTCCATATGAGGAATCCAGAAACTGCTTGATATCATCACTCACCCCCTATAGAACGTCTCTATTAATTGATTTTGGGAGATACCGTGATGAGGGCACTTCCTTAGAAGCTCCTTGAATCTTTCCCATGCTTTTGTGAGTGTTTCTCTAGGAAGTTGGGCGAAGTGGTTGATCTGCCCCCTAATTTCGTAGGTTAATGAAGGAGGGAAAAACTTTTCTAGGAACTTTTCTTCCAAGGGAGCCCAGGTGGTGATGATTGGCTCCCTATCAAGTGAGTTGTACCAACTCAAAGCCCTTCTGGATAGACTGAAGTGAAAAAGATGTAGCATTATTGCGTCAAAGGCAACTCTGGCTTGTGGGACAAGTCGGCAAAGTGCCTTGAATATCTTCAAGTGATCCATGTTGTCATCTCCAGAACCACCGGAGAATGAGATGCCCTGCATGATTTGAATCCATGGTGTCCGGATTTCGAAATTGGGTATGTTAATGATTGGTGGCCGGACTGGATGATTGTCTTCATAGTTCTTGGGGACGGCATAGTCCCGCAATTGCTTGTTTCTTAGCTCTAACTGCACAGCTTCATTAGCTACTTTGTTTTCAGCTCGGATGCGGGCCTGTTCTTCAGCTCGGATTTCCGCTTGGACCTGAGCACGAGTGTCAACAATGAGTTGTGCTCTCTGACCGACTATGGCGGCGTTGACCCTATCCATTACTAGTGCAGCTTGGCATTGATCTTCAGCCATTTGTCTGGCTCTTTGGCGGTTAAGTCTGATGCGGAGGTGGAAGCTTCTCTCTTCCTTAGAGTCGTACTCTGGATTAGGGGAGAATCTGAGATTATGTGATGGTTGCATACACGTCTTCTACCTGAGTAGAGGAAGAAACACACTTTTTAGATGACGCAGGAGATATGATGAATTCTAGAAGATATGGAGTAATGTTTAAAGAAAAAGGTGTAAAACCCTAACCAACTAGAAAGATGATAAATGAAATTTAAATGTTTCATTGTCCCCGGCAGTGACGCCAATTTTTGAAGGAGCTTCCACTTGTGTGGAATTGCGTGCACCACTAAAAATCCCAAAGATAATAAATCTCTAGGTTTAACCTTACTTATACTAGATTAAAAACTCCACCCACGTATGCTAGGATACGTGGAAGTCTTATCATAGTATAGTTAAGGGTCGAATCCATAGGACAACGATCTTGTTGAAGTCAACAAGATAGAAAATGTTAGAATTTCACTTAACTCCTTGACAGTTGGTATTTAGATCAAGAGTTGGTTTGGTTGTTTTAAACTAAGCACAAGTAAAAATAAAAGCAAGAAAGTAAGCAGGAAGGTAATTTAAGGTTGTAAACAATGTTAAGAAACCAATAGGATGTGATCGGCTTTCACCACCACTACGCATGGATCAAAACATGTAACATAAAAACATAACTTGCAATAAGAGTCTAAACAGCTAGTATCTTTGTAGATTTAGCTTCCTTTCAGAGAACTAACTACGAGAAGTGCGGGAATGTTGCAATGTCAGCCATCCCCAAATGAATGGTCACTTGCTTTGCAACATTCCCTTCACAAAGTGTGTTCCTCAACTTATCAAGGTTATGCTTTCATACGACAATTGATTCCATTTCATAGTATGAAAGTACGACGATGGAAGTGAGTTTACTCCACTTCTTGAAAGACACTCCTAGATACTGAAATAGATGCATGGTGACTACATGCATCAGGAACCAACATTCAATCGAGATTCAAATCTATTAGTACAAACGTAGACAATTCATACTAAAAGATAAAAGGTAACACAAGTTGGTGATCAAGAAACAAGCATTCATTAAACGATTGATGTTGAACTGAAAAGAAAGTATATCTCTATTGCAAACTTATGGATTACATTGCATGAAATGAAAACATGGGTAGTGGGGCTACTCCCCACACCCTAGTGTATAAGACTACTCGCTCATGGCAAGGACAAAGAAGGAGGTGAGAAGAGAGAGAGAACATCATCTCCATGAAGGAGGGAGGAAGGTCGACCCCTTGGAGAGAGAGAGCAACGATCTTCACACTTTGTAGGTTGATTGACGATGAATCCTCCTCTTACCACCTTCTTTGGCGATGAGAGAGAAAGCAGCTTCTGGATGGAGTGTGGATCTCAGACCGGCAGCCTCAGGGTGGTGGATGAAGGATGGAACAGCTCTGGAATAGCAGAAGCAACCTTTGGATGTCTAAAAACTTGATCCCTTTGTGAGGACCCTTGGGGTCTTATTTATAGGATTTGAGTGAAGTCCAAATGGTTTGGCAAAGACCATTTGGGTTCTTAGACTGTTTGGACTCTCTCGATTTTGAAACCGTTTGGACTCTCTTGATTTTGAAACCGTTTGGACTCTCCTAGTTTGGAAACCATTTGAGTCCTTGTGGTCTTGAAACCATTTGCATTTATTTGGTCTTGGGACTGTGTAACTTTATACGGTCTTGGGACCGGTTGATCTCCATTCGGTCTTGGGACCGTTTGTTGTCCATTCGGTCTTGGGACCGTTTGGTGTCCATTTGGTCTTGGGACCATTTAGTGTCCATTCGGTCTTGGGACCGTTTGGGGCTTTTGTAGTTTTGTTTGTACTTTCCTGTAAGAAATAAAAGGGGAATAGTTAGGCTAATGATATATTTACAAAAGAGTGGAAAATTAAAGATTATGTCTAATTTATTTAAGAAATAGTATGGGACACTGAGAAAAACCAATAAGATAACATCGCAAAATGGGAGGTTATCATCTATCTAGGTAGTGGACTGATTCACTTCTAGTTTGAAGTGTGGAACCACTATACATCCCTTTGTCAGGTGCTTGCTATCAATCTCCCTCATCCTTGCTGTGCCTGTTAGTTAGGACTTCAAATTGCAATTAAGCTATTGTTTCTAATTGATATAATTTGAAGGTCTAATCTGTTTGGTGAGAAATTTTGTATCTCTATTCACCCCCCTCTAGAGCCCTTAAATCCAACAGATACCACTTGTGAAACCACAACTACTCTTAGGTTTTTTGAGATCCTTCCCACTTATCTTGGTATCCATAAGGAAAACCAACTCTGGGTGTTCCCTCCAGCAATACCAGCGAAGGGTTCTAATGGTGTCATGGTTGCCCACCCCTTGACAATTCCAACTTAAAGTTTTCATTTTTGTTTACGATGTTGGGCATTTCCCATCGTCATTACTTTAGGGTAGGTCTCCCACACCATGGATGTTTTGTCCCCTCTTCCCAGCTTTGCATCCCTGCCTTGTGTGCCTCTTCCATCAAATTTCTCAACATGTTCTTCGTCCATCTGCTCAAGGTGACTTTTTTCTTTTAGCTTTGATCAACATCTTAGATCGCCTTGTCTTTGTCGCACTCCTCCATGGGCCTTTCCTTTTGAAGAAGCTCTTCTTCAGCGCCTTGTGTTCTAAATCTATCTTTTTGTTGTGTTATTCATCTCACTTGGTTCTTGTGTAACTTCTCTCTTGTCTTTCATTTTCATCCTTGCTTCACTTTTAGTTGTAGCCAAACTTTTAGAGTGTGGTCTTTGAGCCCTAATGTCATCCTAGTGAACTTAGATGTCTTGTTCTTTCCCCTTGGTTAAGGTACTGCTATGATTATCGGTACTCTTAGTTAAGGGCTTATTGGTTTGGGCATTTATATGAAAACCTTCCATGTGCTCGTTGTTGGTGTCAGCAGTAATAACTGAAGCTTCAACGCACTCCCCCTCTCCACTTTTACTGCTTTCTAGCCCACCTTTTCTCCATGTGCTTTGCCAGTTGGCATATTGCTTGGTTCTTTCCCTTTACCTTCTCCCATGACCTACCTCCCCAAGATATTCCTTCTCTACTCCTCCTCCATGGACCCCTTCATCTCTTTTGTTATGTTTCCTATGTTGTTTATTTGCCTGGTCCCCCCTCCTTCTCTGTCTTTGAAAAGAATTGTCCTAGACTTCTCATAGGAAAGGGCCACATTTTTGGTCCTATGTGTCTTCATGGTGATGCCCTGACCCATCCTCCCCATTTTTCTACTCTTTCTTGGTTATTGTCTTCATCTAGTGGGTATTTTTTGGTCCTGTGCACCATCTGCCCGCATAGGAAGCAGAAATGCGATAGATTTTCATATCATAGGTTCACCTCTGCAATGCAACCATCCACACACTTCATTTTCTATGTCGTCTTAAGCAGTTTGTGCATGTTGATGACTATCCTCACCCTTTTGGCTTTGGCCCATTCAGATTTTTCTAGTTCCACTTCCATAACAATTCTGATTTTTTTGACTATCTTTCTTATAGCTTTCACCAATCTGTACCCAAGGGGGATATTGTAGAAGCACACCCACAATAGGTGCTCCTCAATCTACAGCTCGAAAGGTTGATCACCTGGGTTAACATACTTCATTGGGAGCACTCTATTGTCAAAATTCCAAGGTCCATCCTTCATGACCTTGTCTTTGTCCATTTTTAGTTCAAACTCTATCAAAATGATATTATGCTTGATCAGCTTGAAAGCCACTCCTATGAATAGGTTCTAGACTTGCCTCATTGTTCTTTGTAGGGTCGGAAAATTAAAGCTCCTCTCCGTGAGTAACTTAGTGGTAGGGTCCTTGACGCTTTCCCTTCATTTACTTCTACAGATCCATCGGTGAAGTCTACCATTTCTTCCTCCTTATCGCCTTCTTCCAGGTTGAGGGCTCAACACTGAATGGTGATCTCATCCTCCATACTGCTAACAGAGGGGCTTGCCTGTGGTAATCGATGACCAAGATTCCTCAAAATGCTAAGCGTGTGTGCAGGGGAACCGATCACCAATTTGGCCGGGGTGGGGGAAAACCTAAAATTGCCACCGTCACCAGACCTGACCTAGCACGGGACCGGGAGAACTCTTTTATGGTTTGTAAGTAACTTGATTGATGAAGTTAAAAGATACCCATTTGGCTTTAACTAATCAAGTGAAACCCTAATCATGTAGTTCCCTATGCCATAGATCTATTCTAGTGTCAACACTTGCTAGATGGTGAAATGAGTTTTCCTAAGGGAAACTCGGAGCACATACTGTTGAGTGTGCGTGGTGCAAGTAACTATATATCCTTGACATCCTCATCCCAAGGTTTTGAGTATGGTTGTAGTCATGCCTCAATAGGAGAACAATTGTGGTCATGTCTTAGATATATGATATGATTAAGGACATTTGCGGTTGTACCTCAGATGATATGGATTTGTATACCCTAGTTACTAGTGTCGTGGCTAATAAACCAAGGAAGGACTAGGTTGTTTTGCAGTTGGACTTATATGTCACTGTGGCTAACTCATACTGACGGAGGGCAGATGAGATCATAGGAGTCTGGTTCTCTTAGATCTTATACGGTACTATTTTCAACTTAGCAGTGGACAATTGGAGTCTGAGTGGTATACCTCAAACTCCTTAGTGCTTAAAAGATGTAATACAACCATGTAGTGTCAACTGTTTAGGGTTTAACACACTTCACATTGGATGTTTACCCTTTCCTTATTTCTTATATCATTTTTTGTTTATGATATAGTAGATGTAGCTAACTTCTTAGTGAATGATAGTCTTAACTACTTAGTTATACATCTTGCTAATCAACATATTTGTATGCCTTTCAATTTAATTGCTTAATCTTCTTAACTTGTTTAATAATATATCATGTTGCATTCAATAATAGTTGGTTGAGAGTTATATATCTTGATGGGACATTGGTATCACCTCGTGGGTCACCATATCTTTTTAGGTGGTCGTCAGTGTGGGATCATGATATTTAGGAAGAGTGACTTGGAGAGAAGTAGACTTAGAAGGTTGGATCTTCATAGTAGTGGTTGCTGTAGTAGAGTCCTAGTGTTTTCCCTATACTCTCAGGTCAAGGAAGGGCACGTTTTGTAGATGATCTATATTGATATGTGGTTTTATTAGTATGCCTCTGTTGTATATATGGCATGCATGTGAGGAATATCTCTTTTGTATATAGTTTGTGGCTGATGCCACTAAATAGATATATGTAAGTACCTGATATGGTAAGTGATGTGATAAAGGTTGGTGGAACCTTATGTAATGCTTATGACCATGATGCTAATGTTGAAATTGGTTTTAATTTACCTATTTTTCTTGCTATGTTGTTGATCTTGTGTTTTGTTTTGAGTAATTTTGGATTGTGTGGAATTGGGTGTCACAAGTTAGTTGGCATCAGAGCTCTAGGTTTGCTGAGTCTACATGGACATAGGAATAGAGTTTGTGTTTCTTCTTACATAATATAACATATATGACTATAGCTTATGCTTATGAAAATATGTCTGGAGAACAAGAAGAACATGTTGGAGTAGCTATGTTGTGCTAGGAGGTGGGATGAGGAGGCAAGCACAGAAGATAAAGTGTCAGAGATGGGGTCGGAGCAGCCCATGGTGCCTCAGTTCGACCCAACAACCATGGACAACCTAGAGTTTCAATCGATATTTGGACAACTTATGGCCACAATTTTGCATATGGCATATAGAACATCCACACCTCAATCAAGGGTAGCTATCCCTAATGCAGAATCCCAGGGTTCTGGGAAGATGTTTGAGTGGTTGAGGCATGTTGGAGCCATAGAGTATGTGGATACTGTTGACCTGAAAGATGTATATATGTGGTTGATGGAGCTTGAGAAAGCTTTCAAGATCCTCAATATCCCATAAGAGGACAAGGTGAAGCATGCTATTTATTTGCTAAAGGGCAGTGTTGGCCATTGGTGGGCCATAGATGATAAGAAGAGACCTAGACTCATGATTAGTTGGGAAGAGTTTTGATGAGAGTTTGTGAGATGATACTTCACGGAGACGTATCTGGATGAGAAGATAGTCCAATTTGAGAAGATCCAATAGGGTTCAATGTCAACCAATGAATATGAGGTGAAGTTTATGGAGCTATTGAGGTTTTTTCCTCACATGGTGGTGACAAATAAGGAGAGAATCTGATGGTTTGAGAAGGGTTTGAGTATTAAGTTTTCGATAATAGATTTGGCTTCAGATATTGAGAGGTGTGGAAACAGCAGTTGTGAGAAGTAGAAAAACCATCAAAAAATGACGATTGTTTGTGAGGGTTTCCATAGAAAGACCCCTGGGTTATTGAAAACAAATCACAATTATAGGTACCTGGGAGCATACCGAGGTAATGAATGAAATATGAACATCTGCTTTGGAGAACAGAAAGAGGTTTTCCACCTTTGTCGAGTGTGTGAGGTGGATAGAGCGGTCTGCTATTGAGAAGTGTGAAGCCAACACTAAGAAGAGGCCAACTTAGTTTTAGGGACAATCATTTGAAGAGGACAACTCAAACTATTGAGAGTTTGAGGATGTCTTTCCCGAAGAGTTTCCTAATGTTCCCCCTTGTAGAGAGATTGATTTTGAGATCAATCTTGTTCCTAGAACGTTTCCCATAGTATAGTCACCTTACAAGATGGCATCAACAAAGATGTAAGAGTTAAAGAAGCAGTTGCATGAGATGTTAGAGAAAGGTTTCATCAGGTCAAGCACTCCCCCTTAGGGTGATCCCGTGTTGTTTGTTAAGAAGGACATATCTATGAGGTTGTGCATAGATTACCAGTAGTTGAACAAGGTCACAATAAAGAACATGTACCCCTTGTTGAGGATAGATGATCTATTTGACCAACTGAGAGGTGCCACAATGTTCTAAAATATATATTTTAGATCAGGATACCATCAGTTGAGGATCAAGGCAGATGACATACCCAAGTCTACTTTCAGGACTAGGTATGGTTACTAAGAGTTTGTGGCTATGTCATTTGGATTAAAAAATCCACAAGCAACGTTCATGGACCTAATGAACACGGTGTTCAAGCTGTATCTAGATCAGTTTATGGTAGTGTTTATCGATGACATCTTGATATAATCCAAGGACAACTAGTAGAATGAGCAACATCTTCGACAAGCATTGACGTTGTTGAGGCAACACAGGTTGTATGCCAAGTTTGGTAAGTGTGAGTTCTGGTTAACAGAGGTGTCTTTTCTGCAACATGTGATATCTGCTAAAGGTGTTTGTATGGATCTGAAGAAGGTGGAGTCTATGCTAGAATGAGACAAGGCTAAGACAAAAGTCTGAAGTTTCCTAGTCTTGGCAGGATACTACATGAAATTCATCAAGAATTTCAGATTCATAGTGTTACCTCTAACCAAGTTGACAAGGTAATGTGTTCCTTTTGCCTGTAATGACAAGTGTCGGTGTTCTTTCCAACTATCAAAGGAGAAGTTGTCTAGTGCACCAGTGTTGATTCTACTAGAGAAAGGGAAAAGTTACATCATCTTTTATGATGCATCAAAGAATGATTTGGGATGCGTGCTAATGCAGGACAAGAACATGATTTCTTTAACTTCACAACAGCTTAAGAAATGTGAAGAGAAATACCTGATACATGATTTGGAGCTTGTAGCTGTGGTCCATGCTGTGAAGATTTGGTGGACACTACCCATATGGAGAGAAGTGTTAGACGTACTACGACAGAGGAGATGGATGGAGTTGATCAAGGACTATGATTACACGATAGAGTACCATTTAGGGAAGGCGAATGTGGTTGCTGATAATTGAGCAAGAAATCATTCTTGTTATATCTACAAATAAGGCACAATTATAGGCTAGTGTACCATAAGAAAGACATGTTGGTGTCTCTTCATCAGATGAATTTAAAATTGGAAGTTTCCTTATTAGCAGGCTTGCTAGATAGTTATAGGTGAAGCCTACCTTGATGCAGTAGATCAAAGATGTGTAATGGGATGATACTGTGATACAAAATATCAGGGCAAAGTTTGATAGTAACAAGTATGATGGTTTCCATGAGACATAGGATGCCACAATTTTCTTTCACAATAGGACAGTGGTTCCATATGTTGATAGTTTGAGGAAGTTGGTTCTTGAGGAAGCTCATTCCTCAATGTACGTGATGCATCCTGGTAGTACCAAGATGTACCATAACCTTAACGACATGTATTGGTGGTTTGGTTTGAAGCATGATGTGGAAGAGTTTGTTTCTATATCTCCAGTCTGTTAGTAGGTCAAGGTTGAGCATCAGAAACTTGCAGGAATGTTACAAACTTTACCAATACTATAGTGGAAATGGAATCATATTACAATGGAATTTGTGGTTGGTCTTCCTAGGACAACCTAAGGTAATGATTCCATATGTGTGATAGTTGACAAGTTGACCAAGTTAGCTCAATTCCTTCTAGTGAAGATGACATATATAGCAGAGAAGTTGACATAGATATATGTTGATGAGATAGTTCATCTACATGACATTTTGGTTACCATAGTGTTTGATAGAGGTCCATAGTTTATCAGTCGCTTTTGGGAATGTCTACATTCATCAACGGGGACACAACTGAGGTTCGGTACAACTTTTCACCCATAGAGAGATGGTCAATCTGAGAGGACCATTCAGACATTAGAAGATCTATTGAGAGCTTGTGTTTTGTAGTTTCTTGGGAGTTGGGATGTGCATCTGAGTTTGATAGAGTTTGTCTACAACAATATTTATTAAAGGAGTATAGACATGGAACCATATGAAGACTTGTATAGGAGGTGTTGTCAGTCACCACTTTGTTGGTATGAGACTGGTGAGTATCGGGTTTCGGGTCTAGAGCTAGTGCAACAAACTATAGAGAAGATCAAAGTGATACAGTAGTTGCTGAAGGCAGCCCATGACAGACATAGGTTGTATGTTGATAACCGTCATGGGCCTTTAGAGTTCCAAGTGGAAGATTGTGTGTATCTTAATGTCTCCCCTTAGAAAGGTATGATGAGGTTTGGAAAGAATGGTAATTTGGCTCCCAGGTTTATGGGACCATACCCTATTTCGGCACGTGTTAGGAATGTGGCTTAGAAGTTGGATCTACCACCAGAGTTGCACAAGTTGCATGGTGTCTTCCATGTTTCTATACAAAGGAAGTGTCACCTAGATATAGAGTTGCGTTGAAGCAAGTAGAGGTTGAGTTGGAGGAGCACATGTCGTATGTTGAGGGTCATGAGTTGATCATGGATAGGAGAGTGAACAAGTTGAAGAAGAAGGATATAGTTCTAGTTAAGATTTTGTGGCATCACCGTGGTGTGAAGGAATCCACATGGGAGTTAGAGGACAAGATGTGTAGGAAGTACCCATCTTTGTTCACATAGGATTTTGGGGGTGAAATCCTTATTAGGGGCTTATGGCTATAAGACTCCTAACCTTACTTATTAGTTGATCATGCTTGATTTGAATAATTATATGTTTAAAACCTTAATTTGACCTTATTATGTTCTTTGATAACATGTGATGAACTTATGTTTTGAGTTTGGTCCAATTTGGATGTTGTTTGAACTAGTTATGCATATAAGTGCTTATTTTGGACCTAATTGAAATTTATCCATGTTAGGATTTTTCTTGCAATTTGTCACATGATTGTTGTGCCTCACATGTTTTGACATTATGTTGGATTTAGTGGTGCCTTGGGGTGCCTTGTCACAACTTGGTTTGAGTGATGACACTTCATGTTGATAATTAGGGTTTGCTTGGATGCCCTAGTGGATGGTTGACCTGAATATGTGTTTGACTGATGATGACCTTATTTTGGCAGTCACCAAGGATCATATGATCCATGTTCTTAGAAATCAATTATTCCTTGAGTATACCCTTTGGTCTTGGCAGTCAATGAGGCTTATGACCCCTCTAGGTCGCCAAGAATCTAGGGTTAGCGGTCAATATGTTTTGGATCATCTTTGTTCACTGAAAATATTCAATGACTGCTTGGTTTTGTGGTAACTATGGTCTCAAAGGATTCCCGTAGCTTTTTTGAGTTTTTTGGAACAAGTTGGTAATATGTTTTTCTTTTTTTTCAACACCCTTGTGTTTAGTGGAGGTGCTTGCATGGTTGAGGTGTTTTGGCTTTAGACACATGGCATGTTTACCATGATATTGAACCTTCTTTCTCTCTCTCTAACCCTAAGTTATATAAAACCTATCCTTGCATGCAATACCCCCTTTACACACCTAGTTTCCTCTATCTTATTCCTTTGTTTATATTGGAGCTTGTCCCCATAATTCTTGGTGGAGAAGGAAGAGCTCAAGCTTGGAGAAGTTGTCTGATCCCCCTTGAATATTGAGTTAGGGTTTTGGAGAAACCCTTCTTGTGATCATTTGGTGCTTCTTTTCTCTTCTTCTTGGTCTTAGTAAGTGAGATCTCTACTTTCCTTTCCCTACCCTCTTCTTCTTTCTCTTCTTGGCCAAATCCATGGTTTTCATGGCAGTGCTTGATTAGAGTTTGAAGATCATCCCATTCTTTGCTTCCTTGACCTAGGGTTTTCTCTCTTTTGGTGGTGGAGCTAGCTTGGCCGAGAGTGGTGATCAATCTAGGGTTTTCTCTTCATTTCCTTGAGCTTAAGTTCTATTTGGAGTTTTTCATCATCTCTAAGGCGAGTTATATAACTTTCTCCTCAATTATTTCTTACACTTATTTTGCATGGACATAATCTTGCCTTAAAACTTGGTTCCTAGTAGAAAGACAATATCTTTGATCTACGGTTTGTGTATACATGGTGGTCTTGAGTTTATGTCTTCTCTTGGATGAACCCTAAATTTTTTTCATGAATCCTTCTTTGGTGATGGAAGTTTTGATGCATGCATGTTTTGTGGAAACATTTATTTATTTTTATCTCTCTCAGAATGGTTTTTCTTTCACTCATGATGGTTGTTAATTTAGGTTTTGGAGTTGATCTTCTTCTTCTCTTATACACCTAATGGCTTTTCAATTTTATTCTGATGATCAAACTATTTTACCTTTGTGGTTGATGAGATTTTTGGTCGCCAAGATTTTCTCTGTCTTCATGTGGTCGCCAAGAATGTTGATGATAGTGGTCACCAAGTTTTGAGTTATGTGGTTGTTGAAACCCTAGCCTTAGTGACCGTTGATGTCACCAATCTTCAACACTCGATGATGTTGGTTAACTCAAGAGGTCATTGAAGTGGATAATCCTTAATGGTCTCCAAAGATGGGAATCTCAGCAGTCAATGAAGGTGGTGAAACATGGTTTCTTTGGTCACCAACTTTGCTCAATCTTCAGCAGTCGATGATGTGCTTGTCTTAAATGTCCAATTAGGTGGTAGGACCTAGTTTCAATGGTCAATAACACCACTAACCCTAAGTGTTTGATTTAGTTTTCCAGGTCTAATGGATGTTATAGTATGTTGACTCCATGCCGATGATGGTTGACCTAGTTGCTTTCATGATTGAAGGATATCTGATTATTAGGGTTTAGTTTTAATTACCGATTTGAAACCTAATTTGGATACCTTGTTGAACTTAACCCTAATTCAAGTACGTGATTATGTTGCTTATCTTTCTTGAGAAATTAGCATGATGATGGAGTACTTTCTCCCTCCTACTATTTTAACCCTAACATGATGTTAGTTGAACATCATAGATGTTGAATGATTGTGGTATCACTTATGTGTCACATGTATGATGATGAACCTTGATGAGGCATGGAGAGATGATGATGTTCTTGTAGGGAACAATATGAATGAGATTATGACCTTGGATAGGGTTGGTAGCCCTAATTGAGGTGATATTCTCTATATGATGTGATAAGGGATTGGTATCCCATGATGATGTGATACTGAGTATGATATGATGTATGGAAGTGAAATAGTACCATGTGTTGATGTGAAAAGTTTTATGTCTCATACATTTTATATCTTCTAAAATTGCAATCTATCCTTATTTATGTAGAACTCTCTTAGGATTTGTACGTAACTTGATTGATGAGGTTAAAAGATACCCAATTGGCTTTAACTAATCAAGTGAAACCCTTATCATGTAGTGCCTTGTGCCATAGATCAATTCCAATGTCATCACTTGCTATATGGTGAAATGAGTATTCCTAAGGGAAACTCAAAGGGTAGACTATTGAGTATGCAGGGTGGAAGTGACTATATGTTCTTGACATATGACCCCAAGGTTTTGAGGAAGGCTGCATTCATGTATTGAGAGGAGAATGACTATGGTTGTGTCTCATATATATAATGTGATTGAGGACAACTACATTTGTACCTTAGATGATATGGATTTGTATACCCTAGTTACTAGTGTCATGGCCTATATATCAAGGATGGACTAGGATGTTTTAGAGTTGGACTTATATGTCATTGTGGCTGACTCGTACTGATGGAGGGTGGATGAGATCATATGATTCTAGCTCTCCTAGATCTTATATGGCATTGTTATCAACTTAGCATAGGACAATCAGAGTCTGAGTGGTATACCTCTAACTCCTCAGGGCTTAAAAGATGTTATGCATCCATGTAGCATAATTTTTTTAAGTTTAAGCATGCTTCACATTGGATGTTTACCCTTGCCTTATTTCTTATATTATTGTTTGTTTATGATACAATAGATGTAGCTAACTGCTTAGTGAATAATAGTCTTAACTTCTTAGTTATACATCTTTCTAATCTACATGTTACTATTCCTGTCAGTTTAATTGCTTAATCTTATTAATTTGTTTAACAATATATCTTGATGCATTCAATAACTATTGTATCTCTTTTTGGGACGTTCATCTCACCTCATGGGTCACCAAATATTTTCAGGTGGTCGTCAGCGATTTGGTCATGATCATGCTATTGATGAAGAGCAGCTTGGAGAGTAGTAGACGTAGAAGGTTGGATCTTTGTAGTAGTAGTTGTTGTAGTAGAGTCCTAGTGCATCCCTATACTCTCAGGTTTGAGAAGGGAAAGTTTTGTAGATGATGTATATCGATACATGGTTTTGGAAGTGTGCCTCTCGTTGTATATATGGCATGTATTTGAGGAATATCTCTTTTATATATAGCTTGTGGTTGATGCCATTGAACAGATACATGTAAATACCTGATATGGTATGTGATGTTATATAGGTTGATGGGACCTTATGTAATGTTTTTGAACATGATGCTAATGTTGAAAGAAGATTTAATTTACCTTTTTCGGGTATGTGGATGTTTACTTGTTGATTGCATGTTTGGTTTGAGTAATCTCAGTTTGTTCGGTGATGGGTGTCACATTTGTGGTGACTAGGAGCTAGAGGTTAGACACTCCAAGCATTGAAGGCACCACCTACTCCTTTCCCATGCATTTCCACCTACTTCGGCTTGATTTCCACCATCTTCCACCTCAAAACCCTGATTTTCTAGGGTTTTAGATACTTCCCTTCATCATCCTATGTCATATATCCACTAAGGATAAAAAAGGGTGTATTTCTCTAACTAGAGGTGATAAAGGAGGAGTCTTCACTGAGTTCCTATGTCTATCTACTCATGTACTTTTTCTTCTTTCTCCATTTCCTTTGTTATGAGTTGCTAAGCCCCCAGGTGGGCTATTTGAGGTTAAAATTGTGACTTCGATACCGTGTGTTTGATAATGATTTCATTGTACTATTATCTAATTTTAGGTGGATTACATTGTGGTTTATGCTTGAAATCACCTAGGTTCTAAGGGAAATGTCTTATATGTAGTTATTTTGGGAGTTACTCCTAGGTCCAATTAGTGGATCCCTAGATAGATACCATTTTCCTACATATCAATCCCTTATCCTTCGCCTAGATGAGAGATCTAAGTATCTAGTTTATAATCTCTTTGTGCAATTGGCTTGGATCTACTAAATGTCTAGATGGTAGGTGATGTAAGGTACAATACCCTCATTTCCTCCCCCATTACTACCCTTGCCCCCTAATTTCCCTAAGAACTTCTATCCTAGAAACCTAGACTTCTAGTTCAATTACACCTAAAACCTAACCCAAATGAGCCTCACAAGGTTGAATAGGGGGTGATAGGAAGTAGTTCTCCTATACACACTCTATTCCATCCATGACCCGTTAGTATTGTAGGGCAATTCTCTAGCATCTAACTTGTTATTTTGGTTGATAATCTAAATGAATGAGTAGTGCTTGCATGTTATGACTCCCCATCATAGGTGATAGTCACGTTACCCAAAATGACCCACACTTAAATCAATTTTTTTAAAGGAACAATATCATTGCTAATAAGCCATACGACATATACAAGAAAGATAAGTCACACAGGAGGAACAACCAACACACCATATTGAGTCTGACCAAACACACAAGCTTAGATTGGGAGGCAGTAGTAAAATTTCAGCATAGATCTCCCCACTTAGTGGTTGAACAAAGCAGCTATCAACAAGAGATACCTTCAATCTAAGTGAGCCCATGAGATGTCCGGATAGAAAGTGAACAACACCTCAAACAGAGAGACCCATCACATACATGCCAAAGCACCACTAGCAAGGATTGCACCTGGATCAGTGACAAAAGGACCGGAATAAAGAGAACAAAAACAAGGATAAACAAAGAAAGACCAGGGTGAGCCCACCTACAAACTAGACTCACATAGGAAAAGACACAAATCGGTAGGGGGGTGCCTCCAAGGAACCGCATAGGCAGGCACCCAACCCTGATAATGCAAATAGAGAGCAACCAAAACCTAGATGGGAGGACAGAGGAGAGTAGAAAATCACAGAGAACCCCACCCCCTCTCCCAACAACCACCGCTCCCCCTCCAAGATCAAGTAACAACTTGAGTGGCAAAAGAACATGCAGCGGGGATGGGAGCACCAACCCAAGGAAGAAAAAGGACCCCTTCTTGCCACCTACCCTTGCTACGCACATAGGGGCACCGGGGCCCACTGCCTGACCAAGGAGAGACCAATAGATAGAGACTGGATAGAAACAAAAAGGAAAGAACAAAGGGCTAAAAACTAAGCATCCCAAGGGGTAACAAACGGCAGATGAACCTCCCCTAACCTAGAGCGACCAAAGAAAAACAAGAAATAAAAGAGGAACTAAGACGGAGGAGAGGGGTTCCACCTCATCCAGATCCAGAAGCAGAACCCAAACTCGCCACCCCGATCAGCCACAGCAAAAGATCCAGATCAGAGATCCAGACTCGCCACAACCGCTGCCTAGAGGAGGAGAGACCAAAGGAAGCCCAAAGAATAAGCATATTCCTGAAGAAGGAGAGGAAGTGGGTCGAGGAAGAGGCCTGGGGGGAGAAGGTGGTAAGAAACGACTTTCGGACCCCTCCCCCAATCCGGGACGCCGTGCGGAGGGGGGAACCTAGATTGCAATCGCTATCGCTAGAGCCCCTTAGTGTGACATACCTTGTGCATCCTAACTTGGAGAAAAGACAAGTGTTAGCTTAATTATTCTTTTCTTTTGCTTAAGTAGTCATTTTCTTAAATCAATTGATCTGAACCTTAATTGCTCTCTTGTTTGACTAGTGTTACTTTAATTATTCTTTTCTTTTTCTTAAGTAGTCATTTACTTGTTAATGAATGCAAACTCATCACCTTTATTTGTAAATTTGTTATCTTTAACTAAAAATAAATTGTTGTATAGTTGATAGTTTTAGCATGAATTATCTTGTTTTAACTCTCAACGCTTAAATTGGATTTTTTACTTGATTTGCATGGGCTTTATAGGAAAATATTCACATTACTTCAAAGGCCCAAAAAGATCCGAGAATCAGAGGCTTCATAATCCAATTCTAGCCTCCTAGTCGACCATTTCATCTTCCCAAATGATCGACTTAGAAGAATCATCCTCTCAAAACTTAAAATGATATGCTCAACTAGTGATTGGGTTGATTCATTAGCTCAAGGCACCCCACTCAAAACCCTAATCGATTATTTCATGGTGTTGATCTATAAACTCAACCTTCCAAGTCAGTGTCTGAATCAAGGGTGCATTTAGCATACCAGTCCGCTCAGAAGCCCAAAGTAGGCTTTTCAAGTTCTAAATGCCCAACTTAATTAATGACTAAGACTTGGTCAAATGGCACTACCACCCCTTCTCTAGCTAGGGTTTAGAAGCACTTCCTTTTACTCATAAACATACAAATTTAAATTGAGTGGCTCAAATAGTGAACCAATAGGTTCATTGTTTGTAAGAAGCCCATTTTAGTATCTTCCAGCTAGAATTCTTCCCATCCTTAGGGTTTTTGACCCTTCTTTATGGATATAAAAGGAGGAGGGTCTATAGGGAAATATGGCTACATATTAGGTAGTGGAAATAAAAAATCTATCTACCATATTCCCCATAACCAGTGGATTGCGCCAATAATTATAAGATGGAAAGGATGGATTTGAGGATATATCTAGTCCTGTAGAAAGTCCAATGACAATCCTCCTCATTATATATGCATAATTCTGAATCCTAGTTGCATTGGGACTCGTCAGACTGTTGCACCTCCTAATCTACACCATGGACTGCAGCCACAAACCTCATCTTCTTCAACATCTCCTCTTATCACAGACTGCTGGTTGACGTTGTCCTCCTAGCGGCAGACAAATGCCTTCCACCTCTAGAGTAGTCCACATGGATCACCCTGAACTCATGTTGTCATGCGAGAACAGACAGGAAGGAGTTGTCCCTACCTTTGGTGTGTTAGTCACCAACTTTCTCTCCCACAACAATGATCTCTAGGAAAGTGAGAGAGAGATTTGGTCCATCCTTTTTTCAAGCCATTAATAATATTTTGTCCATAGCAGACACATCCTTCTTAACATCTTCAAGGTTTCTTAGCCTTCCACAAATTTCTTTTTCAAACTTAAATTTGAACATTGGTCCTTGGTGTTGTCTTTTCTCCATGTACCCTTCCTCCCCTTGTTGCTTCCATGAGAATGATTCCTCCATTCTGGAGTATAAAAATTTGACATTGGGCCTTGGTTGTATCAATTTCCATAACATTGAAGTGTTTTAACCTCTTCATCAATAGACTCAATAGAGTGGGTGGATTAGCTAGAAGAGCCTGTCATATGTTCCCTCATAAGATTCATCATTTCCACCAATAATTTCATCATTTAGGGGTTGGATTCATCATTGGTGTGAGGGGGTGAAGTTGTCCTATTTCTATCACTATGCACATATACACTTGAAGCTCAATATCTTGAGTTTTCAGCCAACTGCTAAAAAGATTACAAGATTCATTAGGAGGTTTGGCCATGAATGTACCACCACATGAAAACTCCTCCACTATTTGACCCATCTAAGAAAGTTCAAAGTAGAAAGATTGAACTAGTTGCCAAATAGGCACCTCATGGTTGGTGTAATCCCTCAACAACTTCTAAAATCTCCCCACATCTCATGAAACTATTGTTTCTCTTTTTGACTGAAGGAAGTGGTGTATCTACTCATTTGATTTAACATGGAAATAGGACAAAATTTCCTTAATCATGTTTCATGTCCTCCCAAGTCATGACTGCGATCATGGATAAGTGACACTCTTTGACCTTGTCATTAAGATAGAAAGGGAACAACGTGAGCTAGATGGAGTCATCATTCACTATATGTGTCTTGAAGGTTGAGCATGTATCAAGGAAGGAGTTTGTATTCTTGTAGGGGACCTTATTCTCAAGTACATTGAAGGTGGACAAGTCCTAAAAGACCAGGAGGGATGGAGAATTATTGCCTTGGCATTTGATCAACTCAAGTAGCAGTTGGAGATTTGTAGTTTCTCGACATGAAATATTCATGCAGTGGCTTGTGCATAGGTGGAGCATGTGGTGGGTGATCATGTTCCTCCTCTTGGCTATGTGGATTTTTGTTTTCCATCTCTTTCTCTAGATGTTAGTTACATCGGTTTTTCTACCTTCATCTTCCTATCTCAAGATCCTTCAAGAAAGAGTTGATATAAGGAGAGTGGTGTCCAAACATGAAATAATGGTCACTTACACAAGGCACAACAATCAAAAGAAGACAAGTTAAAAAGCAAGTTAGCAAAAGTAACATTAAGAATGATGAATAGCAATGAGAAGGGTAGTAGAAAAATTCAAATTCAATTGAACTAGCTAGATCGAGCACCTTTTCCCCAAAAATGATGCTAGAAAGAGGATGTGAACATGGGAACAACACATTCGGGCAAACAAAATATGTACCCTAACGGAGTGGTAAGTCCGGATCAAGTAGTTACATCCTTGATTTGTTCCAGGTTCTTGGGGTTTAGTTTAGGCTGCCCAGCCAGATCTCCTATGGGAGGACGTAGAGCTACAGTCAATAGAGCCGTCTAGGAGTTGAGGGATTTTTGTTGAGCTTGCTAGTTGCCCAACATCATTTATTGGTTTCCACACATCACCTGTTGGTTGTCCATCATAGCCTAAATGTTTTTTTCTATGGAAAAAAATCCTTTCATTATCAGAAGGTGGGGGGCTTCATGGAGATTCTAGATTTTTTTCTCCCTATCATTGCCTTGATATCTGTAGTTTTTTTTGTTATATTGATAGATGGGGTGGCTTCTATCCTATGATTTCCAGTTTGATCAGGGATGTTGTAAATAAAATTCGCATCCTCAAATTGTTGCTGAGGTATTCCTCTTTCACTAGCCTTGAAAGAGGATTCCAACTATTCTTGTTTTAAGGTGATCTTTTGAGACTCTCTGCAATAGACTTTAGTTCAGAGTTGTCTTTGGATTTTTCTATCTTGAGGACTCCTCCTCTGTTTGATCTGGATTGGGTTTTGGAAATTCTTTGGATGATCGCCCAAACATTTTTTATATTTTGGAACATAAATTTCCCCCAGAGGATGTGTCTTGAAAGTCATTGGTGTTGTCTTATACACCTCTATTGAAAATCTCAATCAATTGATCCTTGGGTATATTGTGGTGTGGATAAAGATAAAGGAGTTTCTTGAATCACTCCCAGGATTCTCTCAAGGTTTCATCAAGAACCATGGTAAATATGGTGATTTGTCCCCTGATGGTATATGTTAGGAATGGGAGTAGTAATTTTCAAGAAATTTTACCTAGAGAGCTTCCCATATGGTGATGGGGCTTCCTTCTAGAGAATTATACCAACTTTTGGCTTGGTTGTTGAGAGAGTATTTGAACAATTGAAGTCTAAAGGCATCATTGATAACGCTTGGTACCTTATGCAAGACACATAAGTCCATGAATTGTTAGAGGTGGTATTAACTATTTTCTTCCACTCTTCCTGCAAATGGGTTGCTTTGGAGGATATTGATCCATTTTGTAAAAAGTGATTTCAGTAGGAACAACGGGATGTTTGTCAGTGCTCCTGGGAACTAAAAAGTCCTTTAGTTGTTTTTATTTCTAGACTTCTTGTTGAGAAAGAGATTGTGCTTCTATAGACATGCTTTGTGTGGCTAGAACCTACTCTATCTGCCTTTGTATCTCTTCTTCTTGATCCATCCTAGATCGATGGGATCGATTTTGATAGTGGAAGGTCATGTCAATCCTGGGGTTGTAGGGGAAAGGGGTGTTGGCAACACCTCAAGAGTGTCACATACACTATTTTGATGTCTGAGGAGAAGGGTTAGAAGAAAACAAGGGAAGAAATCATTTCCAAGAAGTATGACAAGGAGCAATTTAAAAGTAAAACAAAAAAATACAAAAAGAAACTAAGGAAAGAGCAACTACGACATTGGAAACTTGTTAGAAGGAGGAGATAAACTACCAGAATGGGTCTCAGTAGGAAAAAATAATTATGAAAATCTTAGATATATATTGTGAAACAAGACTAGAATATGAAACTAAGCTAAAGGAGGTGTTTTAACAAAAATAAAAATTACAAATAAAATGACTAGAATGAAGAACAAAATTATAAAACAAGTCTAAAATTATAAAGATGCTAAGAAATTATGACACAAGATTAAAATTATGAAACAAACTAAAAAATTGTCAAACTAAAATTATGAAAAGAAGAAAAATCCTAACTAAGAAATCAATTAAAAAAAATATGTGTCATCCCCAACAATGGTGCCAAATTGATGTGTGTCGTTGTACACCAATCACTAGGAAAAGTCCTAAAGTTGAACCTTCGAATCAGGTTGTCAACTTGATGCAAGCACCAAATCAACTTAATTATAGTAAGGTATCTATCTAAGGGACAATGGAAAGAAAATGGCTAAAATCTAAAACCAATTGCTTAAATGAGAAAGGAAATTTTGGTTGTTGAGAGCTTGAACAATGCTAAGAATAGAACATAAGCATAGAAATAAAATAGTCAAGATCAAATGATAAAAGAAACTAGGGTTCTGGGGGATCACCACCAAGCGCCATGCATTAACTCAACAAATAACCTCCTAGATCTCAATAATCAAATTAGGACCATGTGGATTCATGTCCTTACGAATGAATCTCACAAGGGCCAAACATTCTTCAAATCCATTGATCTAGGCATTTGTGGATCCTTATCAAACTTTCTGACACATAACTCATAAAGATCTCATTGAGGTATATGTGATTCCTATGCGACATTTGAACCCATAGATTAGGCGAACATGTCAGCATGGGCTATAACATACAAGTCAAATGGGTAGAATAGATAATGATATAAATTAGGTGGTCGCATCAACAGATAATGGGTTCGTTCTAGTAAGGGCCTGAGATCTTGGAACCCCTATAAGAATGTAACCATTCTATCAAAAATAGTATGAGACCAAAGATAAAAGAATAACAATTGCAATTAAAGGATCATGGGTTCATTATTGTGGGGATCCATGATCATATTCACCAACAAAAATATATCAATTCATCCAATGATCAAAGAATAAATGGAAGGAAATCAATATTTTATTGAAACATGGAGTCGATTACATAAAATAATAACATGCTATGAGGCTAGTCCCGATGACTCGGAAAGGAAAATACTCAGACATAATGTAAAGAACAGAAGCAAAAACTAGATAATAAAGGATTCCCTTTTTCTTTAGAGTCCTTGTTGGTATGTATGCCCAGAGAGCCAATCATGTGGTGATTGTAATGGGATAAATGTAAATGATTTGAGAATTAATAAAAGTCAAGCTTGCAATTTATTCTATTTCTTTTCTTATGAGATAATGATCTAACATTATAAATGTCTAGAGAATAATATTACTCGATGACTTATGTCTTCAAGTATGTGACTTGGAGGAAATGAGATCGTACAGATGTTAAGAGTACATATATGTATTCTCATTATGTCCCTGATTGGTTGTTATGTGGAAGGTTGATAGACAACAATAACACATAAGATCAGAGTGTGAGTTGGTTGATGAGATAATCTCATTAGTCATGATATGGAAATATCAAACCAATCACACAAATACATCTTAGAGAATAGTGTATCATACAGACCCACTGTGAGACTGACACATGGAAGCCATCATCATAGAAGTCATAATCAGTTCCACAGTGGTGGTGGTGGTTGTGGTGGTGGTGGTTGTGGTTCTTAGACCTAAAATCATTGCACTCATAACATTTCATTGGGTACACTTTGTCGTCATCAAACGCAGTTCTAAAACATGGGTTGTTATAAAGATGATGATTGGGTGACTTTGACACATGGGGAAAGACTGTGAATGATAGAAATGGGATTTGTCCCTCCTATAGGAGTTTGATGTTCTAGGCCTCTTGATTAGCGAGATTGAGAAAAGCATGGCCATGCACATGTGAGTCAAAATGTGATATTGAGCTTACATATATCTCAGACAGTATGATCATGGTTCAAGAAATAAGATTGAATGTTGAAGAGGGTGATTTCTCCTTGCCTCGAGTTCAATTTAGATATTAGTGACAAAGGAACTATACAAACACTACAACACCATACACAAATTGTAGGTTGAATTTGCTCTCCAACTTTCCATTTACTTGGTTAGCATTGATGTGCAACTAGGCACCACTCATTGCTTGTGATGTCATAAGTTGTTATGGGCATTCACTACCAACGTAATATGGGACCTATAGGGTCATACACATAGGTCTAGACCTAGAAGAGGAGTTTCATCTTAAATGACAGTTGAATTGAGTATTAAAGTGTGTGGGAATTTGATTCATGCAACAAACAGCCTAACTGCACTGCCAAATGTCCCTCTCATGGCATGAGACGGCTGTGTGGAGTGCCAAAAGGTCATCTAAAGTGTTAAGATGGGTGTGTGGGATGTCATACTGGTTTTAAAAGTGAAATTGGATAAGTTTTGCGTTGTGAACCGATCAATTTAATTTTTTGAACAGATCATCTCAGATCTACTCACCCGATGGGCATCTAGGTGAGTCAAACGGTAATCTCACATCGATTAGATGGCTCGGTTGGTCCAAACAAAAGTTCTGGATGTTTCCCAAACTTATTCAATTGTACATTACTTGTGGCGGAAGGAATTAATATGTATGATTAATTGGAACCGAATAACCAAATTCGTGTGCAATTGGTAAACTACAAAATAGCTGTCTCGCAGTATGAGATGATCATCTCACATGCCAAACAACTTTCTGGTGTGACAAATGGTTGTTTTTTTGGTAGTAGGTTGCAAAAATTCAAGATCTTCCAGTCCCTTGTTGTCCCGCATTGATGGGGAACCTGGACCCAAACCCGACCTATAAATAGTGGGATATTGGGGGCTTCCCAGAGTACAACATAGACAATTGAGAATCAGTTTCTCTGACAAACATTGTCCTCTCTAGTTGTGGTAACCATGAGAGCTCAAGCAAGTTCTACCCGACTAATAAGGAGTAGAAAGGGAGAGAGCAATTGAGATCATTGTTGTGAGAGAGCAAGTTGGTAACTAGTACACCAATGGGAGGGACAACTCCTTCCTATTCATTCTAGTAGGACAATATGAGTTATAAGCCATACATGTGGTCTTCTCTAGAGGTAGGAGGCCATTGTCTCTAGGAGGACAATGTCAACCACCAATCTGTGACAAGATCAGCTGCTGAAGAAGATGAGGTTCGTGGTTGTAGTCTGTGGTGCAAATTGGGAGGCACAGTAATCCAGCGAGTTCCAATGCAACTAGGATTCAGAGTTGTGCATCTACAATGATGAGGATTGTCAATGGACTTGCTCTAGGACCACGTACATCCTCAAAAATATCCTTTCCATATTATAGTTATCTACACAATCCACTGGTTATGGAGAATATGGTAGATAATTTTTTTGTTTCCGTTACCTGCTCTATAGCCATATTTCCCTGCATTGGTATCAGAGCCAACATCAATTTACTATATTATGGGATAACGATATGGTCGGATTTTGGTTTTGTCATTCTATTATTGCATGAGATGCAAATAATATATTGTCAAATCCAATACCATGAAAATCTCAAACTAATATATATATGATATATATACAATTTACACACATCTCCCTAAAAGTGGTTTGATGGTGGATGTGTAGCATGGTCATGGACAATAACCCATAAATTTTGTGTATTGTTGTTTAGTTGGTTTATCCATTTATCTCAGTCTGTGTACCGAGCCACTATATTATCTTCCCAATGTAAAGTTATTTCTTTCCTACCATTGTTCCCCTAGAATATAACTCGAGGTTTCTTAATAATTATGTAAAAGTAGGATACTTTACTTTTCTGTTATGATGAAGATGTTGATGTCCCAAAGATGAGCCTGCCGACTAAAGGACTATGGAGGACATGGTATACAAGCCAAATTGATTGCCTGGTGGACCCAACCGATCAGCTGGAGGAGCCAACAGATGGAGGATAGAAGGACTAGACAACTAGTGAGACGACCAAACAATTGACCAAGAGGCGAGTTGATCGATTCAAGGGTTGAACCGATCAACCCAGATTGGTAAGCACAAATATTCATCAACAATAGGTTTCTGCATGTGGTGTAGACCTAGATGACATAATTCATTGTGGCTCCAAGGGATTATATTAGGTTGTCCATAACCATATCTTTAGTTTATTGCATGATTTTTTTGTCGGATATAGCATGTATATGATACATACTATATATGTGGTGATTGGATAAAGTATATGTATCTATAAAAACTCCTTCAATTAAAATATTAAGTCTTAGATGTTTTCCAAAAGAGTCACACATGAAAAGATTGATTGAATAAGCATAGGTGACACCAAAGTGTGGTACACCATCTATCTCATGGAAGTGTGATGGTAATGATGTAGATGTCACCAAAGTGGGGTTCATTGTTATCGTGTTGGCTTTTAGGTCAGGTTTAACCAGTGATTCTTAGATTGTCTAAGCCCAAAAGAATGCAGATGATTATGTCAGGGAGTTGTGCATATCATCTATCCAAGAGTTGCATATGATGCAATTGGCATGATGGCCTACCTCAATAGTCATGTTGTGGGCGATCAACCAAAGTTGACTCATGATTTGATAAAATATGGATCTTGGCCCACTAAAATATTGTACCCTACAATATTCTAAATTGATATTGAGGGTTATCAATTTCAATAAAATAGTGAGAGCGATAAAAATTAAATACATAATTAATATTGTCAAAATTTTCAAATCAAATCAAAAGGATTTTTGACATATGTAAAATTTCTCTTATAGAATCAAGTGATGAACAAATATGAATTGTGATTACTCCTGAAGAAGGACAAACTTTACGGGAGAAATTTCCATGACTAGTTTTGAACTTTGAGAAGGGTTCCCAATGAAGAGTGCAAGATCTATGTCCTTG
The DNA here is from genome assembly GCA_963693085.1 of Alisma plantago-aquatica. Classification (NCBI taxonomy): domain Eukaryota; kingdom Viridiplantae; phylum Streptophyta; class Magnoliopsida; order Alismatales; family Alismataceae; genus Alisma; species Alisma plantago-aquatica. Next base: position 1,309,311,196 of record OY856409.1, on the reverse strand, counting down.
ATAAACCAATGCCAGAAATACCTGCTCCTAATGCACCCAGGGCACAAGTAGATGCTTACTGGAAGCATGCCAATGATGCCTTAGAGATAAAGAACCTTATGCTTAGCTACATGAACTATGAGTTGCATGAGCAATGTGAAGACATGAGTGTTCTTGAGAATGTAACACATCTTAAGAAAGTGACACTTGATCTTACAAAGCAAGAAATGGATGATATCCAGAATGTGTTACTTGAGTCTAAGCTGACAAAGGGAACCTTAGTAGAAGAGCATGTGCTCAATATCATTAGACATGTGTGTCATTTTGAAAATTTTGGGATTCACTTGAGATAAGAGTTGGCTACTGATATGATTCTAAAGACAATGCCAGAATCATATAGCTGCTTTATTACATGTTATCATGTGAATAATATGGCCGGACAAATGTCAGACTTGCTTGCCATGTTGAAGCAAAATTGAAGAAGGACAAGCTCGTGATGGTGATCAGTGGAGATGAGCCCAAGGATCAAAGAAAGACCAAGAAGAATTCTGAGGTCGAGCCCAAATCCAAATCTTCAACACTCAAGATAAGGAGAAAGAAGAGTGCAAGAGGATTTCATTCTTTGTACTTAAAGGCATTCAGGAAGAAGAAGATGGGGATGGTGATCTCCACTTGAAGTATATATGTTATTGAGATAAACATATCTACTTCATCATCATGGGTAGTTGATACCAGATGTGAATCTCACATATGTTCTCATATGCAAGATCTGAAAAGAAGTAGGCCTTAGGGAAAAGGTGAGGTGGAACTGTGAGTTGCTAATGGTGCAAGAGTTGCGGCCAGTGCAGTTGGAACCTGTAGTATATCTCTAACTGTAAGGCTTATTATAGAGTTAAAGAACTGCTATTATGTACCTACTATAAATATAAACATCATTTCTGTATATTGTTTGGATAAGGATGCATTTCAATTCCATATTGAAAATGGTCGATGTTCTATTTCAAAAGATGTGATCTTTTATGAAAGTGCCCCAATGTCTTATGGTCTTTACTTGTTAGATATAAAAACAGATGTATATAACATTAATACCAAAAGATCAAAACTCAAAAACTAAAAAAAAAACATACCTTTATCATTGTCATATAGAGAACATTAATGGGAATCACATATCTAGACTCTATATAGATGGTTATCTGGACTCTTTTGATTTTGAATCGTTAGAGACATGTGAATCTTGTTTGTTGGGCAAGATTGCTAAGACCCCTTTTACTGGTAACAATGAGAGGGCTAGTGATCTATTAGGACTCATACATAATAATGTGTCTGGACCTTTTAGAACAACTACTAGAGGTGGGTATCAGTACTTCATTACCTTCATTAATGACTTTAGTAGGCATGACTATGTTTATTTAATGAAACATAAGTTAGAAACTCTTTGAAAGATCAAGGAATTTATGAATGAAGTAAAGAACCAACTTTGTAAAAGTATTAAGGCACTTCTTTCTGATCGAGGTGGGGAATACTTAAACCAAGAGTTTGAGAACCTTCTTAGAGACCATGGGATTGTATCCTAGTGGACTCCACCTGGAACACCTCAGCATAATGGTGTGTCCAAAAGAAGGAATCACACATTACTAGATATGGTGTGATTGATGATGAGTTTAGTTGAGCTCCCGACTACCTTCTGGGGGTATGCTCTTGAAACCGTCGTGTTTACACTAAATTGAGTACCATCTAAATCAGTTCAAAAGACACCATATGAGATATAGACTGGGAAGTGTACCAATATTTATTTTATGAGGATTTGGGGATGTGAAGCTTATGTTAGCAAGATCCTTCCTGAAAAGATTGGTCTAAATCTGATAAATGTTATTTTGTTAAATATCCTAAGAAGACTAAAGGATATTACTTTTATTTCGTATCTGACATCAAAGTATTTTTTTCTAGAGATCTTGTATTCCTAGAAAAGGAATTTATTTCCTGAGAAACAAGTGGGAGAAAAGTGGAACTCAAAAAGGTTTGAGACCAACAAGAAAATATTGAGTTGTTGGATGTACAAGAACAAAGAGAATCACAATATGTCGTGGAGTCTCAAATTCCTCAAGTAACACAGGAACCTTGTAGATCTAATAGGACACACCTTGAGCTTAAAAGATTTGGATATCTTGTAACTCAGGAAGGTAGTGAATTGGTCATAGATGATGAGCCAATATCCTATCAAGATGCTATTGAGGGACCAGAGTCTGAGAAATGGCTTGAGGCCACAATTTATGAGATGGAATCCATGTATACCAACAAAGTATGGACTTTCACCTAAAGGGGTAAAAACCATAGGGTGCAAATGGGTTTTCAATATGAAGACTGACATAGATGGAAAAGTTCAAACCTATAAAGGCAGATTGGTAGCAAAGGGTTTCTAACAAGTTCAAGGTGTTGATTATGATGAATTTTTTTCTCTAGTGGCCCTGATTAAATCCATTAGTATCATGCTTGCTATTGCAGCTTATCATAACTATGAGATTTTGGCAAATGGATGTTAAAACCACATTCCTTAATGGGAATCTTCTTGAGGATATGTACATGACACAGCCTGAGGGTTTTATAAATCCAAAGGGTGCAAATAAATTATGTAAACTACAAAGGTCAATCTATGGATTGAAGCTAGAATCTCATGGAAGAAATCTTTGTTTTGATGAGGCAATCAAAGGGTTTGGGTTTATTCAAAATGAAGATGAACCTTATGTGTACAAGAAGTTTAGTGGGAGCATAGTGACATTCCTCATATAATATGACATTCCTCATATTATATGTAGATTACATACTATTGATGGGGAATGACATCCCTACTTTACAAAAGATAAAGACATGGTTTGGAAATACATTCTCTTTGAAAGACTTGGGAGAAACATTCTATATCTTGGGGATAAAGATCTATAGAAATAGATCCAGAAGGCTTCTTGGACTAAGTCAGAGCACATACCTTGACAAAGTGTTGAAACAATTCATCATGGAGAACTCAAAGAGTAGAAACCTACCAACGTTGCATGGAGTGACCATATCTAAGAGTCAATATCCCAATTCTTGCAAAGAAAGGGAACGCATGAGTTTGATTCCATATGCCTCAACAATTGGATCAATCATGTAAGCAATGTTGTGTATATGTCCAAACACCTCGTATACCTTGAGAATGATGAGAAGATATCCGTTAGATCCAGGTGATGCTCACTGGACAGTTGTAAAGAACATCCTCAAGTACTTGAGAAGGACTAAGGATCAATTCTTTGTCTATGATGGAGAGGAAGAGTTGGTGGTAAAGGGTTACACCGATGCAAGATTCTAGACTAACAAAGATGATTACAAGTCACAATTAGGATTCATATTTCTCCTAAACAACATAGTTGTAAGGTGGAAGAGTTCCAAGAAAGAGACAATTTCTGATTATACAACAAAGGCCGAGTATATTGTTGTATCGAGTGTAGCAAAAGAGGTTATATGGATGAAACAGTTCATTATAGAACTTGGGGTCGTTCCAAGCATCAGTGATGCAATCGAGCTATATTGTAACAACAATGGGGCTATTCCACAAGCTAAGGAACCCAGATCACATCAACGCTCAAAGCATATACAAAGGAGGTTTCATCTCATACGATAGATCATACATCGAGGAGATGTAAAGATTTGCAAAGTACCAACTTCGAACAATGTTGTTACCCCTTGACAAAGGCACTTTCATAGCAGAAACATAATGGACATGTTAGATAACTTGGAATATGATTCGTAGGTGATTGGCTCTAAGTGCAAGTGGAATTTTGTTGGTATGTATATCCAGAGAGCCAATCATGTGATAAATGTAATGGCATAAATGTAAATAATTTGATTATTAATAAAAGCAAGCTTCCAATTTATTCTTTTTAATTTAGATATGAGATAATGATGTAAAATTATAAATGTCTAGAGAATAATATTACTCGATGACGTATGTTTTCAAGTGCATGACTTGGAAGAAATGAGATCCTACGGATGTTAAGAATACATATATATATATTCTCATTATGTCCCTAATTGGTTATTATTGTGGGAGGTTGATAGATAGAAATAAAACATAATATTAAAGTGTGAGTTGGTTAATGACAAAATCTCATCAGTCATGATATGGAGATATCAAACCAATCACACAGATACATGTTAGAGAACAGTGTATCAGACAGACCCACCATGAGACTGATACATGGAAGCCATCTTCATGGAATTCATAGTCAGCTCTCACAATGATGGTGGTGGTTGTGGTTCTTAGACCTAAAATTATTACACTCATCACATGTCGTTGGGTACACTTTCACATCATCAAATGCACTCTTAAAGCAAGGGTTGTTATAAATGTGATGATTGGGTGACTTTGACACATGGGGATAGACTCTGAATGATAGAAATGGGATTTGTCCCTCCTATAGGAGTTTGATGCTCTAGGCCTCTTGATTATCGAGATTGAGAAAAGCATGGCCATGCACATGTGATTCAATATGTGATATTGAGATTACATATATCTCAAACAATCTACTCTTGGTTCAATAAACAAGATTGAATATTGAAGAGGGTGATTGCTTCATGCCTCGAGTTCAATATGGACATTAGTGATAAAGGAACTATACAAACACTGCACTGCCATACACAGATTGTAGGTTGAAGTTGTTCTCCAACTTTCCATTTGTATAAGTAGCATTGATGTGAGACTAGGCACCGCTCATTGCTTGGGATGTCATAAGTTGTTATGGACATTCATTGCCAATGTAATATGGGACCTATAGGGTCACACACATAGGTGTCAACCTAGAAGGGGAGTTTAATCTGGAATGGCAGTTGAAGGGGAGTTTAATCTGGAATGACAATTGAATTAAGTACTAAAGTGTTTAGGTATTTGATTCATGCAACAAGCATCCTAAGTGCACTAACAAACACCCATCTCATGGCATGAGACGTCCGTCTAGAGTTCCAAATGGTCATCTCAAGTGTTGAGATGGGCGTTTGGGATGTCAGACTAGTTTGAAACAAAATTGGCTAAGTTCTGTCTTGTGAATTGACCGATTCAATTTGTTGAACTGATTAGCACATCTCGACTCACCAGATGGGTGTCTGGGTGAGTGAGACGGGTGTCTCGCATGGGTGAGATGGCTCAGTTGGGACGAATGAAGGTTCTAGTTGTTTCTCGAACTTATTCAATTGCACATTACTCATGGAGCAAGTAATTAATATGTAATATTAATTGAACTGAATAACCAAATTCGTGTGCGGTTGGAAAACTTTGAAATGGTTGTCTCACAATATGAGACGATCGTCTCACATGCCAAATGACTATCTGGTGTGCCAAATAGACATTTTTGGTGGTCGCATGTTGTGAAAATTCAAGATCTTCTGGTCCCTTCCACTCCCACATCGAATGGGAACTTAGACCCAAACCCCGCCTATAAATATAGGGGTACTGGGGGCTTCCTAGAGTAAGACACAAACAATTTAGAATCAGTTGTTCCCTGATGCATTGAATAATTATTGCTTTTCAAATGCTATTTTACCATATATTTTGTGCACTTACTGCTCATTTTCATATTATTTGTGCATGATTTATCATTATTGGCCTATGACACTTAACTGCATTAAAAATATTCATTATTTTTACTATTCTATATTGATTTTTCATTATTTTTAGAGCTTATGTTCTTTCTTGTTAAATTTCAAAAAAATTGACAAGAATTGAATCAGCTCGGAAATACCGATAGTTCTTTCGGTGGTACCGACAATGGAAGAAAAGGAATAGGGATGAATAAAAAAATCTCACTGCTACCCCCAAGTCAGTGGTACCAACTTGAACTGAAATTCAATAGGAGATGTCAGGAGAAATCTTGATGCTATCGACCACTATGTCAGTAGTAGCGACAGTTCACCAAGGATCGCAATGCTGAGAAGGCCTCTATGTCAGTGGTACTGAGTTGTCATGATCAATCCATACTAAAGATCATAGTTAATCCAACAATTATGATTTATGGATGCCATAAGTCAATTCTATGACTGGAGGAGTGCGGCTAGACCTAAATATCATGTTCTTTTTTATTGCATGACAATAGAGAGCCTAGCGAGGAGAAAAGAGAGAAGAAAGCTATGTTCCAGGTGACTCGGGCACCTTCATTGGAGGGGTTTGCAGCTAGAAGATAGCAAATTGGCATGTTCGAGAGAGGAAGTCATCTGGACCATCTTCTTCAAGGGTTACTTTAGTTTTCTAATGTTCCCACATTTTTATTTTATTCTCCAATGCATATGAAATGGAAATCATATGGGCTAAACCCCTTTGTTCCTTAGGACCCGAGAGTAGCCTGGTTTTGCATTGTACTTTATGTGATGAATTAATATCTATATTTCTCTTAATTTCTAGATAAATCTCAATGATTGCTTCATCAATTATCTATGCTTTGTCACCATAGCTAATTTATTGGACCGTCAATTTCTTTGAGAGAGAAATTAAGGGTTTGATAGGTCATAGATTTACATATCTTAGGCCACACTTTCAGAGAAGCCCTATGACTATAAAAGGAATAACCTAGAGAATGCACAAAAGCATCTAACTAATAATTAAATCACTACAATAGTGGGATTTGTATTAGATTAGGTAGTGAATTACACTGTGAGAGAGGGTAATTCTTGCTATAGGTCCCCTGGTATAGGGTTATGAGGAATTTATATTAAAAAATGATATTAATTGCAATGTGAATTGTGGTGAAACCGTAATCCTAAGGAATCCATACATTATGTAGTCACAACTAGTAATTTTAGATTTAATTCCTATAATTTAGTTAATTAATCACCAATCACTCTTTTCCTTTGATATAGCTGATCAGGTCACAGTTAGTAGTAGTTTCTAGACTCACATTTTACTCGTGTTCAATATTCGAGCCTCTTTGGGCCTATAATATTTTGACACATGCACTTGTATTTTGTACGTGTAGTAAATAGTCTATCAAGTTTTTGGTAACATTGCTGGGGAAAATGGTATATCCAATAGTACGAGTGTTGTGACTGACCACTCTAGGCCAAAATTTAACTTTTTTCTTTTTCATCATTTTTAAAGCTAAAAATTCTATTTTTTATTCAACAACTAGTATCTTGTTCTCACATTGATTTTTGGGGGTTGTGCATGGTTCAGACAGGAACCACCAACTACGGAGAGTCAACTCCACAGAATTCCAATCAAGATGAACTCTTGTTTAGGACAAGTGAGTATGGTGAATCTGTCAGATGACTAATCCCAACTCCACCACCATAGGAAATTCAAACAAAACAACTAGAGATGGCTGATGCAAATGTGGAACCTGAAGAGCAGACAGTCTGTGAGAAAATAAAGGAATCTTTTACCATAGCTCAATTCGGGCCAATCAAAAGGCAAGCCATCAATATGGTTAGTTATAAGATAGGCCCCGGTTTGATGGTGCTGGTTAAATCACAAGCATTTCATGGTCACAGTATGGAGGACCCAATGGCACACATCAACAACTCTGTAGAAAGTTGTGACATGGTGAAGATTGATAGGGTTCCAACTATAGTAATACACTTGATGTTGTTTCCTTCCTCACTGTTAGATAATGCAAAGTCATGGTTTCTTAGCCTTCCTCCAGAGTCCATAGAAGCATGGGATCAGATGACAAATGTCTTATTTGAACACTATATTCCACCCAATAAGACAAATGATCTAATTGGGAAGATCCATAACTTCAAGCAACATGTGGAAGAGTCATATTTAGAGGCATGGGAGAGATTCCAAAACACGTTGAGGAAGGTGCATCATCATGCGATTGATCTTTATGGCTAAGAAAATACTTTCTACTATGAGTTACATAAAGAGAGAGAACATCACTAGATAGCATAGGGTCATGATTTTTTCTCAACAACAAGGTGACTAGGTGTCATGATATTCTGAAGAACATGGCTAAAAATCAATCATGGGGTGAGTAAAGAGAAGCTCTAATAATAGTCAAAAGTGTTGTAGAGTCCAGATTCATCATGGCACTAAGTGAGAAGCTAGACAACCATGCAAGGAAGCTTGAGCAAAAATCTACTACCTCATATGGCAGTGAAGAGGAAGATTGCATGTACCTACATCAGCAATATCAGTAGGACATGGGCCCCAGTAAGATAGATAAAATTGAAGACATGCTAGGTAGGCTAGTGAGTCAGAGCAAGATCTTATTGGACCATAAAAAAGGGTGCAACAAAATCATGAGGCTCAGATCTGCAAAATTGAAAATTAAATTTCTCAACTAGCAACAAATGTGGCTTCCATAAAGAAGCCCGTTCAGTAGGGATTTCTTGGGAATATAGAGACAACTCAATAGAATCACCAAGTAAAGTTTGTCTCAATTATCAAGGAGCCAATACATCTTACTAAGCAGTCACCAAAGCAGCACCCTCCAGAGCCAAATTGGGTATATGTGCCTAAGGTTATGTTTCCCCATAGTCAATTTGTAAGACCTCGAGGATGCAGAATTCCAGTGTGGTATGCTCACACATGCACCTCAATTGATATAGGGTTAGTGAAAAGTTACAAGGAGATCGCATATTCATTGGCTTTGTAGGACAAGGAAATTTAAAGTACCACTAGTGTTATGTCACCGTCTACAGTTCCAGAAAAGGTTCCTATGAAACAACAATAGGTGAAGGTTCTAATCATACAGTGGAACAATCACATTCAATAAGGAGGCACCCACAATTTAGAAGGAACGACCACATGCCATTTCATCCACATGGGACATGCCAAATTCTATCCTAGAAGTTGGCGTTGAAGCAAGCTTATGTGAGGAGATCTCTAATGTGCCATATGTTATGCCACACAAGCATATAGAGAAGCAAGATGTGTCATTCCCGAATAGTCTAAAGCTGAGGAAAGAGGAAAAGCAATTTTAGAAGTTCTTAGACATATTCTGAAAGCTCCACATCAACATCCCACTTATAAAGGCAATGGAACATATTCTTGCATATGGAAGATTCATAATGACATAATGAACAAGAAGATACGAATAAAAGATATAGATTACTTGTGTTTTGATTAAGTGGTGAGTGTGATGATCTAGGGAAGACTACCGATGAAGAAAAATGATCTAGGATGTTTCTACATCCCTTATTATGTAGGCAATCAACATTTCCAACAAGCACAGTGTGACTCTAGGGCACACATAAATCTCATGTCCCTTACTACCTTTCAGAAGTTGGGATGACAGAACCAACAAAAACGTAGATGACATTAGAGTTTACAGACGGATCAATTGTGAGGCCATATGGGATATGCGAATATGTCTTAGTCAAAGTTGATAAATTTATCTTTCATATCAATTTTTTGGTTGTATATATGCATGAGATGTGGGGATCTGAGATGTTGTTAGGAAGGCCATTCCAAGCTATGACTGATGTGATCACTGCCATTGGTAGAGGTTACATGACACTCGCGATAGACGATGATAAAGTGGAGTTCAAACTTCCAAATGAATCTTCACAACCATCCCATGACAACCTAGGATGAAGAACACTCATCTTGTTGATCCTAGGACATTAAACAAGGGAACGTATGGGAGGCAAACCAATTTATTTTTGTTATTTACTATTTTCTATGTCTTTTCGTTAGTTACATTTCATAATTTTCATGTTAGATTTTAGTTGATGTAAAAAGGTACCTTGATGCTCTTGTTTGGTGTGTAGGCAGAGTCAAAGTTGGTACTACCGACACCCAATTCAATGCTACTAACTCCTTATCAGGTTAAAGTCTATAGAAAGTCGATACTACCGACACCAAAGTCACTACTACCGAATTTGATCAGAATAATCATAGGACTCCAGGAAATAAAGTTGATACTACCGACACCAAAGTCGGAACTACTCACTTTTATCAGCAAAAGTCACAAAGCTATAGGAAAAGGTTGTCGATACCACCGAAACACATGTCAGTGGAACCGGCTCATATAGCTCAAAGAAGGATAAATAATGTCATATCTTGGTACAACCACGACACAAGTTGGTGGCACCAACAAGAGGGATGTATGCTAGCATAACTTGATGCATAGAGCCACCAATACCTCCTATGCCATCACCCTTAAAAGAAAATGGTACCACTGTTCCACCTCTTTGATTGAATTTTGACTATGAAGACATAGTTGAGTTCAAGATTAGGGGGTGTTGGAACAACATTATTTTTATTTTGGGTTTTTTAGCTTTATCATTTTGAGTTGTAGGATCCACAACTATCTAGTGTAATCATGGAGCATTAGTTGCATGACTTCTTCCATTTCATAGAGTGTGCTCTTTTGTGCATTTGCAATCTTATATATATATATATATATATATATATATATATATATATATATATATATATATATATCATATCTTCAAAAGCTTAGTGCAGACTTTGAGTAGAAACACCTAGAGGAAGTGTATGGGTTAATTGACTTAAGGACATTTGGCATGAATGTAATTATTACTTGGACATGAATTGTGGATGACGATGGGGTTTGAGCCTAAACTAACCAAACAATTAATGTGACCTTTAATAGAAGTTTTAGTATAAAATTCCAAGGTTACCCTGTACATAACTCTATAGTAGAGGGACATATCATAGTTTAAGGAAGGCATTGTCTCTTAATCTTGTGATTCCATCCACTTTTCATTAATTTGATCCATCACCTTAAGATGACTAAGTAACTTGAATTATTTCCTCTAAACTACATTGCATGGCATGATAGGTGACATAATAGTTAGTTTCCTTTTATTGTATTAGTTACAAAATGCAAAGAAAAAATAGCTTTTGTGCATATCATTTAGTTGCATAACAAACCCATGTAGATTGCATATCTTCTGCGTCATTCATTCTTACATTATGTACTCATGTTGTTTTGTTCTAAAAATAAAGTGTAGGGATATATATCAATACCCCTCAAAATAAAAAAAGAATAAGATGTTACAGTGAAGCCCGAGCATAATCTTCAATCATGCTAAAACAACTGGCAAATGGAAAAAAAGAAAAAAAAGTATTATGAAATAAAGAGGGAGAAAAGGGTGCCCTGAGTTCAATTCTGAATTTTTATTCAATAAGAGATTAGAACAACTACATGATGTATTCTTATGTTTCACTCTCATCAATCGTATGAGACTTTCAGTGCATGCATCATTCCACCCATAATAGTAGGCATTATGATTCACCCATTCCATATTACCTTCATTCAGTAGGTTCATCATGTTTATTTTTGCATAAATGATTCAAAGTTACTCATGATTATTCATAAGACACATACTTCGTTCCACCCATTGATCTTATTGGTAGACCACAAATATGATTCATCTCCTCATTCATGTTTAAAAAGAGAATTGCTTCCAATTAGTTAGTATTTAGGAAAGAGCAATGTAGATAGGGAATCACAGGATGCACCAAGTGAATGCCTGATTGGTTATGATATTAACTTATCTATTGATAGCGTTTCACTAATCTAAGGTTGGACATATTTAATGAATATTTTTAGTTACGTAAGAGTAGTTAGTTGTTCAGTGTTTAGTTAGGGATAGTTTGGGACCTCTAAGTGGGGGTAGTTGATAATGGAAATTTATATGTGTTGTCCTTTTTTTGACTTGTCTCAAATAGATCTGAGGGTGTGTTTCTCAAGGAGGAACAACATTTAGTCTTAGGGGATCTTGATGCACTGAATAATTGTTACTTTTTAGAGGCTATTTTACCATATATTTTGTGCACTTATTTCTCATATTGATATTATTTGAGCATGATTTATCATTATTGGCATGTGACACTTAATTGCATCAAATATTCATTATTTATATTAATTCCATATTCATTTATCTTTATTTGTGGAGCTTATGTTCTTTTTTTATTAAATTTTAGGAAAATTGATGAGAATTGAATTAGTTCAGTACTACCAATAGGTATGTTGGTGGTACCGACAATGGAAGAAAAGGAACATGAATGAATAAAAGAATATTAGTGCTACCAACACCCAAGTCAGTGGTATTGACTTAAAATGGAAATTCAACAGGAGATGTTAGGAGAAATCTCAGTTCTAACGACCACTATCTCGATAGTACTGGCAGTCCATAAAGGATCGCGAAGGTTATTTCTACATATAAGTCCCATTACATTGAGAAAATAATGGAGAATTTTTCATAATCAATAAATCAAACCTGTAAATACCGCATATGATTTATCCAAGGCTTTATTCAAGAATGAAAGTAGTATTCCTATAACAACTACAATAGTCTGTTTCCTTCTCTCTCTAGGCACGGGCTCTGACTTCTCTCTTTCGGAGAAGATCCATGGCATGGGCCACGGGCAGGGTGGGTTCCACTGTCCCGTCCCCCATCAGAGGGGAGGCGGGTGCTTGGGATGATCTGGCAACAGACGTCACGGTAGGCACATGATGAGCTGCGGCGGTGGCGAGACCCTTGGTTGTCGCTCCACCCTAGCTCCTGTGGCGGCGGAAGGGGATCCTACAACACTGGTTTTCAGGGCCAACGAAGGGAGGCCTTGGATGAAGATGACAGCACCGGCGGTGGCGGAGATGGACTAATTCCATAAGCACTCTATCATAGTTCAGGTTCTGGGAATAAATGTGTCATCAACCAGCTTTATGGCTCGATGCTTAAAAGTCGGAGGCCCAGGGGGAAGCTTCAATGATCTCCACTAGTCAGAGGTATCTTTCTTGCATGTTTCACTTGTGAGGAGGACATGAAGACGGTCCTGGAGAAGGGGCCCTGGTTCTTTGATCATAAGTTGGTCCTGATGAGAAGGTGGACACCAGAGGCTGACATCCTTCGAGTGACACTTACTTCAGCACCGGTATGGCTCACGCTTCCGGAGGTGGGGCATCATTGGTCGAGAAGGGCCATCACAGTCATAGCCTGTGGAGTGGGTGAACCCAAGGTGGTCGATTTCCACGCTGAGGGGAGATACGAAGGGGTTGCGCAGTCTGTGTCGATCTCAAGGCGGAGAAGAAACCACTGGAGGTGGTTATGGTAGAAACGTCGTATGGAAAGGAGCTGGAGTTCAGGGTGATCTACGATTCCCTCCCCCAACACTTCCTGGAGTACAAAGTGTTGGGGCATGCCACTGGAGACTGTCCAGGTTCGAGAAAGGTGCTTTCTTCACCACCACTGGTCCGTAGATGCGAGTTGAGTCAAAGATTGGTTCATAGGAGGATAGGGAGAAGTAGGAGAGCACATGGTGTTGGTGGGGATACCAGGTTGATCAACAGGGAGGCAGTGGGGGAGCCTGCTGGCGAAGGAGAGACCATTGTGAATGAGAGGTCTGGGACCGGGGCAGAATCTACCCCGTCTCATCTCGCTGCAGGTGCGGAGCCAAGAATGGGGACCCTTGGGAGACAGGGGTCAGAGAAGGAGACTAACTCTTTGGAGGAGGAAGCCAGGGAGGGAGATGGGGATGTGGCCATGGTTCAAGTAACTGTTGCGGACACCGTGTCTGTTATGGCAATGACAGATGATCAGGTGAACACCAATCAGTTTTCCATTCTGGAGAACTTGGATACCGAAGACCTATTTGATGAAATGGCTGGGACAAGTAGCAGAAGGAATAACCAGAAGACAGATAATAGTTCGAGGGGAAGGAGGACGTCAGCCAGAGTACACCCTGGGAAGGGGTGGGCACAAAAAAAGATAGTATGTCTGTCCTCACTTGGAATGTGAGGGGGGCATCGAGGCCCAAAAAGCAAATAAGGGTAAGGAAGGTTATTGCTAAAGAGGGAGTGACTTTGGTGCTCATTCTGGAGACAAAAATTAAGAGAGAGTTCAAAGAGAAGATTGGGGGTTTATTTCCTGAAGGTTGGGGAGCTGAGTCGAATCTCAAGCAGCACTACTATAGAAACATCATTCAGTGTCACTTTTCTGGGCGTCAGTTCTTTAGGAAAACCGACGCCTACACTATTAGACGTCAGTTATTTAGGAAAACCGACATCTATATTCGAAGACCAGCCAGACATGGGTACCGCTTTGAATACAACGTCGGTTGTTAATAACAAACCGACGCTTAAAGTCGCCCGCGAAATCCAATTTTCGAGCAAAAAAAATAGTGTCACTTTCAACGTCGGTTATGTAGATAGAAACTGACGCCTATGCGCAATGAAAATTTTTGCGAAAAGTGTCACTTTCAGTGTCGGTTAACCTTTTATAACCGACGCTGAAAGTGGTTCCCGCCAAACAATTTCGTGAAAATATCGTCCAATTGGACGTCGGTTGGTTCAAACAACCGATGCTAAAGAGGTTTAGGCGTCGGTTGTTTGAAACAACCGACGCTATTTTGGAACTTAATATCCCGCGATCGCCCGACTCTTCCCCTTTCTTCTGTTTCATTGCGAGCCGATTTCCCTTTTCTTCTCTGTTGTCGCCCGACCACACTGCCGATTTATCCTCCACGAAAGCTCCTTCTTCCTCCACGACAGCGCCGCCGCGCCGCCGGTGCACCCCCTTCTCCGCCGCCACTGTTGCTGCCTTCTTCCCCTTCTCCGCGCCCCGTTCTCCGCCGCGTCCCCTTCTCCGCAGCCACTGCTGCTCCTTGGTCTGCCTTCCCTGCCACCTGGAGCTCGCCGCCGCACTGCCTTCCTCCTTGCCGCCGCCCGCCGACGCCGCTGCTCCTTGCCGCCGACACCGCTGCTCCTTGGTCTGTCTACCCTACCGTCTGGAGCTCGCCGGCCACCGCTGCACCTGCCTGCCCTGCCGCCTGGAGCTCACCGATCACCGCCACCACTGCTGGGAGGTCAGTTGTTGTTGCTCGCCTAATATTGCATCTTAATCTTAATTTCACCACTTCTTTCACTGAGAACTGAGAAGAATGGCCTACCACGGCCGTGCTGGGCAGCACGGCTATTCTGGACAGTACGGCCGTGCTGCCCAGCACGGCCGTGGTAGGCCAACACAGCCACAGCCGTGTTTGATTTGATTTAAACCCTAATTTGATTTAAATCCATTCTAGCATCCTAATTTGATTTGATTAAACCCTAACATTGATGAAACCCTAACATGTACATATTTATTATTGTGTTTGTTGGCCTAGAAACCCGTCCAAGATTGACTCATTAGGAGTAAATCTTAGATAGTCCCCGGTTTGGGACTGTTCTTGAACACCTAATCTCACTTAGGATGTAAGTGTATAATGTGTATTGGGTTTTTGAGAAAATTTCGGCAGCATTTCCCCATTTGTTCTCTAAGTACATATGTACTTAGAGAACAACGGGGAAATGCTGCCGAAATTTTCTCGAAAACCCAATACACATTATACACTTACTAGTGAGATTAGGTGTTTAAGGATGGGATAGGTGGTACACATTTATTATATATAAGAATGACATCAAATGTGTTTGTTGGCCTAGAAACCCGTCCAAGATTGACTCATTAGGAGTAAATCTTGGATAGTCCCCGGTTTGGGACTGTTCTTGAACACCTAATCTCACTTAGGATGTAAGTGTATAATGTGTATTGGGTTTTCGAGAAAATTTCGGCAGCATTTCCCCGTTTGTTCTCTAAGTACATATGTACTTAGAGAACAGCGGGGAAATGCTGCCGAAATTGTCTCGAAAACCCAATACACATTATACACTTACTAGTGAGATTAGGTGTTCAAGGATGGGATAGGTGGTACACATTTATTATATATAAGAATGACATCAAATGTGTTTGTTGGCCTAGAAACTCGTCCAAGATTGACTCATTAGGAGTAAATCTTAGATAGTCCCCGGTTTGGGACTGTTCTTGAACACCTAATCTCACTTAGGATGTAAGTGTATAATGTGTATTGGGTTTTTGAGAAAATTTCGGCAGCATTTCCCCGTTTGTTCTCTAAGTACATATGTACTTAGAGAACAGCGGGGAAATGCTGCCGAATTTTTCTTGAAAACCCAATACACATTATACACTTACTAGTGAGATTAGGTGTTCAAGGATGGGATAGGTGGTACACATTTATTATATATAAGAATGACATCACATTATACACTTAGGATGTAAGTGTATACCCTAATCTTTTCCTAATATATACTTGTTTCCTAATATATACTTGTTTTCTCTGATCATAGAATGGATAGATCATGGATGTCCATTCGTAATCGTTGCACCCTAGAGTTTATATCTGGTCTTGATCAGTTTATTAGATTTGCCGAGGAACATAGGAAAAAACCTACAGATAGGTTCTACTGTCCATGTAGGCATTGCGGTAACAACTTGAAAGTCAACACTGGTGAGGAAATCAAAAGTCATGTCATGTGCAACGGGATTGTACAAGGCTATACAGAATGGCACTGGCATGGAGAGATTTCAAAATCGAAACCAGTAGATGTCGATAGCAGTGCTTGGGTGGAAGAAGAAATTGCCTCTGATGACGTAAATGTGAACGAACCAGTTCCAGCAGACATCGTTGATGCGATGTTGGATAGTTGTAGGGTAGAGCACACCGATCCACCTCCTATCTTTAGAAACATTGTGCATGATGCTGAGATACCGTTATACACAGGCTGTGCTAAGTTTACGAAGCTTAGCGCTGTGTTGAGATTGTATAAGTTGAAAGCTAACAATAGATGGAGCGACAAAAGCTTCACTTCATTGTTGACTTTGTTGAAAGAAATGCTTCCTGAAGGAAACGAGCTGCCAATCTCAACATACCAGGTAAAGAAAATGTTGTGCCCAATGGGAATGGAGGCCAAGAAGATACACGCATGCCCGAATGATTGTGTATTATTTCAAAAGGACTATGTAGATTTGAAAGATTGTCCAAAATGTCGTGCGTCAAGGTATAAATTGACGACTTCGGGGGAGTCCAAAACTGATTCTCCTGCCAAGGTGTTGTGGTATCTACCTATAATATCACAGTTTCAACGCTTGTTTGCAAATCCGAAAGATGCGAAGAATTTGAGGTGGCATGCAGATGTTAAGAAAAATAATGATGGGATCCTACGACATGCGTCTGATTCCCCAAAGTGGAAGAAGATTGATCTATTGTACCCCAAATTTGGTGAAGAAGATAGGAATCTAAGACTTGGGATTTGTACAGATGGGATGAATCCGTACGGGACATTGAGCAGCCAACATAGCACTTGGCCAGTCATGCTTGTTATATACAATCTTCCTCCCTGGATGTGTATGAAAAATAAGTACGTTATGTTGTCGTTGTTGATATCGGGCCCTAAACAACCCAGAAATGATATCGATGTTTATCTTGAACCTTTGATTGATGACTTAAAGAAACTTTGGGCTGAAGGTGTGATGACCTATGATGCTTCAGCAAGAGAGACATTTTGTTTGCACGCTATGTTATTTTGCACTGTTAATGACTTTCCAGCATATGGGAATTTGTCTGGATATAGTGTCAAAGAAGCTAAAGTGTGTCCTATATGTGAAGAAAACACTGATTCAATAAGACTAAAACATGGCGGCAAGACTGTATATCTTGGTCATCGAAGGTTTCTTTCAAAATTCCATCTGTATCGTAGGAAGCGCAAAACATTCAATGGATGGAATGATGAACGGAGTGCACCTAAACCTATACCAGGGGATGTTGTTTATGCAAGAGTAAAAGACATTGTCAATGAATTTGGTAAGAAATCACAATGTAGTATGGCCACACGGAGTGACAATTCTTCATTCAAGAAGAAGTCAATATTTTGGGATCTTCCTTATTGGAGTTCTTTGACAGTCAGGCATTGTATCGATGTAATGCACGTTGAGAAAAATGTCTGTGATAGCATCATTGGTACTCTGTTAAACATACCAGGTAAGACTAAATATGGGATAAAATCTACACTGGACCTACGTGAAATGGGAATAAGGTCAGAATTAATAGAATTACGTGAAATGGGTAATAAAAGAACATACTTAACTCCCGCTTGTTACACGTTGTCTAGAAAGGAGAAGAAAACTTTTTGTGAATTCTTGGTAAATGTTAAGGTGCCACATGGTTACTCATCCAACATCCGTAGATTGGTATCAATGAAAGATCTGAAGTTGATAGGTCTTAAATCTCATGATTGTCACACTCTAATGCAACAAATATTGCCCGTGGCAATTCGATCTATATTGCCGAAGCATGTAAGGTTTGCAATTACCAGACTTTGTTTCTTTTTCAACAGTCTATGCAGCAAAGTTATTGACCCTTATACTCTTGATAATTTGCAAAGAGAAGTGGTTGGTACCCTATGTCAGCTTGAGATGTATTTCCCTCCTTCATTCTTTGATATCATGGTACATCTTGTTGTCCACTTGCATTGGATGTATCCCTTTGAACAATACATGAGCGTTTTTAAAGGTGATGTTCGAAACCGTTATTGGCCTAAAGGGAGTATTATTGAAGGTTATGTGGCGAGAGAGGTTATGGATTTTTGCAATGACTTTCTCAGTGGTAATGACACTCCTGATAATGACAAGAATATTGAGGAGGGCAAAGGAATTTTGGGATCACGGGTGAAAGTAATCAGCCGTGAGCAGTTGGAACAAGCTCACTTGTATATTTTACACAATATGGACGAAGTGAGTGTTTATATCGAGGAACATACCAATTTCATAAAGAGACAACATCCTCGAGCAAGTTCAATGTGGCTTGCTAGAGAGCATAATAAGACTTTTACTAAGTGGTTTGAAGATAAAGTCTTACATCAACTATCTCAAACACCAAATGATATTACAGAAACTATCAAATGCCTCGCCTTTAAACCAAAACCGAATGTTATGTCTTATGAAGGGTTTGACATTAATGGATTCACATATTACACAAAGTGCCAAGATGATAAGAGTGTCGTCCAAAATAGTGGGGTCACTCTTCAAGCGTCAACTATGTACTTTGCAAGTGCAAAGGATAAGAGTCCACATGAAGCTAAAATGTCATATTACGGTGTCATTGAAGACATTTGGGAGTTTGACTACATAGATTTCAAAATTCCGCTCTTTAAATGTAATTGGGTTGATAACACCAAAGGAGTTATAGTGGATGAATTGGGTTTCACTTTGGTGAACTTTGAAAAGATTGGCGAGAAGGGTGAACCATTCATATTGGCATCACAGGCGAAACAAATATTCTATATCGATGATCCTGCAAATGATAAATGGTCGGTTGTTCTTCATGGTAAAAGACAGTTCATTGAAGATCCTATAGATGAAGAAGAGTACTATGATAAGTATGATGACTCCAGTCCATTCTCAGTTGGGTTGCCAACTCCACAAAATATTGAAGCTAATGATGACTTATATGTGCCCGGAGATCACAATGAAGGATTTTTAATTGATAAAAGATCACAATTTTAGAGACATGTATGTTTATACAAATGCTAAATGTTTGCCTTTTTCTAGTTAATACAAATGCTAAATGTTTGCCTTTTTCTAGTTAATACAAATGCTAAATGTTTGCCTTTTTAATGACATTTTCATATGGCTGACCATGATGAGCATGATGTCCATGATGAGCATGAAGTCCATGATGAGCATGCTATCCATGACGAGCATGGCGAGGATACCAATGTAAGTTCTAAAAACATATCATGTATTTCTATAAAATTCATTATCTTCTAGTTATGTCATATATCTTATATTTCTATATTGGGCTAATTCCGTGTGTTTATTTTTGTCAAATTTTAGGTTGATGATGCACATGTACCCACTGAAGCACTGGAGCAACTTGATGCGCAGCACCAAACACTTAACAAGAAAAGGGGCATCACTCTGTTGAAGAAGTTAATAGCGCTTAGTGGCAGTGGATCCAAATTGGTTGTGGAGTTTGATAATGGAGGAAATGCAATTGGAGTGAACCGCAATAATTTTGTAAACTATCTTGGGTGTACCACTCGGAGCCATTGTGGTGTTAAGTATGATAATTGGCATAAAGTTCCTCAGGGGAAAAAAGACTTGATATGGAAGGATTTATGCGTGAGTTATTATTATTTGCAATTCTATTTTGTAGATTACAAATTCTATTATTTGCAATTCTATTTTAGATACTAGTTAATAACATTTCTATTTTACAGAATCTGTTTGCATTGGATGAGAAGTTGCATCGTAAAAGTGTGATGCAACGCGCTGGAAAGATGCTTAGGAATTATAGGACAAATCTGAACAGAGAATACATAAAATAGGGTGACAAGAAAAAGAAGTCAGCCCTTGAACAATGGAACTTCTTGGACAAAGAAGATTGGGAAAATTTTGTTGCTTCAAGAAAATCTGAAGAATTCAAGGTATTAGGTGTCACTCCCAATTTAATTAATATACATTGTATTCACCTATTCAAGATTAACATTTAGTGATACTAACCAAATCATTAATGTGCATACTAACTAGGCCCTCAGTGACGCACAAAAAGCAAGGCGTGCACTGAATGTGCATGACCATACTATGGGTCCAAAAGGCTATGCAAACGTTCGCCAAAGACTACATGCGGAGTCTGCGGCTACTCAGGAGTCTGCCACACCCATGCCTCGCCATGATATCTGGATAGCTGGGAGGCAAAACAAGAAGGGTGAAATAAAGAAGCCCG
This sequence comes from Alisma plantago-aquatica, assembly GCA_963693085.1. Classification (NCBI taxonomy): domain Eukaryota; kingdom Viridiplantae; phylum Streptophyta; class Magnoliopsida; order Alismatales; family Alismataceae; genus Alisma; species Alisma plantago-aquatica. Next base: position 1,309,290,669 of record OY856409.1, on the reverse strand, counting down.
TAACTGCTGAGGCGGCTGCGAAAATGGTAAAATACAACTCTTAGAGCAATCATTTGAATATTGATTATTTGTGGTGTTAACTTACCAATTTCTGTTGATGGTGATTAGAGGGAGTTGCACGAGCAGAGGAAACAAGGCACGTTCATCCCTCAGGGCACAAGGGATGAATTGACAGTTGCTCTGGGTAACCCAGAGCATCCTGGACGTGTTAGGGGTGCAGGCACTGGTGTGGGAAACAAAGCATTCTTTGGGCCATCCCAGCGCAAACCCAGAGCGGGACTTTCTCAAGAAGAGGTAACCTATTCTTTTTTTTAGAATGTTACTGCAAAAGGAAATTCAATAATAAGAAGCTAATGTTTCTTTTATCCATGTATAGGAGAATAAGAGAGTCGAGGATATAGTTGCTAAGAAGGTCAACGATGTAGTTGCTGAGAAGGTCAAGGAAGAATTGTTGCGGTGGCAGGCATCTCAGGCTTCCAATCACCCTATGGCGACCCACTCTTCTCCTGATGCACATACTGTGAGTAATCCTGGAGACCCATTGCCTAACACGTCTGCTGTAAGTATTGTTTATGACATTGTAGCTAGTCTTTTCAAGATGATATGTTTTCAAGATGATATGTATATATGTATAACATTCTTTACATAAATTTGTAGGCATTGAAGCCATGCCGCTTAAGAATACAAGATTGTGTTGTTGCAGAGGCGCAGGCTTACCCGTCCCTTCCTAGGGAAAGGTTTCACGGGACTCCAATGCCACAAGGCTACGTTCGTGTGGGCCCATTACGTGTGTTACCCGATTGGAGGGAAGCTACATTGCCATATCCCCACCCGGATATTGATACACTTGTTGAGGCAGAAGGCGGGGTCATATTGTGGCCCAAAGCAGATGTCGTCTACACTACTAAAATTGTAAGATAAATTTACATTGATTTAGACTGTTAATGTGTATATATGATGTCAACTGATTTGAAATTATATATACAGGTTAAAAAGAAGACACCAGGAGCACCTAGGCCTCAACCTCCACTTCTCGCATTACCAACTTGGGTTCCAACTGACCTAACATACCCGTTAGGTCCTGCTTGTAGGGGAATGGCATGTTGGCTACAGACACATAATATACATTGCCCGATAATTGTTTCTTTAGATGCAGATTATGCATGTAAATCATACGATAGCTCTTTATTTATACAAGATATTATTGAGCTATTTATGTATGATTGGCTGAATACATCAATGATAGAGACATGGATAAGGTGAGATCTTGTTTATACATCCATATACCTTGTGTAAGATCCGGTGATCTGGTTTCTTATATATTAATGCATATGTAATACATGTTTTGCAGCTACTTAGTCGAAGATCATTGCAAACAATTTGCATTTGATCATGTGGGATTTTTGATTCCATCATTGATTAGTATGGTAGCTAAAGACCCTGATAATGTTCAACAATACTGTATAGATGCTTTTACAATTTTTGGTCAGCAAAAGAAGACGATAATAATAGCTCCATTCAATGTCAACTAATTTTACTTTATTTATAATTTGGACTTAAGAAAATTCCATTTTTATTGTGCATTTTGAGTTATTAATTGTTAACTTTTTACCTCTAGCGGTAAACATTGGGAGTTACTAGTTATTGTCCCCGGGACGTTCACTGTTTATTATCTAGATCCCGCGGGAAGTACATTAAACACTAAAATTGGACACGTAATGAGAATGCCATTATTCTGGTGAGAAATATTTCATTTTTGTATCTGTTAACATCTGTTATTACATTACTATTTACTTATGTAATTTACTGTGTTATATTAACATGTAGGGGTTTAGATGCATTCAAAAAGGCTGGAGGAACAGTCCCAAGGAAAAAGAACCAGCCAATAAATTGGCAGAACGTACAAGTAAGTTCCCGACTCCAATGTATATATTATTGATGTGAATTGTGCTTAGTTGTATTATTTTGTATGTTTCAATTTATAGTGCGCTACACAAGACAATGGTTGGGCATGCGCATACTATGTGATGCGATTTATGCAGATGATTATCAAACATGCCGCATTGGACATCGATACCATACATGAGGTATTATATATAGTCTCATTAGTTAGTATGAAATATATCAATCTTATTTTTATATTATTACTTATATATATACATCATTCTCTTTGCAGGTGTTTAAAACTGACAACACTATAGGTAAACGCTTAAAAAATATACATGCTCCATATACGATGGAAGCATTAAATGAAATAAGAGAAGAATGGGCAAAAGCCATACAAGCAGTGGCAACTGTAAGATATAATTGGGATGTTGATAGCGATAATGAATGATACTTTGTAAATGAATATTTCTGAATGTTAATACATGTATTTGAATGTTTCTATATGTGTGAATGTGAGAATTGAATTGATGTCTGAATGTATCTACTTGTGTGAAATTTTCCTTGGGACTTTTGCAGGTTTGTGGCATGTTTGTAGGCTGATATCAATGGATGTCGTAAACCTGCAGTTCAGAAAACTGAACTGTAGGTTCTCATCATGCTGACCAGCCACAACAGGCCTGCAAACTGATATGAAAAAAAAATAGATATACTCATCGGTTATTTACAGAAAACCGTCAGCAAAGACCTACAGCGTCGGTTATTGGATAAAAATCGACGCCTAATAGTACAAACAACCCGACCGTACCGAAAAGCACGGCTGTGGTGGAAAAGGCGTCGGTTATTCATATAAAACCGACGCCTATAGTACTAAGCACGGCCGTGCAGGGAAGCACGGCCGTGTCGTCTTGAAGTATGGCATCGGTTTTTTATAGAAAACCGACGCCAAAAGGGTTTGCGCCACAGAAAACAGCGTCATCTAGGACTCTTTCTGCGTCGGTTACCAAGTAAACACCGACGCTATAGTCCATATAGGCGTCGGTCTTTTAGTAGATAACCGACACAGAATGTGTCCTAGATGACGCCGTTTTCTATGGCGCGAACCCTTTTGGCGTCGGTTATCTACTAAAAGACCGACGCCTATATGTTAAATAGGCGTCGGTTAAAAAACCGATGCCGAAGTGTTCGACCTTTAGCGGCGCCCACATTGGCGTCGCTCAGAAACCGACGCCAAAGGTTGTTTCTGTAGTAGTGCAGGTGGAAGGGGGTGTATGGCTCTGGGCTGGGATAGGGATGTGTAGGATGTGCAGGTGATTGGGGACTTCAACCACATAAGGAAGGCAGGTGAGAAGCATGGGGGTTTGCCTATTCCGGACTCAATACTGAGCAGATTTAATGATGTCGTGGATGTTGCTGGTTTAATCGAGTTAAAAATGAATGGGGACTTGACCACTTGGCAGAATAAGAGGAGCCCAGGGCAGCGCATTGCAAGCTTACTGGACATTTTTGGTTAATGTGGTTTGGCTGGACTACTTTCCGGAAGATCACGTGTCTTTGGGTGGGCATCCTAATAGTGACCATTCATGGTTGAAGGTGGCTTTAGTGGAGGAAGTGAAGAAGAATAGATGATTGGCCGTGATTCATGGATGTTGTCAAAGAAGCATGGGTGGACAGAGTGGAGGGAAACCCAATTTTCAAGGTGGTGGAAAAACTTAAGAGAACAGAGAAGGCCCTTAAGGTTTGGGCAGTAGAGCTAGTTAACCTTCCTAACATGGTGAGCCTAGATAAAAAGGAATATAAGGAAGCTACCAAACAGCTTAGGAGTCATCCTTTAGATGCTGGTATAATTAAAGATGAAGAAGAAAAGGCAGATAGGTTACTAAAATTGGAAAAGGCTGAGGAAATGTTTCATTGGAAAAGGAGTAGGTTGAGGTGGATAAATGATGATGATAGGAATACTGGGATCTACCATAATGCAATGAAGAAGAACCATATGAAGGATTGCATACACATGCTAGTTAAGGAAGATGGGACTGCTGCTAGGGGGTCGAGAGAGGTTGCAGAAGAAGCCATTAGCTATTTCAAATTCCTCTATAACAAGGAGCATGTCATTCAACAAGGGTGTTTGCCTAGCACTAAGGTGATCGAGGAGATGAATTTGGAGCTGTATGGTCCGGTTAGTGAGAAGGAAATTAAGGATGCAGTCTTCTCCATTGGTTCGTCCAAGGCTCCAGGCCCGATGGCTTTAATGGGAAGTTTTTTCAATGCTGCTGGGAGATCGTTAAGGAGGATGTTTGTCGAGCGGTGAGGTGGTTCATGGTGGGAGGTAGTATGGTCTGGCAAGTGAAGCATGCTTTCATCAAATTGATCCCTAAGAAGAATCTAGCTTCGGCTATGGCTGATTTCAGACCTATTGCATGTTGTTCGGTGCTGTATAAAGTCTTTGCTAAACTTTTGTCAAGAAGACTTAAGAAAGTCCTTCTGAAGGTGGTTGCCACAAACCAAATGGCCTTTATACAGGGCAGAGACATCGTTGATGGTGCTTTGCTGGAAGCTGAATTCCTCAATCAGTTTGGGGGTAAGAATGCAAATAGGAAGGCTTGCTTCAAACTGGATATTACGAAGGCGTGCGATCATGTGGAGTGACCCACTTTGTGGAGGATTATGGAGGCTTTGGGTTTCTCTAGTAAATGGATAAAGTTGCTGATCCAGTGTGTTGAAGGCACTTCTTTTTCTATCCTTGTGAATGGAGTACCTCATGCCTTCTTCTCTGCCTCCAATGGCCTGAGACAACACGATCCCCTCTCCCCCATGCTATTCATCATCGTCATGGAAGCACTCTCTTTTGCATTAAATCATGTTGAGAGTGAAGGAAGAATTAAGGTGTTCAAGATCAAGAAGGTGCCCTTAGTCTCACATCTGGTCTTTGTAGATGACGTGATGATTTTCATAGCAGGCCATAACAAATACCTCATACACGTCGGGCGCATTCTAAAGGAGGTTGGTCGTATGACTAGACTCTATATCAGTGATATCAAATACAGAGTGTTCTTATCTCACTTCTGTGATGCCAGACGGGGGAGGTTGAGGGCAGCCGCGGGCATAGCATGTGGGAGGTTACCGATGAAGTACCTGGGCATTCCTATTTCTGGGGGCAAAGGGAGGGGAAGGACTATGGTAATTTGGTGGATGAACTCAAATCTCGGATCGATAAGTGGGATGAGTTGGCTATCTCCTTTGTGGGGAGGCTAGTGATGTATAACTCAGTCTTACTGGCTAAGATAAGATTTTGGTGTAGACAAGCCGAGATGCCTTTGTTCATCATTGACAAACTCAGGTGCCTGGTGAGTAATTTTCTGTGGGGGGGGGGGGGGGAGGCACACGAGATAGCTTGGGAAACCATATCTAGAGATCGCCTCCATGGAGGGATGGGTGTGGTTGACCCTTGCGGGGTGGCGCGAGCTGCCACCCTCCAGCGTATCCATAGGTTCATCACACAGCCGGAGTCTGTATGGGCTACTTGGATGAGGAGTAGATATGGCAGTAGTTTGGATGCTACGGGTGATGTGGATGGGTCAGTGGTGTGGAGGAGGATGTCTAGGGAGTGGAATGTGGTTCGCCATGCTTACCAGTACTGTCTGGATGGTTCGTGGGTGTGCTCAGACCCCAAACCATGGGTTCAGAGGGTGTTTGGCCCCCGGTCCCTTGGGCCGATGTCGTGTGGAACAAGCAGCAAGTGCCTAAGTGGGGTTGTCGTTTGTATAGGGCCTTGATGCAACGGCTACCTACAGTGGACAGGTTGGCGGCCTAGGGTTTTAATGTCAACCCGGTCTTTCGGCTGTGCAAGGTGGAGGTGGAGACGCATGATCACCTGTTCTTTGGGTGTATGTTTTCCCGGTATGTTTGGTGCAGGTGGTCGCTGAAGTTTGGATGGGGGGTGCCCGCCTTCATCGATTGGGGGAGGAGTGGAGTGGATTAAGCAAAAATCAGAAGGAAATAAGAACATGTGGTCATTTGGGGCGATGGGAATTGCAGCTATAGTTTTTGGCCTATGGCACGAGAGGAACATCAGGCTTCATGGTGGTGCTGAGATAGACATGTTTATGTTTTTTGACCGTCTGTCTGAGAGATTGGGCCTTGTCTGTAGGGCCAAACCTAACCTTTATAAATGTTTGGACCTGGTTACCAGAGAGCATTGGGGTTTTTTGTAGTTAGTTACACCCTCTATACAGTATAGGTTTACCTATACATGGTTTTTTGACATAGTAATATTTTACCTTATAAAAAAAAGTAGTATTCCTATGTCTCAGTTGAGGTACTCTCAGGTCATCGGGAGTTTGATGTATCTTATGAACTACACATGACATGAAATTGCATTTTTAGTGCAATATTTAAGTAGATACACAAGTTGTCCCAATAGGTCTCACTGGGAATCTCTTGATAGAGTAATCATACATATGTAGGGAACCTCTTCCCTTGTGTTGTATTATGATTAATAATCTTCTAGTCAAAGGATATTGTAATGCAGGTTGGATTACCAAAATCTTTGGGAGAAATGATGTCTCAGGATATGTATACATGTTGGGTGGAGGTGTTATGACCTGGATGTCCAAAAATAGACCATATTGTCTCGATCCACCATTAAGGTCGATTTTTGTTCTTTATATAACAAATGGATTGAAATTTAATGACTATATGGACTTGTATTTAGTTTACCATTGGTAAAGATGCTGCTTCCTCACAATCTATATTCTTTATGATAGTATGACTACGATTTCTAAGTAAGGAGTTTCAAGTACAACAAAAAAAATTATAGACACATCCAACTCGGTTTCTAGTTTTTAAGGGAGATAACGTCAAATGGAGCCATTGTAGTTGACTAAGTTGGATCAAATTTTAATGTAGTTGATCCCTTACCAAAGGGTTTCACTTTACCTGTAGTTAAGAAATCCAAGTTGGGAATGGGACAAAAACCCCAAATTATTCACATGTAGTAGAAATCCAACCTAAATAAGTGAAGATCCCACGAACAAGGTTCAATGTGGTAGTAGCAATCTATTATGTGAATTGAATGACACTATGTAAATTTTATGTGTAAGCATCTATGTGTCTCTCCCTAGAAACCTATTAATGTCATTATTAATAGCTTAGTAATAGAAATTTGTTTGCATGGGGAAGAATCTTATGATAGGTAGTTAAGCAGTACATCTTTAGAGATGGCCAACTAAGTGATTGTGGTTGTATGATTGGAATAGGAGAATTGGTTTTTTCTCTGAATTCAATAATGACATAGGATATGGATGCATGTCCTTTGATGTGCCAACACCATACATCAAGCCATAGAATTTTATTATGTTATTACGAACAAATACTCTCACATATAAGGTTTAGGTTCAAGACATAAGTTCACACAGTCTCCTATGAGGGCAATCATAGATAACTTAGACATACAAAACTTGAAAGGTACTAAACATTGAAAGCTCAATATGTACTTGGGTGATAGAGCTCTCTACACTTTGAACTCTATAGGGGATTGTTGAAATATCACAAATAGGACACGACAAGTATATATCATTTTGGAAAACCAGACTTGACAAATGACATAAACAAACTAACTATTGAATTGAGTCAGCTCTTGTTACTATAAAAGGAGGGGGAGTAGTATAAATTTAATTCACTCAAATCGATGGCATTCACCATCTCCTCACTTTCTCTAGCATAGCGTTGCTTACATGCTTGTCTTGTCTACAAACTCGTAATGTATGACTGTTGGTGCTTCTGTGTGATGTTGTTGTATATTGCGCTCTATGTCCATTCGACAACTAAGTCTTGGTCGGTGTTGACTTTGGTTCACATACGTACAAAAATTGTATATTAGATTATTCTGAGAGGAAGGCATTGCCAATCTTCGTAGATCTAATAGTGGGACGTTGATTTCTTTAATGTAAGTCTATAAGGACAATTTGATCAGCTAAGTTTCTAATTTAGGTTTGGTTCTCCAACTTTGTTTGTTCTCATTATTTCTCATATTTAGGGATTCATATTGTGCCATTTTACTCCTTTAATCACATATAAACACGTTAGGATGCATATTAGTTCCCTCAATAAATGGTTTAGCATCAAATGCACTTATAAAGATTCTTTGCATGTTTTTAAGGCACCTTGACCATGCTTTGGAAGAATGGGAGAGGATGATGATTTAAGGATTTCTCTACCCTTCGTTAAGCAAAAAGAGAGCCCAAGATCTTCCTCAACCTACCCTTAGTGGCCAAGGGTCAATATGAGGTATATAACTCCATAGATAGTCAAAGAGAAGATGAAAGTGCACTAGAAGTAGCAACTCAAGAGATGTCCATCATCACAGTTGTGTTTTCCAACACAGCCATGCCAGTCAAAATGGTTGTACTGCTAGCTCCCACAACACATGTGCTCAATTGAGCGGCCCTCAATGAATCTATCCACCATGGTTGTACCACTCCCTGCCATGACGTATGTGCTACCCAGCACAACAATTCTTCCTAACCACCACTACAGCCATGTTGCTTAGCACAACTATGCTACTAGCCCCCAAAAATCCAAATTTCCACAGTCATTTTTACTTCACCACAAAAGTTTTCCCTCCTAGAATGACCCTTCCACCTCTCCACCACCATGATAATTCTACTCAGAATGGCCTTACTTCAACCCAAACCCTACCACTTCCTGTCTATCATTTTACCAATTTACCCCAACATAACCCTAGGCTTCCCAAGCCATTATATATACATTTACGGCAGATGATAGCTAAAGGTTAGCTACTTGAAGCATTAAATGTTCCACCTACTCCTTTCCCAGTGATTTTCACCTACTTCCAGACCATTTCCACCATATTCCACCACAAAACCCTAGTTTTATATGGTTTTGGCTACTTCCATCCATCTTCCTATGCTATTCATCCACCAAGGAGCAAGAAGGGAGTGATTCCTCAACTAGATATGGAGAACGAGGAGTCTTCACCAAGTTCTTATGGCTAGACACTACTCTATTTCTCCTTCTTTATCCATTTCCTTTGTAATGAGTAGCTAAGCCCCTAGGTTTGGCTGTTTGGAGTTAAAAAATTGACTTTGATACCATGTCGGTGGAAATTAATGTGTATATTATATAATTTTGTTTTCTTTTTATTGTCTTATAATTCCATATTATTTCCCATTGATTACATTATGGTTTATACTTGAAATAACCAAGGTTCTAGGGAAATGGCTTATATGTAGCTATTTTGGGCTTTGCTCATAGGTCCAACTAGTAGATCCCTACATATCTACCCATATTCCTACATATCAATCCCTTCTCCTACATCTAGGTGTGATATCTAAGTAGCTATTTTAGAAGCACGAAGTGCAATTTTCTTGGAGGCATAGTCACAAATTCGGTATTCGGGATACGTTCGGTCGAGTTGAAAAATTCGGGATTCGGGAATTATGTGGGAAATTCGGGTAAAAAGCGGTCAAAGTACGGTAAAAATACGGTCAACGATTTGGGAAAAATTCGGCAAAAGATCAGATGATATATATATATATATGTGTGTGTGTGTGTGTGTGTGTGTGTGTGTGTATTGCACATATATATAACACAATACATATAGTGCATGATATATAAGTACATATCTATACATCTATTGCAACATATATAACACATACATACATGATACATACATATATATATATATATATGTGTGTGTATTTACATATATAAACATGCATATATATATATATATATATACACACTCTCAAATCAAGTTAGTCTTAAATAGTATAAAATAGAAAGTACATAAAAAGTATAAAACTGGAAGAAAACGTCAAATTCGTGAATTATACGGGAATAAAACGTAATATATTGTGATTATGCTCAAATTGGGAATTATTCGTCTGTTTGATACGTCTAGGGAAAAAATCGTGTTTTAAACGTGACTTTTTCAAAAAGTCAGAGTATATTGTGACTATGCTTGGAGGTACTTAAAGGCTAGATGGTAGGTGACATGAGGTCCAATACCATCATTTACACCCTCCATTACTACCCTTGTCCCCCACTTTCCATAAGAACTATCCTAGAAACCTAGACTTTCTAGATCCTAGTTGAATTCTAGCTAGATCCTATTACAAATGAGCCTCCCAAGGTTGGATATAGAGTGATAGGGAGTAGTCTCCCCATACACACCCTATTTCATCAATGGACAACTAGTAGTTTAGGGAAATTCTCTAGCATATATTTGTTTTTTGGTTTGATAATCTAAATGAATGAGTATTTCTTGCATGTTATGACCCACAAACTGGGTGATAGTCACATTACCCCAAGCAGCCCATACTTGAGTTAGTTGATCTAAACCCTATTGCTCTCGTGTGTAACTAGTGTTAGCTTAGTTAATTTTTTCTCTTGGTTCATTAGTCATTTGCTTGTTAATGGTATCTAGATCTTGCAAGGGTAGTTAGTGTGACATTTTGATTGCTTTTTCTTACTTTATCTAGTTATTCGATAATCTAGTCCTTTACTCAATCTAGTTGGCTAATTTCTAGTGTAGAGACATTTTTCTTAATTTAGCTAGTTTTTCTCTATGGTTTGTTAAGTAGAATTGCTTTGTTAATTTACTAATAGTGTTTTCTTGATCTTCCTTTCATTATTGTAGTTTCCACTTTTCTTGCTTATCTACCTTTCCTTTTTTATTAGAACTAATTATCTAGGGTCATAGGTTTTTCTTATTGCCTTTCCTTGGTTTCTTGCTTGACCACTTAGTGTAACTCAAAACCAAAGTTGAACCCTTGACCAAAGTGTTCACGTTAAGAACCTAGCCCAAAACTAACTAAGATGTAGTTCCCCCTCTCTCCATACATATCGATCCCTAACTTGCCACCTTCTATAATTTGATACAAACCTGTGCAATTGAGTGAAAGTGTTTAAGTATTTGAGTGTGTGTATTTTGGTGACAAATTTCGTTAGCCCGAGTGTGTGTGACAATAGTTACAAGCAAGTTTTTGGATCATCAACACACAACACTAACAATAGAATATAAAGTTTAGCAAAATTGTTCATCAACAAACATATAGTTAGTCATAAAGGATGATATACACTCTATAAGAAATGATGATGCCATGTGCTCCATAGTTTCTTGGAGGTTGGAAAGTTCATCTCATCTTGATTGAGTTTGTTTACAATAAAAGCTACCATCTAAACTTGGATATGGAACCATACAAGGCATTTCATGAAAGGCATTGCAGATTGCCTCTTTGTTGATATGAAGTAGGTGAGTATCAACTTCTAGGTCCATAGTTGGTTCAACAAATGTCAAAAAAGATCAAAGTAATCAGGTAATAGTTGAAAGTGGAACAAGAAAAACATAAATCTTATGTGGATAATCATCATAAAGTTTTAGGTAGGAAATAAGTTGTACCTTGAGGTGTCATCATGGAAGGGAGTTCTTAGGCTTGGCTAGAGGGGTAAGTGTAGGTAATGATGAAAGTGAAAGTGTAGCACAAGAATTATTTTTATAAATCCATGTTCCCATGAGAAGATTTCATCAACAACTGTATATCATTAAGGAAGATATGTAAGATACCTTATTACATATTAGATCCAATGACTTTTCTCACAAAGAATATACAAGAAAGGAGATGTTAATGATGTCATTACTACAGAAATGGCTTATAACGTCACTTTTAAAGGCGTCAGTTGTATAAACACATCGGTGCCTAATACATCAAGCGTCGATTCAATAAAAAAACTGACATCTATCTGTGAAGGGTGACCAGACATGGGTATCACTTTTATTCAGTGTCTGTTCCATAATAAGAAACTGATTCCTAAAATTAACCGCCAAATCCAAAATTTCCAGTGAAAAAAATTACCTCTAAAATTTAGCATACCACATCGGTTGTTAAAAAAGAAACTGACGACTAAAGGTTTTCCGCGAGATAGAAATTTGACCAATTTTTATCGTCGGTTGTCTTATAGTAACTGATGTCGTTGTGTTTTCACGTGCTTAACCGTGAAAATTTTCACATCCCTTTAGTGTCACTGTTTATACAGAAACTGACGACTATGGTCGTAATTCGAGAACATTTATTTTTGTCCGTATATAAAGATAGATGTCGGTTTTTCTAGTTGGAACTGACGACTATAAGTGAACAATAGTGTCATTTTTTTGTTTGTAACCGACACCTATAGTTTTTAGGGTCGGTTTTTTTATTAACCGACGCCTATTATTAACTTAACAACACCTGTGCGAGCCAGACTCTTCCCCCTTTCTCTGTTTCATTCGTCTCGCACGATTGAGGGTTTGGTCTGGCGATTTCTCTACTGCCACTGCTCCTCTGCCTCTGCCTCCGCTGCCATTTTCTCTGGTCACCGTCGCGCACCGCTGCCACTCACCGTTGTCGTCGCCCACTCTCCGTCATCGTCGCCACTGCACGCGTTTCGTCTGGTTCTCCGGCCACTGCTATCCAGGCTAGTTGCGGCTCATCTAGCCCTGCTCTCCAGGTCCGACCACAGCTCTACTCCCTGCTCTCCAGGCTGGCGCCACCACGTACGAAGGTACCCTGCTCCTTCTCTTCTTCCTCCTCCCTCAAGAAAGTACCCTGCTCCTGCTCAACCACCATTGGCTGGTCAGATTCACACATTAATATTGCCAATTATATAGGAAATGAATGCTAGCTCCAATTATAGACATATTGTATATGGTTTTGATCAGAAAAATGTGTAGCTTGTGAATAAAATATACTTAAATCTCTATTATTCTTCTTGTTACAAAGGTATATTAGTACACGAATATTAGATGATATTCAAGAAAACCCTAGTTTGATGAGCATGTTGTTAATCATGTTAATTATGATTCTTTTATATATTATGATGTCATTATATAATTATGTGATCCCAACATCTTAAATTGAATTAGAATGATTTCAATGAATTATAGGGTTTTAAAGTTGATAAACATGTACATGCGGAAATAGGGTTATTAAACCAATGGTTATAACATAGTATGATTTTAATCTGATCTGGATGTTCATAATAACGTAGTATGTTAAATATGATGATTAGGGCTACATATATTGTCTAGTAAAGATTCCTAGCCCTTTTGTTTGAAACTATTGATTTCTTGATTTATTATTTAATAATGCTCTATAGATTAGGATTAACCATGTTCCCTATAGTTTATAGACATTTATTATATATAAGAGTGACAACACATGTATTTGTTGGCCTAGAAACCCATCCAAGATTTACTCATTAGGAGTAAATATTGGATAGTACCCAGTTTGGGACTGTTCTTGAACACCTAATCTCACTTAGGATGTAAGTGTATAATGTGTATTGGGTTTTCAAGAAAATTTTGGTAGCATTTCCCCGTTTGTTCTCTAAGTACATATGTACTTGGAGAACAGCGGGGAAATGCTGCCAAAATTTTCTTGAAAACCCAATACACATTATACACTTACTAGTGAGATTAGGTGTTTAAGAATGGGATAGGTGGTACACATTTATTATATATAAGAATGACAACACATGTATTTGTTGGCCTAAAGTTTTAACCATGCATAAACTCTAATATGTTAACCCTAGACCCTAATCTTATTGTAATATATACTTGTTTTCTCTTTGATCATAGAATGGATAGATCATGGATGTCCATTCGCAATCACTGCACCCCAGAGTTTATTTATGGTCTTGACCAGTTTATTAGATTTTCTGAGGAACATAGGAAACAACCTGGAGATAGGTTCTACTGTCCATGTAGGCATTGCGGTAACAACTTGAAAGTCAGCATTGGTGACAAAATCAAAAGTCATGTCATGTGCAATGGGATTGTACAAGGCTATACAGAATGGCACTGGCATGGAGAGATTTCAAACCCAAAACCAGTGGATGTCGATAGTAGTTCTTGTGTGGAAGAAGAAATTGCCTCCGATGACGTAGATGTGAGAATGAACTAGTTCTAGTAGACATCGTTGATGCGATGCTGGACAGTTGTGGGGTAGAGCACACCGATCCACCTCCCATGTTTAGAAACACTGTGCATGATGCTGAGATACCATTATACATAGGTTGTACTAAGTTTACAAAGCTTAGCGTTGTGTTGAGATTGTATAAGATGAAAGCTAACAATAGATGGAGCGACAAAAGCTTCACGACATTGTTGTCTTTGTTGAAAGAAATGCTTCCTGAAGGAAACGAGTTGCCAATCTCAACATACCAGGTAAAGAAATTGTTGTGCCCAATGGGAATGGAGGCTAAGAAGATACACGCATGCCCGAATGATTGTGTATTATTTCAAAAGGACTATGTGGATTTGAAAGATTGTCCAAAATGTGGTGCGTCACGGTATAAATTGACGACTTCAGGGGAGTCCAAAACTGGTTCTCCTGCCAAGGTGATGTGGTATCTACCTATAATATCATGATTTCAATGTTTGTTTGCCAATCCGATAGATGCGAAGAATTTGAGGTGGCATGCAGATGTTAAGAAAAATAATGATGGGATCCTACGACATGCGTCTGATTCCCCACAGTGGAAGAAGATTGGTCTATTGTACTCTAAATTTGGTGAAGAAGTCAAGAATCTAAGACTTGGGCTTTGTATAGATGGGATGAATCCATACGGGACATTGAGAAACCAACATAGAAATTGGCCAGTCATGCTTGTTATATACAATCTTCCTCCCTGGTTGTGTATGAAAAATAAGTATGTAATGTTGTCGTTGTTGATAATGGGCCCTAAACAACCTAGAAATGATATCGATGTTTATATTGAACCTCTGATTGATGACTTAAAGAAACTCTGGGGTGAAGGTGTGATGACCTATGATGCTTCATGAAGAGAGACATTTCATTTGCATGCTATGTTGTTTTGCACTATTAATGACTTTCCAACATATGGGAATTTGTCTAGATATAGTGTCAAAGGAGATAAAGTGTGTCCAATATGTGAAGAGAACACTGATTCAACAAGACTAAAATATGGCGGTAAGACTGTATATCTCGGTCATCGTAGGTTTCTTACAAAATTCCATCTGTATCGTAGGAAGCGTAAAACATTCAATGGATTGAATGAGGAACGAAGTGCACCTAAACCTATACTAGGGGAGGTTGTTTATGAAAGAGTAAAATATTTTGTCAATGAATTTGGTAAGAGATCACAATGTACTATGGCCACACGGAGTGACAAATCTTTATTCAAGAAGAAGTCAATATTTTGGGATCTTCCTTATTGGAGTTCTTTGACAGTCAGGCATTGCATCGATGTCATGCACGTTGAGAAAAATGTCTGTGATAGTGTCATTGGTACTTTGTTGAATATACCAGGTAAGACTAAAGATGGTATAAAATCTAGACTGGACCTACGTGAAATGGGAATAAGGTCAGAATTAACATAATTACGTGAAATGGGAAATCAGAGAACATACTTACCTCATGCTTGTTACACATTGTCTAGAAAGGAGAAGAAAGCTTTTTGTGAATTTTTTGTAAATGTTAAGGTGCCACAATGTTACTCATCCAACATCTGTAGATTGGTATCAATGAAAGATCTGAAGTTGATAGGTCTTAAATCTCATGATTTTCACACTCTAATGCAACAAATACTTCCTATGGCAATTTGATCTATATTTCCAAAGCATGTAAGGTTTGCAATCACCAGACTTTGTTTCTTTTTCAACAGTCTGTGCAACAAAGTTATTGACCCTGATACTCTCGATAATTTGCAAAGAGAAGTGGTTTTTACCCTATGTCATCTTGAAATGTATTTCCCTCCTTCGTTCTTTGATATCATGGTACATCTTGTTGTCCACTTGACTAGGGAAGTGAAAATGTTGGGACCAGTTTTCTTGCATTGGATGTATCCCTTTGAATGGTACATGAGCATTTTTAAAAGTGATGTTCGAAACTATAATCAGCCTAAAGGGAGTATTATTCAGGGTTATGTGGCGAGAGAGGTTATGGATTGTTGCAATGACTTTCTCAGTAGTAATGACACTCCTGGTAATGACAAGAATATTGAGGAGCAATTTGGCAAAGGAATTTTGGGATCACGGGTGAAAGTAATCAATCGTGAGCAGTTGGAACAAGGTCACTTGTATATTTTACACAACATGGATGAAGTGAGTGTTTATATCGAGGAACATACCAATTTCATCAAGAGACAATATCCTCGAGCCAATACAATGTGGCTTGCTAGATAGCATAACAAGACATTTATTAAGTGGTTTGAAGATAAAGTCTTACATCAACTAGCTCAAACACCAGATGATATTACTGAAACTATCAAATGCCTCACCTTTAAACCAAAATTGAATGTTATGTCCTATGAAGGGTATAACATTAATGGATTCACATATTACACAAAGTGCCAAGATGATAAGAGTGTCGTCCAAAACAGTGGGGTCAACCTTCAAGCGTCGACTATGTTTTTTGCAAGTGCAAAGGATAAGAGTTCACATGAAGCTAAAATGTCATATTACGGTGTCATTGAAGACATATGGGAGTTTGACTACATAGATTTCAGAATTCCGCTCTTCAAATGTAATTGGGTTGATAACACCAAAAGAGTTATAGTGGATGAATTGGGTTTCACTTTAGTGAACTTTGAAAAGATTGGTGAGAAGGGTGAACCATTCATATTGGCATCACAGGCGAAACAAGTATTTTATATCGATGATCCTATAAATGATAAATGGTCGGTTGTTCTTCATGGTAAAAGATAGTTCATTGAAGATCCTATAGATGAAGAAGAGTACTATGATAAGTATGATGACTCCGGTCTATTCTCAGTTGGGTTGCCAACACTAACAAATATTGAAGCTATTGATGACTTGTATGTGTGAGAAGATCACAATGAAGGATTGTTAATTGATAAAAAATTGCAATATTAGAGGCATGTTTATATTTTTTTATATGTTTTATTTTTCTGAATGTGAACTTTACAATGTGAATTACTTTACAATGTGAATGTGAACTTTATAATGTGAACTACTTTACAATGTGAATTACTTTACAATGTGAATGTGAACTTTACAATGTGAACTTTATAATGTGAATTACTTTACAATGTGAACTTTACAATGAGAATGTGAACTTTCAGATGGCTGAGCATTCTCTTGATGACCGTGTTTATGATTACAGTGAGGGTGAGGACATCAATGCACCACCTCACAATGTAAGTTTTAAAAATATATCATATATTTATATCTATATGTCCATTTATAGTTATATCTTGTAAGTGTGTTTATTTAGTCAAATTTTAGGTTGATGATGCACATGTACCCTCTGAAGCACTTGAGGCACTTGATGAGTAGTACAAAAAAGTTGACAAGAGAAGGGGAATCACTATGATGAAGAAGTTAACAATGCTAAGGGGCAATGGACCCAAACGTTTTGTGGATTTTGATAATGCAGGAAATACAATTGGAGTGAATCGTAATTTTTTTCTTTCATATCTTGGGTATGTTACTCATAGCCATTGCGTTTGTAAGATAGATTCTTGGCATAAAGTTCCTAAGGGGAAGAAAGACTTAATATGGAAGGATTTATGCATGAGTTATTATTAATTTGCAATTCTATTTTGTAGATTACTAATTTTTTGGATACTAGTTAATAGCAATTCTATTTTGCAGAGTATATTTGCATTGGATGAAAAGTTGCATCGTAAATGTGTGATGCAACACTGTGGGAGAGTCCTAAGGAACTATAGGACAAATCTCACCCGAGAATACATAAAAGAAGGTGACAAGAGGAAGAAGACAGCCACTGAACAATGGAACTTCCTGGACCCAGAATAATGGGACACGTTTGTTGCTTCAAGAAAAACTGATGAATTCAAGGTATTAGGCGTCACTCCCAATATAATTAATATATGTTGTATTCACCTATTCAAGATTAACATTTAGTGTTACTAACCAAATCAATGTGCATACTAACTAGGCCCTTAGTGAGGCACAAAGAGCAAGGCGTGCATTGAATGTGCATGACCACACAATGGGTTCAAAGGGGTATGCAGGCATTCACTAAAGACTACAGGATGAGTCTACTTCTCAGTCTGTTGCTCCTCAAGAGTCCTCTACTATAGGTACCACATCTCTACCTCGCCATGATGTCTGGATAGCTGGGAGGCAAAATAAGAAGGGAGAAATAAGGAAGCCCGCAACTGCTGAGGCGGCTGCAAAATGGTAAAATACAACTCTTAGAGAAATTGTTCGAATATTCATTATTTGTGGTGTTTATTTAATTACAATTTTTTTTTGGAGATTAGTGGGAGCTGCATGAGATGAGGAAACAAGGCAAGTTCATCCCTGAGGGCACAAGGGATGAATTGACAGTTTCTCTGGGTAACCCAGAGCATCCTGGACGTGTTAGGGCTGCAGGCACTGGTGTGGGCATCAAAGTGTTCTTTGGGCCATCCCAGCACAAACATGTCCTAAAAGAGGGAATTTTACAAGAAGAGGTAACCTATTCTTTCTTTAGAATGTTACTGTAAAAGAGAATTCAATAATCAGAAGCTAACCTTTCTTTTATCCATGTATAGGTAGATAAGATAGTTGATAGGAGAGTCGATGAAGTAGTTGATAAGAGAGTCAAGGAAGTAGTTAATAAGACACTCCATGAAGCAATGAGCTAGTGGTAGGAATCTCTGACTGCCACTCAGCAGACAGTACCTATGGTGTCCCGCTCTACTCCTACTGCAGAGGTTGGGAGTAGTAATCATGTAGACCCACCACCTAGAACATCCGTTGTAAGTATTTTTATGACATAGTAACTAGTCTTTTCAAGATGATATGTTTTCAAGATGATATGTATATATGTATATAAAATTCTTTACACAAATTTGTAGGGGTTGAAGCCATGCCGTCTAAAAAGTAAAGAATATGTCATTGCAGAGGCGTCGCCTTACCCATCCCTACCAGGGGAAATGTTTCATGGGTCACCATTACCATCTAGTTGGGTTCATGTGATCCCACTACATATATTCCCCAGTTGGATGGATCTTCCATTTCCATATGCCCACTCAGATTGTGAAACGCTTGGTGAGGCAGAAGGCGGAGTGATATTGTGGCCAAAAGCAGATGTCGTCTATACTAAAATTGTATGGTAAATTTACATTATGTTAAATTGTTAGTGTGTGTATATGATGTCAATTGATCTGAAATTATATATATATAGGTTAAAAAGAAGACACCCAGAGCATCGAGGCCTCCACCTCCACCTCCTACATTACCAAGTTGGGTTCTATAGGACCTACCTATCCCTTTAGGTCCTAATTGTAAAGGTATGGAAATATGGTTAGGAGACCATGATATAAATTACCCTATAAATGTTTCTATAGATAAAGATGCTGCAGGTCAATCATATGAAAACAAACTATTTATACAAGATATTTTGGAGTTGTTTCGATATGATTGCCTGAATACATCTGTGATAAATCTATGGATAAGGTGAGATCTTCTTTATACATCCATATACCTTGTGTATGATTTGGTGATCTAGTTTCTTATATATTAATGCATACATAATGCATGTTTTGCAGCTACTTAGACAAGATATGTGCAGATTTTTCATTCGAACATGTAGGATTTTTTATTCCATCTTTGATTAGTCGAGTAGCTAAAGACCCTCCGTCAGTTCAACAATACTACTGTGATGCTTTTACAAATTTTGCTCATAATAACAAGACGGTGATAATAGCTCCATTCAATGTGGAGTAAGTTTACTTTGATTATAATTTGGACTTAAGAAAATTACATTTTATTGTGGATTTTGAGTTATTAATTTTTAACTTTTTTACCTCTAGGGGTATGCATTGGGAGTTACTAGTTATTGTCCCCGAGACGTTCACTATCTATTATCTAGATCGTAAGGGGACTAAATTGAATTCAAAATATGGACACACAATGAAAATGGCATTATTTCGGAGAGAAATATTTCATTTTCATATCCGTTAACATATGTTATTACATTACTATTTAATTATACAATGTATTGTGTTACATTAACATGTGGGGGTTTAGATGAGTTCAAAAAGGCTAGAGGAAAGGTCCCCAGGAAAAAGAACCAACCAATAATTTGGAAGAACGTGCAAGTAAGTTCTCGAATCCAATGTATATATTATTTATGTGAACAATGCTTAATTAGTTGTATTTTTTAATATTTTGTATGTTTCAATTTATAGTGTTCTACACAAGACAATGAATGGGCCTGTGCATACTATGTGATGTGATTTATGCACATGATTATCAAATATTCCACAGTGGACATTGATACCATTCCTGATTATCAAATATATAGTCTCATTAGATAATATGAAATATATCAATCTTATTTATATATTATTAATTATATATATACACCATTCTCTTTGCATGTGTTTAAAAATGACCCCACTACAGGAAAGGCCTTACTAGATGTACATGCTCCCTATATGACAGAAGAATTAAATGATGTAAGAGAAGAATGGGTAAAAGCCATACAAGTAGTGGGGGTTTTAAAATATAATTGGGATGTTGATAGCGAATAATGACTAAAGAATGATATTTTGTAAATCAATTTCTGAATTGTAATATGTGTGAATGTTTCTACATGTCTGAATGTTTCTAGATGTGTCTGAATGTTTATACATGTGTGAATGTGAAAATGAATGAAACTGATGGTTGCTATATGAATGTTTCTACAAGTGTGAATGTGAAAATGAATGCAACTGTAGATTGCTACATGAATGTTTCTACATGTGTGAAAATCGAATGGAACTACAGGTTGCTAAATGTGTGAAAATTAATGTTGTTAATTTTGCAGGTTTGTGGCCTGTTGTTGGATGACATCAATGGATGTCGTAAAACCTACAGTTCATAACTGAATTACAGGTTTCTCATCCTATGATCAGCCATAGCAGGCCTGCAGACTGATAAAAAAACATACAATATGCATTGGTTATTTGAAAAAACTGATGACAAATGCTTACAGTGTTGGATAATAGCTAAAACCGATGCCTAATGAGGTCGTGGCAGCAGGTGATATGTAGTCAGTTATCAATAAAAAACTGACGTTGATGGTAGGTTTATGGCATCGGTTTCGTAGTAATAACCGACGCCTATATCCCCCTGTTGGTGCATTTTCGGTGGCGCACAAAGGTTTCTGGCGTCAGTTTGGAAACCGATGCCTAACGGTTTGCCTTTTAGCGGCGCCCACATAGGTGTCGCATTGAAACTGACACTAAAGGACTTAAATAACTGACACTAAAGGTGGGTTATGTACTAGTGCATCCTCTAAATGTAGTGGTAGTACACCTGCATCTCTACGTAGTCCATGTAGACGACAATAACTCCATGTCGCATTGCAAAAGCCGCTAAGGAAGGAGAAACATTTTCATTGGCGATGTGCTAGTGTTGCACAACCTCTCCTCACACACTCTCTCTTGTTGTGGGTTATGATAGCTAGGGTTCACATGTCCAACATTTGTAACCAAAACCCTAGATTTCATGTCCCTTTATTTAGGAGAGGCAACATGATTCCTAATGAACCTCGAAAAAAAAGATAGTGGATGTTTTTTAGTGGTGCAATAATGAAAATCTAGTTGGGGAACTGGCATAGTCCAATCAAGCGACTTGGCTAGGTCATACTAATTTTCAACAACTCATCCAAGACAAATAGTTGGGTGACTAGACTAGGTCAAACATTTTGGATCTAATCCATGGATTCACTAATTCAATCTAGTTGGATGACTTGACCAGCTAGTAGACCATATGGGTCAATATCATATATTGACTCACATGATCATAGCTATAATTCATTCTCAATCATCAAGTGGTCAGGATATCACTCCCAAAGGAGGGACAAATTCCACCTACATCTCTCACAGCAATCCAAATGTGCCAGACAACACTTAATACATGTATGAAAACCCTCATTCAAGGTTACATTGGGTAGTGCTAAAGTACACTTAACATCATGTAACTAATGTAGTGATTTTAGGTCTAAGGACAAAAATCACCACTATCCCATGAGATATGGTTCTGACTGCCATTTATATCTTCCATTTATCATGCTCAAGTTCGACATGTCTAGTGCACTTATTCATAACAAGTACCTATGTGTTTGACTTGATATCTAATATCATGACTAATGAAATGTAATCATTAGTTAAAACACACATAGATCGTATTGTATTATTTACATTCTATTTTCCTCAATAATATCTGAATAGGGACCTAGATAAGAATGGACATACACATGATCTCATGTTCATGCCCTCAACTGGAAATCACATGTCGTTGAGTTATACATTCTTAGGACACTATTATAACCATTAATTATCTCATACTGATAGAAAACATAGCAATTAGAATTTCCTTAATAATCAAATCAACTACTAAGTGTGACATTAAACTATCATATGTCTGGATTCAAAACCAACAATAAATTGGTATGTAGGTTTACGAGGCTTTACCCTAATATCATGTATGTTGGGAAGATTGCTTATAAGCTGGATTTACTACTATATTTACACATATTTCATAATGTGTTTCACATGTCCATGCTAAGGAAGTGTCGTATAGAAACAAGCAAATGATTCAACCAATAAAAATACATCTCGATCATGATATGTCATATGTGGAAGGTATTATGTTGATATTAGACAAGAAAGTGCATAAATTGAGAAATAAGGATATAATTAGTAAAAGTGTTATGGCACAACCATGGAGTAGAGGAGGATACATGGGATCTTGATGAGGAGAAGGAAGCATGCATCCTTGTTGTCTTGGGATTTTGGGGGTGAAATGCCTATTAGGGGTTCATATCTATAAAACCCTTATCCTAGATTAAACTCCTAAACTTATTTTGATTCTTTTATCATATATTTGGATACTTGACAATACACATGATTAGTCTTAGTGCATAGAGAGTTGATGCTTTTCTTGAGGATCTATATGAAAATTCTTTTGGCTGGTGACTTTCCTTGTGATTCACATTAAGCATGTGCTCTCTCTCCTGCTCTCTCTTGCTAGGACTTGGTTGGGTGGGCTTAGACCATCTAAACAAGCATCCTGCCTTTTTATTAGTTGAGGAATTATGGATGTGTCCTTTCATTTGAATGGTGGAGGGATGATGGAAAGCTTTCCTTGCTTTATGTTAGTTGGTAACCACCACAGGGTTGCCCCACTTTTCTATCAGATGAGGACTGATAGAAATAACTAGTCTTATGACCTTATGTGCTTTCATTTTTTGTTTACTGATGAAGCAGTTGGCTAGTTGGATAAAGACTTTTTAGTGGTTAACCATTGATGGAAATGGGCTTAGGCACCAACTACTAAGGAAATGATGGAGTGCCTACTGATGGAAATTTTGGGTTGTGTACATATATCGATGAAAGGAAGGAGATCTACCGGTGATATTCATGATTTCTTAGACCGACTATGAGTACCGCTATAGTATTTTCCTTTTCCTACAAATGGGAAGACTGAATTTTTAATGATGAGGTTCATGTTGACTTCTATCAATGGAATGTCTACGTCATCTTTTAAGTGATAGACCCAAAAAGCATGAATGTGTTAATCAATGGTTGGATATAATTGACCCTTATTTTCTCTCTCCTATGGGTCTATAAGTACCCCTCCCCACCCTTCATTCATTTCCTCATTTGTGCAAAGCAACACCATACAACATCAATTGATGCTTACCAACAAGAACTTTTCTTCCATTGATCTTCATCATAGTGGTTGTTTTCTTCTATTTCCTTATTTTATGAGGATTGTGACATTTTGTGTGTCCTCCGAACCTAGATTTGTATTAGTAGAACTCTTATCCCTTATGATCTTAATAATCCATCATCTTCTTCCTCCTTTGTCTAGTTTCTTAGAGGTTTTCCTTTAAGGTTTTGACTCTTTAATATTATGGCCCACCTTTCTTCTACCCTTAATCTAGTTGTCTTTGAAACATGAATCAACTATCGTAGCTTTCCTTGGGAGGAGAAATATTAGATCTTGAAGAGCTTTCCATCTACTTGGATCTTGGTGTGAAGATCAGATTTATTGGTGTCTTCTTCTTGTGGACTCATTTCCAC
The DNA here is from genome assembly GCA_963693085.1 of Alisma plantago-aquatica. Taxonomy (NCBI): domain Eukaryota; kingdom Viridiplantae; phylum Streptophyta; class Magnoliopsida; order Alismatales; family Alismataceae; genus Alisma; species Alisma plantago-aquatica. The sequence continues at coordinate 1,309,266,717 of OY856409.1, read as the reverse complement.
TATTGAAAGACATTCAATATAAATGTTGTCATATTCAATACCTACATGACACATGAAAACTAAAATCTTGATATAATAATCCTTAAAATGTTAAAAGATGGTATTTTGTACATCATTATTTGAGTGTAAGGAGTATAGGATGTTGTGTGTTCTATATAGACTTGATAGATAGTCTCTCGACTCTAGAGCATGGTTGTTGAACACCTCCTTATAAGAATGCACCTCATGATGACATGATGAGTTTAAAAAAGGTGGTTGTTTCATAGTTGATATTACTCTATGTGGTTATGAAATGCAAACTATTTGATGATCCTACTATGAGGATGTTTTGAGCTATTTTACTACTCGTTATGCTGTTAAAATTATGTACAAAAGGTTCTACCAATATGAAACGACGTGTTTTTCTCATACCATACAATTTTTTTAGATGGTTTAAGATAATAACCTATGAACGTAGACTTTGAAATGGTCATGAATTTCCTTATGTTGGGCCACAATGTGGGCAAAGAGTGTGATTATGCACCCTACTCTGAGAAATCACATTATTATAACATACATTTTATATCTAGTGAAGTTACAATACTCCAATCTATTACATTTTACTGTTGTTATGTGTAACTTGTTTGATGTAACCTTAGAATAATGAATTTTACTAACAACGTGAACATTAATATTATATGCATTATGTGTAACTTGTTTGATGTAAGCTTAGAATAATGAATCTAACCGACTAAGTGAAAAATTAATCTTTTAGATGACAGAGTTTGTAGATCTATTCCCTCGGGTTGTTTGGTGTAATAAAGAAACAAGTAGATCTTGTAGCAATCTAAATTGTGAGAAGATGCTTGGAGCAATATATCAGTAAATATATGGGTACATTTGGGGATGATATAATCCTATGTCTTTAAATTATTTTCATGATTCAATATAGGTTGATGGTCTAATAAAGGATGTTATATGATATGATATAGAACTTTGGTATCTTGAGATGATGGTTTGTTACCCTAAGTTTGGTGGAATGACATATGTACCTAGGACATGCCTATCAATTAGGGATCCCCTCTTAAGAAAACATCCACATTAGACTGCTAATAGGATCCTTACTTTTGATTATATCATGTCAACCCGAGATCATGTGGAGAGGTATAGTGGAGTCTAGATATGCTTAGATCTTATATAGATTATTAGAATGGTTTAGTAGTATCTAGCTAGTAGCTTGAGTGACATGACTCAATGTACTTTGGGTGTGTAAAATATGTAATCCATTTTAGTAGAATATCTATTTAGGATTATCTAGTGAAAAATATGGATGTGTGACCGGCCTCAATTGCACGTCCAAAAAGGAGCAGATCTAGAGTAGTCAGACTCTTAAGATAGTAACCTGACACTCAAGCCCCCGCAACTATTACACGGGGTCTGACGTAGTAATCGGGGTCGAACCACAGGGACAAGGTTAGTAGGTGTTAAGCACGCATGATCTCACACTCATGTACTCTGAATAATAGATGGTTTAAAAGGGTGTTCCCTAAGGAACGATAGTACTCAAACCAAAATAAAAGAAATGAACTAAAGATAAGAAAAACAAAGCATAACAAAATAAAATGGAACAAAGATATGGAAGAGAAACTTGGATTGGGTTTCACCTACTAAGACTTCTCACCAACATGCAAACATCACCTCTCCCTCTCATATACTCCCATTAAGACTAAAAGAAATCATATAGGTGTCATTTCCTCTCTCTCTCGAGATAAGGATAGATCTAAGTCCAAGGACGACCTCTCTCTTGAGATGATTATTCAAAAACTAAAAAGGAAGAACATATGACCATAAGCTTTAGCATTCCAACGTTTTCATGCATTCATACTACTCCATAACACAAGACATTAGTGATATTACTCTTTTGAGGTACCAACAATCAAACATCACAAGATGTTAGCTAAGAATACAAGTGAAGCATTTAAATCGGTGCATGGAGATAATCTTGATGAGAGTATATATATATATATATATATATATATATATATATATATATATATATATATATATATATATATATATAAAGGAGAGACCATATACATATTGGGAGAGCCTTAGTGGCTACTCCCAACTGAAGTTAAGAGTTAAGCCACACATGTTTACGGGAAGCATAATGACGTCACAAAATGATAGATACATCAAGTTCCACAAAGAGATGAGGGAGATATAGTGAGATGGAGGTGATAAATCTAGATAGAGAGAGAAGAACATGATACAACATAGTACTTCTTCAGATCTAGATCTAGAAGGTCGATGGTGTGGACGTTCTCCTTCTCTCAAAGAAGATGGAGCCTTCAGTCTTCTCTCTCCTCAACTTTTGCCTTTGGAGATCCAAGACTGATTGGATGGATGGGAATGAGTCTGGAAAATGGCATCACTTCGTGGTCCTTCCAGATCTGATGATTTGATTAGACGTGTAGGTAGCCTATTTATATACATGCTCCACCGACTTAACTTCTCAACTCTGGTCGAGGTTTGGTCTTGGTCAAAGCTCGATAATGGTCGAGGCTTTTTCTGCCATCCTCTCCTTCGTTGAGGTTGGTTAAGTCACCTTCTCAGTCGCGACCTGGTTAAGTTACCTTCTCGGTCGCGGTCTGGTTAAGTCACCTTCTCGGTTGCAGCCTGGATGCCGCACCCTTTGGTCAGACCACAGTCTAAATCTTGGTCGCGGGCTTCATGCCGTAGGTGTGTGGACCGTGGGTGAGAAGAGTCAAAGCACCGCGGGTGTGAGGGGTCACAGTTGTGAGGCATTAAGGTGGTTCTAGGAGGCCTCAACCGTGGTGGGGTGGGCTCTTATGGTTGAATGGGCTGCGGTCGAGGTGTCGAGACCTTGGCTCGATGTGACCCTACAACCAAGGAAAAAGTGTGTAAGTGAGATACTTGGCATAAAGTGCTAAAATAAGTGGGAAAATATATAAAAAGTTATGCTAGGGGTGGTATAAAATATATGCGAGAAGTGTATAAAATGAGGTGTTATCAACTCTCCCAAACTTAGAATCAAGCCTGTCCTCAGGCTAAGTGTAGGCTCAAAAACATAGAGAGAAAGAGAAAATTTGTGTGATAAAATCTTTGCAAAATTTAACAGTACCGAATTATCTCATTCTTGCATCAAGACTGTTGTGGTATATTTACTCAACCCTAAAGTCTCATTCCTCCTCCTTTACAACCAGAGTTGCACAACTTCAACTTCTTTCCATTGCCTTTGGTAGAAAAGGTCTCTCCTTCTCAACGTATCACCCCATCCTGTGTTAGGTTACCAGCCGTACCAATACAACATATCCCTGAGGGGTAGCTTTCACACTCTTTCTTTATTTTCTGTTAGCCCTATGCTAATGTGTTCGGGTAAACTTTAGGCTTTAAGTGTTTTCTTCCTCTCCTGAACTTTCTCACCCACAACTATCTTGGGACAGAGTTTCCCTTCGGGCTTATAACATAGAGTCAGGTGTTTGTGTGAGTTTCATTCAGGATTGGAGGTGGATAAGTTTGGCTTCGAGCTTCCACTTACGGCCACGACATATCTACATTCATGAGTGCAACAATACACCGGCCGTGTGAAAGCTTTTGGCATCTTTTGGGCACAACCCTCATTGCAATTTTTTCTTTTCTTTTTGGCTTTTCATATCTCCTCTATGGCTTGGGTTAATGGGATTTATGTGGTCTTCTGGGTAGCCAAGCCTCTTTTAGTCCCAAAACGGGGATAGATAGACTCAAAAGAGGTAGTTGTTTCCTTCTTGATGGAGATGAGGATTTTCTAGTTGGAGCCGTCAGGTAAGGGTGGTTGGTCAGGAGTATGGCTTTGTGAAGTTCTCTAGTTTTGAAGGGTTTCATAAGCTTCAGGTTGTTACACACACAATGTCTTATTGCAAGAATGAGATAAAGTTGTATTGTTATGCTTCTCATTTTACTTTTATATGCATTAGTTGCTTGTATTTTCCTCTCTGTGAGATGATAACACTACACCCGTTAGCAAGAAAATAGACAAATTTCTAAGGTAACTACACAAAACTATGGCTTATAGCTAGATTTCTTTAAGCAAAAAGCAAGAGCAGTTTGGCTGGAGCTAAATTATGTACAAGTAAAAAAAAATGAAAAATTTGAATGGTAAAATGGTGGAAAAATTGTACCTCTCTAGCCAGTTTATGACTACTCCCCCAAACTTATCCTTCACCCCAACCCGGGGTGTCAAAATTTGAGTGAGACGTATAAATGGGCTTTCTTCATTCTGGTTTGTCGGTGTTGGAGGCCCACTTGGAATCAAGGAGCATGCTTGTGTACAGTTCGCACAACGGATGATACTGTTCATATTGCATCCCCTCCACCTTTGTATTCAAATTGGCCAGGGCCATCATCCAGGATAAATAGAAGAACCCACAGTCATTTGACAAAGGCACCTACTGACGGCTTCTGTGGCAAAACTACATCTTCTTGAAGTCTTTCCCTACTGTATACTTGTACCCTTTACCGTGGCTTTTTAGCATTTCAACAATTGCTTCAGCACATGTGGTAGCCTTTTCTTCGAATAGTGTATTTGCAGTAGTCATGTTTGTCTTTTTATTTAGTGCAAAGGATGCATCTGAGTTGTTGTATAACACTGCAGTCCTTTTGATAACATTGACTACTAGCAAAGTCTAATGATTGTCATGGAGAATAGGTAAGAAGATGTAGTTCGGGAGGGACGTTGCTAAGCATTGTTGTAGGCATTCTTTTTTACCTAATCTCTTGTCCTTTAGAATGTCATCCACCATCAGGAAGTATGCCATATATGCATTTGGCTTGTTATCACCTAATAGAGTTTGGTAGGTTGACATTATGTTGATTGATAGGTACCCTCCTATTTTTAGTGTATCGCGGAGGTCGTCCTTCAGCACACAGATTTCGTCCCTTTCAAATATAGTCTCTGCCAACATGTCAACTTCTTTCAAGGACTTCATTATCATGTTTAGGGATTATGAAGATAGGTTGACACAGCTCCATCTGTTGAAGTCCTTGAAAGTAGGTACTATCTCTCTATTCGGTCCATCTAGTCTCTCTTCAGAAGGATCATCTTCTTCTACTTTGCCTTCCTCCGGCTGCCCTGCTATAGGTTGTTCCTCTTTATCTTTACCACTGGAGGTTGTTCATGTTCCATTTCTGGCATGCTTTCTGCAGCTAACCTAGTGTCAGTTTCCCAACCTTGTTTCCATGCCGCTACTCTGGCTGGCTCTATCGGGTCAATCCACATGGTCTTGATTTGTTCCCTCCAAGTTACCTTTTTAGGTAGAAGGATCTCTTGGTGAAGTCTCCGCGGTATTGCGTCTGAAGGCATCATCAGAATGCTAAAGAAACAATGGTCATAGATAACCTCCATTGCGTATATACTGCACAACCTGTGCAGATCTTCCATATATAAGTCTTCCAGCGGGATGCCCTTATTGATGGATTCCATCATTCGTAATATGATGAAGGCACAATCTCATATTCCAGACTCTTCTTGCGGGACCTTCATACAAATTGAGAATAATTTGCATATTCCCTTAAATCTTTTGTCTACTGATTGTATTGCTCTCTACAAACACATCGGCACTTTCAGTATATCCTCGGCATCCTTGTTTTTGTATATTAGGGCAGTATTGTCCAGCTCGGCTGTGCAGCAGTTGAACATTGTCGTCTTTTGCTCATATAAATTGACGATGATTAGTGCCCAGTGCTTCACATTCCTTTTGGGCAGGACCACAAACTTTGTCTCTTTCCTACTCACTACCTATTTTAGCTCAGTCACATCAGCAACTTCATAGTCTTCATTGTACAAGAGTCCTGCTAAATGCATGGTATCATTAAACACTGGTTGAACCTTTTCGGGATGTAAGAACTCTTCGAGGAGGGTGGAACATAGTACTTCGAACATCTTCTTGTGTACACATGCCCTTTTCATGAAGATTCCTCTGAAGTGTTCCCTGGTGAGATGTCTGCCCTTATTATGGTATATAATGTCAGTTCTGGGTAGACTGTCATCCAGAATATCTGCCAAGATTTGGACATCCCTGCATGGTATCCTTGATAGTGTAGTCATGTCCATATCCACCATTTTGTAAGGCATAGGAGGAGCCACACCTAATTCTACTTCCTTGGCTGGTGTGCCCCACTTCCTAGCTGGCTTGTTTGTGAAAAAAGCGGCAAGCGAGCCTTCCTCATCATCTGAGGTGTTGTCTTGTGCTGCCTTTAGGGGTGTTTCCCTTGTTGGATGCAGATTTTCTATATTTATCGACATCTGGGCGGTCACCTTATCTGCAATGTCCATGGAAACCTCCATAGTTGTATTGTCTTTGAAGTTGCTTTCCTCTGAGGGTTGTCGTAGTTCGGTAGCATTTAGTGCTGCTAAAGTTGCCTTCATCTTCCCATTGTAAAAATAGTCATACTGTTCGTTATGGACTAGGGATTGTAGGAAGCCACTTCACATGTCCATCCCAGATGTCAGGTCATCCAACAACTTATCTATATTTTTGATTTCTCTTGACATGAGATCTTCTGTCACTATGCACTCTTCTCTGGCAATGACAGCCTACGTGGGTTCTTCTGATTCAGCCTTTCCTATAGTTGGGGTAGTTTGGTCTTCTTTTGGTTCCCCTTTCCCCTTATCTAATTTTGTTTTGTCCTCTTTAGGACTATTTTTCAAATTGAGCCCCCTTGACAACGTAGTAGTTTTCTTTATTTCATTGTCTTTGGGAGTGTCCGACTACGGTGATGCTTCCTTTGCTTGAGGTTCAGCTGTCAAGGCAGTCTTTACATTGGTGCTTTCTTGCCTTGGTGTTGTATCGCTTCGTGCACCTGTCCCTCCCATGTTGTCGTTGTCGTTATCGTCGGGGGTTGGAGGGCTCAATGAAGCTTGCAATGTTGAGGGGCCTACCAAATGCTTGCTCTTCTTCCTCTACCACTAGTTGTCGATCTCTTTGTGTTCAGCTTCCATCTGCTGGTGGTCTTCATTCAGGCGTCGGTGCTCCCTTTGGATTTCGTTCATTGCCGCCTCATAGCCACTTGTTAAATGCTCTGTGTCAGCCCATAGAGCTTCCCTCTCTTGCCTAAGGGCTACCATTTCCTCCGCAAGTGCCTTCAGCGCTCCCATCATCATGTTATGGGTGGTTAGCTCCCCTTGCATGAACTGGGATAGCATTTCAGTCCACTCGTTCAGTGACTGCACCTGCGTGGTTAGCGTACACAGGGTGAAAGTTATGTTTGATTTTAATTCAAATGTTTGATACATGTTTTGCCACAATACATCAAACTTGTTACCTAGTATATTTCTAAAGGTTGGAGGGCATGGTAGTTGTGACTCTACATTTGTCGTGGATTCTCTCGGTTCCTCCAGTTCTGGAGTTGGCAAGGCTGGGTTGGGCACTCTATCCTCTGGTTGTTCTAGCATTCGAAGGATCACTTCCGAAATTGTCAGTTAGGGTACAACTTTAGAGTCTTAGTGTTGTTGTTTGGTTTCTTGTTTGTCCTTCAGTTGTTGTTCTGCTGTGGCCACATCAAGGTGTGTACTTTCCCTCATTGTGTCATCCAGATTCACATAGACATATTTCTCTGGTATCACTTTGTCAGGTTGGCATCCCTCGCTCACTTTTATTTCTACAAGAATGGGTGGTGAGGTTGCCTCCATAATTGTGGGCTTGTCTGACTCTTATTTCTTCTTCTTCCTTACTTCCATCTTTTTCCTTTCCTCTGGCTTCTTCATCTATTTCTCTTTAGATTTTTCTTTACCACCTTCTTCATCAGCTACCGATGGCTTCTCTGCAGTAGTGTGGATGGCCTCTGAGTACATCTTGTCGATGTCATCTTGGGTGGGCCGTAGCTTGTGGGTGTCATAATACACCATTTCTGGGAGGGGACGGAGTTTCTTGGAGAAATTTTGTTTGTAGTAGAGTTTATCTCCCTTTTGTGCCAAGATTCACATGTTTACGAGGGACTTGATGTTGATCTTTTCTTGCCCCTTTGCTACTTTATACTTCATCAACACATCTACACTCATGAACTAGTGGGCTATCTTCGTGATCTAGCCTCCCATGTAGAAATCATTGGTCTGTTTGGATTCTCCTCCCACAACTGTTGATAGCCTTTAATTAGTATCTTTCCAATGTTTACTGGCTTCTTATTTAGCATAGACCATATCATAAAGAGTTCTCCCTTAGTTACTCCTCCTATCTCCGATCTCGTGTATATCGTATTAGCAGTTATCTTCTACATCACCCTGATGAAGCATGAGGTGATCATGGGAGCCTTGGAGTTCTTGGAGTTATGTTTGTCTTCTCCTATCAATTCTTTCCAGATTTTGTGGCTGCTGTATCTAACAGTTTCTTTTTCTCCAAGTGTTGTAGAGCAGGCTTGTGCTTCTGTTGTTGTCTGTGTGAAGATGGTTTTGAGCATAGCCTCTGTAATTGTGTGAGACTTTCCTTCTAGTCTCACCTCTAGTTTGAAGTCTCCACCTCACTTTTTGTGCTCCTCTTCCTTTACGGGGACTTTCTCCAAAGAGGATATAAATTTTTTTGTTAGTTGCTTCATGGATGGGGTTTCTGAAGTGCATAGGGTGCATAGGTTTGTACCCTCAAGGAATTTTATAACTATATGGTAGACTCCCATTTTCTTGAAGTCATCACCGTCGAGATACCTCGTAGGCCTGAACACCTTGACTTGTAACATCTAATCATAATTTGATTGTTGCACAACGTCCCTTGGCACAAGTGCTGGCCCATTCTAATTTACCGTTGGTCCCTCAGTCTTTTCTTCCTCTATGCAGACTGTTTCTTTCTCCTGCCCTTTTGCTTCCTTTGTAATAGTTATCTTCATCTTTTTGTTGTGCTTGACCTCCTTGGGCAGAGCCTTCCTTTTTACTAGGCTCTTCAGTTCGGCCTCTATAGCCTGGTACTCCAAAGTCTTTGTCTGAGATGTACCCTACGGTGCTACTGACTCTTTTGACATCTGATCACCCAGAATGCACTGATACTTTTCCATCGTCAACTGTAGTTGTAATCTCCTTGTTGGTGGCAATCTTGTATCACTTTTTAAGGTTGATGCTATCTTATCCATGATTTGTTCTATTTCCTTCAATGATGTTGCCCTTTTGAGCAATGAGTCACCAGTTGAGCCTGACATTATGAAATTTTTCAAATTAGTTGTATCATCATCATGGGGATATTAATTTTTAACTCACCTTCATTAATTATTTTATTCTATTATCATGTGTATGTATAATTATGTTATATTTTCAACTTTTCTCATGACACCACGACCGCGGTCTTTAGACAAAAGGTGGACCTTGACTGCGGCTGAAGCCGCAACCGAGGTATCACTTGGTCAAAGAGTTTATCACACCGCGATCAAGGTGTATTGATCAAACAATAGAACTAAATTAGAGGGATTGTGGTCGAGAAGCAAACAAGAATGACTGTGACCGCAATCAGCGCCTAATTGACATTTCGTTCGATAAGCACCATGACTTGTAGTCATCAAGCGATACCATGATCGTGATGATGGAAGAACTATAGGTCATTCTCCATTGAAGATGGCGATAGAACTAGAGGCCTAAACCACGTTCAGTAAGTCACGTGTCTAAAATGGGTCTGAAACCCTAGCTTAGGTTAGGCGGTGATGATGTAGAAATCGGCAGGGCCACGACAGTTTCCGCGACAGTTCTTGAATCAACAAGGTTGCTAAATACTCAAGAGAAACGATAAGGAACATGAGTATCAGTGATGGAGAACCAATAGAAAGAAAAAATGAAAACCTCAGCAGAGTGAAACTCTCTAGGAATCGCAGGAGAGGCGGGGGATGCAGGAGCAGTGGGGATGCTCCTCATCAGTGCAGGATTGATTTAGCTATTTCGACGTCTCCTGGGGACTATAGTCAAGGAGATTCTAGTGATAGATTTGTTAATTTGAGGAAGTCTAAGATTAGCTTGAGAAAAATGACATTTCAAGAGTTTTAGTATATATATGATGGGTACTGCGACCCAAGGTGTGGGGAGCACCTCGACCACAGTCATTTTCCTCCTTGGTATGGACTGTGACGGTGGCCTATCAAGACTTTGAGAGAAAGTACACCGGGTCACAGTGTCTTTCTATTGGGCAAGATTAGCACCGCGACTGTGACCCTTCAAACCAAAACACATTGAAATAAAAAAAAACTCATTTCTCCAAACAAAACCATCCTTGGACAAAAAAATAAAATATTTACACTCCTTTTAGAATAGGGAAACTGAAATATAGGGAAAACTAGAGGTACTTAGCTCCTAACACTAAAGTACAAAATAAAGGAAAAACATGAAACATGAAAAACAACAAAGCTTGGTTTGCCTCCCAAGAAGTGCTTGTTTAAAGTCTTTAGCTTGACTTTCTCTTTCATCCTATCTTCATCATCCCTCCACAGATGCAGTTGTTGCCTCACTCATTCCATTTGTTGCTGAGTTGGCCTCTCCCAAACTGAATTTTGACCTCCTCACAAATGCTTCATCTTTGTAGTACCTTTTTACTCTGTGTCCATTTACCTTAAAAGTCCTTATTTTCTCACCTAATATCTCCATCATCCCTGATGGGTATATTTTTACCACAGAAAATAGGCGTGACCATATCGTTCTAAGTTTTCCAGGGAATAACCTGATACTTGAATCAAACAAAAGGACTTTGTCCCCTTCGTGAACATCTTTGTTCTTCAAATGGGCATCATGCCAGACTTTTTTTCTTTGTTTATAAATCCTTGCATTTTCATAGGCGTGAAGTCTCAATTCTTTGAGTTCTTAGAGCTGAAGGAACCTTTTCTGTCCAGCATTATCAAGGTCCATATTCAGAAATTTTATGACCCATAGAGCCTTGTGCTCTAGTTCAAGTGGTAGATGACATGATTTATCGTAAATCAACCTGTAGGGTGTCATCCCTATAGGTGTTTTGTAAGCAGTTCGGTAGGCCCAAAGTGTGTCATCTAGGTTCATTGACCAATCTTTCCTTGTGCAGCTCACAGTCTTTTCTAACATTTTCTTGATATGTCTATTCGATACTTCCACTTGCCCTGATGTTTGGGGGTGGTAAGGATTCGCGACCTTGTGTTTCACCCCATATTTTCTTAGCAAAGCTTCGAATTGTTTTTCACCAAAATACAATCCACTGTCGTTTATGATCGTGCATGGTACTCAGAAGTGTGGGAATATAGTTTTCTCAAAAAGCTTTATCACGGCCTTGGAATCACAAGTTTGATTAGTGACTGCTTCAACCCACTTGGAAATGTAATCAACAACAACGAGGATGAAGTGATTCCCTTTTGATGGCAGAAAAGGTCCCATGTAGTCAATTCCCCAAACATCAAAATTTTAACTTCTACCCAGTCTGCCACGGGCATCTCATTCCTCCTGCTTATATTTCCCGTTAGCTGACATTCTTTGCATGATTTGACAAAAGAAGTTGCATCCTTGAAGAGTATGAGCCAATAAAATCTAGATTGTAGGACATTTGCTGCTGTCCTATCCCCACCATGGTGTCCACCATAAGGTGACAAATGGCACTCTTTCAGGATCAATGGCACCTCCTCTTTTGGTATGCACCGATGATATATATTGTCAAAGCATCTTTTGAAAAGCAATGGGTCATCCCAGTAGTAATTCTTCAAATCAGAAAACAACTTCTTCTGGTTGTACGTGATCTTTGGTGGCAACTGCCCACATGCTAGATAGTTACATATATCTACAAACTAGGGTAGTCTCTGCTCGTCTGACTAAGCCATTAGTAGGGCTTCATCAGCGTAATTGTCATTCACTGGTAACTAATTTTCTTCGTCGAAGACTATTCTAGACAAGTGGTATGCAACCACATTCTCCTTCCCTTTCTTATCAATAATTTCATGATCAAACTCTTACACCAACAGCGCCCATCTTAAAAGTCATGGTTTCATATCCTTCTTCTGCATCAGATACTTAATTGCCCCATGGTCTGTATATATTTTCACCTTCAATCCTATTAGGTATGATCTGAATTTATCAAAGGCAAATACAATGGCCATCATTTCTTTTTCTGTAGTTGTGTAGTTTACTTGCGCCTCATCAGACGTCCAGCTTGCATAACAAATTACATGATGTTTCTTGTCCCTTTTCTATCCCAAGACAATGACTATTGCATAGTCACTAGAGTCACACATGATTTCAAAGGGCAATTCCCAGTCTGGTGCTTGAAGAATTTGTGCTATTGTTAGCGCTCTTTTTAGTGTATTGAAGGCATACCGACATTTGCTGGTGAATTCAAATGGACGTCTTTGAGTAGAAGATTAGATAAAGGCTTTGAAATTTTTGAGAAATCCTTTATAAACCTCATGTAGTAGCCTGCATCTCCCAGAAAACTTATCACTCCTATTACAGATTTTGGCGGTGAAGCTTTGAGATAGCTTCAATCTTACTCATGTCTACTTCAATTCCCTTCTTTAAGATCTTGTGACCTAAGACTATTCCATCTTGTACCATGAAATGGCACTTCTCCAAATTTAGAATGAGATGTTCTTCATCACATATTTGTAGCACTAGAGATAAATTTCTTAGGCATGCATTAAAGTCTATCCCATAGACTGAGAAGTCATCCATAAAGACTTCTTTGACATCTTCTACAAAATCTGAGAATATCGAGATCATACAACGTTGGAGCATTGTGGTTGCATTGCACAGTCCAAACGACATTCTCCTGAACACATATGTGCCATAGATGCACGTGAATGTTTTTTTCTCTTAATCATTTGGGTGAACAGGGACTTGATAGAATCCTGAATATCCATCTAGAAAACAAAATAATCATGATGGGCCAAGCCTTTCCAAAACTTGGTCGATAAATGGTAAGGGAAAGTGATCCTTTTTGGTGGTTGTATTAAGCTTGCAGTAATCAATGCACATGTGTCAGCCTGTCACTGTCCTTATGGTGACTTCATCTCCATCTTCCCCTTGTATGATCGTCATTCCACCATTCTTGGGTACAACATAGATATGACTAACCCAATTGTTGTCTCTTATTGGATAGATGATCCCAACATCTCATAGCTTTATAACTTTTTTCTTCATAACCTCTTTCAACATAAGATTTAGATTCCTTTGTAGTTGAGCCAATGGCTTGGCTATATGTAACGCCTGGGCCCACTACCCAAGGCTCTAGTAGAGTTTCAGGAATGATGACTGGCCCCACAAACCACCACTAGCCTCAACAAGGCAATTTGTCCTCACTCACGTGCAAGCCAGGATAAACTTCCCAACTGGTCACCCATCCTAGTACTACTCTGGGATGACCACGCTTAACCGCAGAGTTCTTTAGAAATGGGCTCTCTGAAAAGGAGGTGCACCTTGGTGATATGGGTAGTCCAATCATTCCTTATAAGATCATGCTATCTGAGGCGTCAAATCCTGGGATGTTACAATCTCCCCCACTTAGACTCTTGACGTCCTCGTCAAGGCTCAACTATATGGCCTCATAATCTAACCCCATTTCAATGCAGACCCACAATGGCCCATGGACACCCAGCTCCCGATCACAGAATACCAGCGCAAGGTTGGCTACGTCAACCATGGACATCCCTTTCCTACATGCCTGGACCGCACAGCTCAACACTGGCATGCCATGTCCATGTGGGCCCCACCTACATGAGGGGAATTGGCTCTGATACCATTTGTAACGCCTGGGCCCACTGCCCAAGGCTCTAGTAGAGTTTCAGGAATGACGACTAGCCCCACAAACCACCACTAGCCTCAACAAGGCGCTTTGTCCTCACTCACGTGCAAGCCAGGATAAACTTCCTGACTGGTCACCCATCCTAGTACTACTCTGGGCTGAGTACGCTTAATCGCAGAGTTCTTTAGAAATGGGCTCCCTGAAAAGGAGGTGCACCTTGGTGATATGGGTAGTCCAATCATTCCTTATAAGATCATGCTATACAAGGCGTCAAATCCTGGGACGTTACACTATTTCTTCAAGGTGAATTTTGTGCATGCATAAAGCCGGGTTAAGACCTCTGATATCCTCCATAGAATACCCTATAGCTTTTCTACACAGCCTCAGCTCATCTAGTAACCTTTCCATTTGGTCATTTGATAAGTCAACTTTGACAATTACTGTATTCCTTTCTTCTTCATCTAAGAATTCATATTTCGACCCTTCTGTAAGAGGCTTTAACTCTGGCTTGGGCTTCGGAACTTCCTTCTCCTCGGCCATCTATTCCAATGAAACATACTTCACTGTTTCAATTATTTCTTCATCATCACTAGATTCTTCTTCTGGTTGGTTCAAATAATCTAAGATCTCCACAACTTCTTGACTTTCCATGGTAGAGTCCTCATTGTTTAGGGCTTGCATTAGTAGATCTATGATTGCTTTATCTTCCTACACTTCTTTGTAGTACTAATTATAGTTGTCCATGAACTAGGCGAATCAGATAGAGACGGTCCCCTCATGGCATCTTGTACCCTAAAATCCAAGTGATCGTTCCCTACTTGTAGTGTGATGATTCCTTCAGCAACATTTATCAGCGCTCTCCCCATTGCAAGGAAAGGCCTTCCAAATATCATAAGGCATCTGGAGTCTTTGACTGTGTCTATTACCACTATATCACACAGTATGAAAAATCTCCCAACTCTTATTGGCATGTCCTCTAATATCCCCACTGGCCTTGTGAAAGTATGATCAGCTAACTCGATCCTCATCCCAGTCTTTACCATGTCTGTCAGCCCAAGCCTTTGGGCTAGTGTCAGGGGAATTAGACGTATGCTTGCCCCTAAGTTAGCTAATCCTTTTCTCTCCATGTTATCTCCAACACAGAAAGGTATGTTGAATGCTCTGGGATCTTTCTTTTTGGTAGGTAGCTCTTCTTGAACAAAAGCACTGGACATCTTTGCTAACTGGACAGTTTCAATGTGGTCACCTCTTCTTTTTTATAATCAGATCTTTGAAGAACTTTGCATAGGTTGGCATTTCTTCTATTGCATCAAGAAAGGGTACATCTAGGTGAAGATTCTTTATAGCTTCCATGAACTTTTTGTATCTCTTCCTCAAGTGTGCTTTTATTAACTTGTAGGGGAAAGGAATTCTTGGGGCATATGGATTTTTCTTTAAAAGAACATATCGCAGAGGGTCTCAGTCCTTTTTCTCTCCTTCCTTCTTCTTTTTGGGTGGTCCTTCTTCTTTACCATGGTCAACTTGTTCTTTCCTTCTTGATTCTTATGTTGCCTTTTCGTTCTCAGACTGCTGATTAACATGACTTCTTTCTTCTTCAACATTGTTGGTATTAGCATTCTCCATCATTTTCCCAGATGGGAGAGTATCCATTTTGGCAGTCTCAGTATTCGACGAGATCTTTCCTAAAGGATTTTTCATGAGCTCAGCCAGCTGTGCAAATTGTTGATCAATTTGTCTCTGATGAGTTTACATATCCACCATTTGAGTTTGCATATTAGTTGGCACTCCTGAATTTGTTAGAGCACTTTGAGCCAGCTGATCGTTCACCAACACTTGCCTCTTTGCAAAGTCGAATAGTTGAGCAATCATGTTAGCTTGGTTATTGTCTTTTTCTTGGCTCGGTCCTGGGCCTTGCCCTTATCCTTGCTTGCTCACATTTTTTTTCTAGATTTGATAATAGTTTTTGTTCTGCTGGTAGTTAGTAGTCTTGGTGTATTGTGTTAGCACCCCTTTCTTCTCAAACCTTGGGGGATGTTTAGATGAACTACCCAGCTGATGTGCATTTTCTATAGCTTCTTTGTTCCCTTAACTAAAACCAAGGTGGTCTTGTCGCTTGAAGTTAACATAGGAGACATTTTGTGTTTCTTCTTCACTTTCACTTTCATCACTTTCCTCAGGTCGGGTATAGATATAGTTATCAATCCCATGCCCTCCTTCTCCACTGGTAACACACTTCATGACCTTCTCAGTATGATTTTTGCCCTTAGCTTCAGTTTCTTTTAGTTGTTTGACATCAGTTGCTATTTTCTGAATATGTTTTGTTATAGTCTCTAAGGCCTTGGCTTCAATAGACAGTCCTTCAGACCCTACTTTCTTCGTTGACCCCCTATCAGTCCTATCACAGTCTATGCATGCTTTCAGCACAGCCATGTTGTCTATTATCTTCATGATTCTACTCAGTTTCTTTCCAAGAAAATCACTTCTAGCAGTTGTGTTCAACAAAGTCCTCTCAGTAGGAGTCAACCCATTATAGAAAGTGGTCATGAAGAACCCCTTACGGTAATTATGGTGCAGGAAATCCCTCTGGTACTCCTGGAAACGTTCCCTTGCTTCGTGCAAGTTCTCTCCCAACTTTGGTGCAAAAAAAGTGATCTTCTGCATGTTGCGGATAGTCCTTTCAGTAGGATAAAATTTAGTAACAAAGGTATCTGTAAGGGGTCTCCATCCATCTATGACTAGTAAGGAAGGTTGAGGTACCAAGATAGAGCCTTGTCTTCAAGAGAGAAGTTGAAGCCTTTACAATACATTACTTCTTGAGGGACTCCCCTCGTCTTGATGGTATCACATATATTTTTTAAAGGCATAGAGGTGGTGGTATGGGTTTTCACTCCTCAAATTTCTACGGAAAGGTTCATTCTAGATCATCAAGATGACAGCTGGTTTCAACTCAAAGTTTGCTATGTTGAAGTGTGGGATGACGATCGGACATCTAGATTCATTGGCCCTAGTTGCTGCCAGTTCTCTAAGAGTCTTCCCCTCTTCATCATCCTCTATGTCACTATCCCGACCATTGCGCTCTCGTTCATTGTCATGATGGTTGTGATGGTGCCTTCTTCAGCATCGGTATCATCGTTCCTCGTCACGTTGATCTTCTTTGCGACGATCTTCATCCTGACATTCTTCTTCCCGTTGATGACCATTTGAGTAACGACCATCTTTATATTCGTCTGACCCTAGTGGTGGAGGATCATGATGAATCCTCGCATTCTGCTCATCCCTAATAAGAGTACCATCCACACGAGGCGGCATGGTGACTCAAGGTTAAGGAGCAAACTCGAACGAGTCTGCTTCCCTCTGGGTTCCCTAAATAGACCGCACAACCGAGTTAGTAAATTGGACATGTTAAAATGAACTATTCTACGCAAACACAAGGTAGCAGATTCAAGGTTTCTGTGCGGTCAAGCTTATTACTAAGCTTGAGGCAAGGTAGTATAGTGAGTGGACTCAAGTTCTTAACACTTTCATTTTGCCTTTTCCCCGGCAATAGCACCAAAAAGTTGACCAGCCTAAATTGTGCATCCAAAAAGGAGTGGATCCAGAGTAGTCAGACTCTTAAGATAGTAACCCGACACTCAAGCCCCACAACTATTACACGAGGTCTGACGTAGTAATCGGGGTCAAACCATAGGGACAAGGTTAGCAGGTGTTAAGCACGCACAGTCTCACACTCATATACTCCAGATAATAGATGTTTTAAAAGGGTGTTCCCAAAGGATATAATGCTCAAACCAAAATAAAGGAAATGAACCAAAGATAAGAAAAATGAAGTGTAACAAAATAAGATGGAACAAAGATATGGTAGGGAAACTTGGATTGAGTTTCACCTACTAAGACCTCTCACCAACATGCAGACATAACCTCTCCCTCTCATATACTCCCATCAAGACTACAAGCAATCATATAAGTGTCATTTCCTCTCTCTCTCTCTCTTGAGATAAGGACAGATCTAAGTCCAAGGACAACCTCTCTCTCAAGATGACTATCCAAAAACTACAAGGAAGAACATATGACCATAAGCTTTAGCATTACAACATTTTCATGCATTCATACTACTCCATAACACAAGACATTAGTGATACTACTCTTTCAAGGTACCAACAATCAAACATCACAAGATGGTAGCTAAGCATACGAGTAAAGCACTAAAACTGGTGCATGGAGATAGTCTTGACGAGAGTATACATACATACATACATATATATATATATATATATATATATATATATATATTCAAAAAGGAGAGACAATATATGTATTGGGAGAGCCTTAGTGGATACTCCCAACCCAAGTTAAGCATATAGCCACACATGTTTACGGGCAGCATAACAGCGTCACAAAATGATAGATACATCAAGTTCCACAAAGAGATGAAGGAAGTACAGCGAGATGGAAGTGATTGGTCTAGATAGAGAGAGAAGAACATGATACAACACAATACTTCTTTAGATCCAGATCCAGGAGGTTGATGGCATGGAATTTCTCCTTCTCTCAAAGAAGATGGAGCCTTCAGTCTTCTCTCTCCTCATCTTCTGCCTTTGGAGAACCAAGACTGATTGGATGGATGGGAATGAGTCTGGAAAATGACAGCACTTTGTGGTCCTTCCAGATCTGATGATTTGACAAGACATGTAGGTGGCCTATTTATAGGCTTGGTCCACCGAATTAACTCCTTGACCATGGTCGAGGTTTGGTCTTGGTTGAAGCCTGATCACGGTCGAGGCTTTACTGCCATCCTCCCCTCAGTCGAGGTTGGTTAAGTCACCTTCTCGATCGTAGCCTGGTTAAGTCACCTTCTCGGTCGCAGCCTGGATGTCGCAACCTTTGGTCAGACCATGGTCTAAAGCTTAGTTGTGAGCTTCATGCCGCGGGTGTGTGGACCGCGGGTGAGAAGAGTCAAGGCACCACGGGTGTGAGGGGTCATGGTTGGGAGGCATCAAGGTGATTCTAGGAGGCCTCGACCATGGTGGGGTGGGCTCTAATGGTCAAATGGGCCACAGGGGAGGTGTTGATCGTGACCTTGGCTTGATGTGACCCTGCAACCAAGGAAAAAGTGTGTAAATGAGATACTTGGCAAAAAGTGCTAAAAAAGTGGGGAAAAATATAAAAATGTATGCTAGGGGGTATAAAATATATGTGAGAAGTGTATAAAATGAGGTTTTATCAATGTGCTTGATGTACATTTTCTTTCTTCACTGCAACTATATATGCATATATTATGGATAAATATATTTCCCATGTACCTATTATGGAACATGTATGGTGTGGTAAGCATGTATCACTGAGTACATTGTGTTTCTAGTATTATACAATCTAGTTGTGTTTCTAGTATTATACTATCTACCAGATTTTCTAAATGAATATTATCTCAACTAATACGCAATAGATGTCTCATATGTATACCATATAGCTGCGAATTGGGGTCTTGTCGTGTGATTTTTCCACATCTTTTATGTTATTGACAAAGTTTTCCTTGTAGTGGTGGAGAAGATCAGCTAGCTAGAGGGAGTTGATCTCAGTTAATGGAGTAGGTGATGTCTGCTCGAATGGATCCTATAGGTAGGTGATACTTGTGTGACCTCCTCCTAGCATTAACTAATGTTTATGTTTAGATACTGGTCGAACATTGTCCCTGTACTCCTAGGTCTGGGCGGAAGGGCTTTGTTATATTCATTCTCAGCTTGAGATTTTGAATGCATGTATGGCCCCTAGAGTCATAGTTACACAAATCGAAAATTTTATGTACACGCTCTATAGTAACATTCTTTATGTATTCTAGTAATAGGTACAAACATGTTGTAATCATGTATATATAGATGTGAAGATATTTTGTACTATAAAAAAGTTTGATAAAAATTATCCTTGTTGGATGGAAATCTTGGGATCTGTTTTTGTATGTGACTGTGTTACTGATGTCATTCTTTGGTTTTCATTGGGGATTTTGTATGAATCTTTCTCTTGTGGCAATGAGACATCACATTTTATTGGTGCAAATGTGACTTATTCATGTTATTATTTTGAATTATATCATCATGCATTATTCATCATTAATCCAATGTTTCCCTTTTCCATTTACAATGCAAACCCTATAATTTAATTGATGATACTAATGTTGTCTATGTATATTTCCAAATCAGACGTCCTTGTTCCAATAAAATGATTACATGACATTTTTTCTACAATATCTTTCTTGGGATCATAATCTAGTTAACATGGATGGGTTTCAACCCAAAGAATATAATAGTATAGTTAAAATAGCTGATATGATTATTTTCTCATTTTCTAGTTTACTAGTACTTATAAATGCATTCAGTGTATTAGATATGTATTATATAGATTTACTTTATAAGATCATAAATCCATTCAAGGCCTTTGGAATGTACTAGAAGATACTACCTAAGTTATAGAACTAAGAACAAAATACATATATAGATTATCGTAGTGTAACCAATTTGGACGTAATGGAGAGTCATGATGAAAAAAATGTCTTGCACAAATATATCAAACAAAAAGCAGTTGTAGCTTTTTACACAAAAAGAGATCCTAGGTTTAATCTCAATCTATAACCCAATTGTGCAAAATAGAAGAACAAATTAATAGTTCCTAGATGTACTTTAGATACCAAGCATGTCATACACCTCTCTAGAAGTATATATAAACTAATTTCTAACATATGTTTCACACTAATCAAGTTATACTTTGAAATTTTACATGAAACAAAAATTAAAATCAAACATGATGATGAATCTCTAAGGATTCATAATATCCATGAGGGTGATGTTTATATGTTTAATGAATCCTTGATGATATACCTACAATTTAAATACTATGTCTGATTAGAAAAGTAGTTGTGCTATTGAGTGTATCAAACTTTTAAATTATAAACCAACATGTTATGCCAACATCTTGTCTAATGAAGTCAATAAATTTGATTTCATAATCTTAGTTAAAATAATCCAAATGTAATAACACTAGATGCATATAATCATGTGAGAATGTGAAAAAGAAATGTCACTTTAATAGTTTGAAGAGAGATAAAAATTGGTATCTAACTCAAATGAGGAAAATAATTTGCATGTATGGTATTGTAATGTGTATTTGAATGACATATTCAATGCACTTTATATGTCAGTGATGTAAAGTTCTCATTCCTTTTATTATAAATTCTAAATATAAAAAATTTGATAATTATGGGGAGGAGTTTATTTGAAGAGTGTCATAACTATTTTGACCTAAGATTGAGAAGCAAAACTAGATCTTTGTTTCAACCCTAGACCAAGTAAGTTAGTTTTTCCAATGCAATGATGGAATTCATTTAGTTAAGCAATAACTATATCAAATTAGTTTCCAAAATTTTTTGTTACTAAGTTAGGTCATGACATGTGAAACTATAAATTCAAAGGACTAGTAATGTTCTTAATTTTTTTGTCAAAGGTTGAAATAATTTTGTGTCTCAATACTTATATATAATGCAACTATTGATCATTTTTACCTAGTTTGTATCTAATTCAACTATTGGTATTGTGTATTTTGATGATCTCACTACTTTGGTCCATAAATAATAAAACTTCCCAAAATTGTAATGTATAAGCAAGTGCATGTTCTGGAAAAGATCTTTTCATTTCATTAAACAATTAAAATGTTTCATTATTTTTGTTAATATAACATATAGTCATGAAATAATCTAATTTTATATCACACATATAAGGAATAAAGGATGCAATTGAAGTTATTGCACTCATCGATAACGATAAATTCATATTGGTGGTCTACAAAATATTATTTAATGAGATATATTACATAGTTGTACTCAAATTATAATAATTCTAAAAATGATTGGAAATGATTAATTAAAATTCCATGACTGTTAAAACTAACACAAATCATAGACACTAAGTCTTGAACACTGTGGATCTTATTCTAATGCCTATGTTATTGAAGGGAAACAAAATTCTATACAGAGAGCGTGTAAGTAGGCCATAAGAAGGGATCTATTTTTGTCTTTTATACAAGAAATATCATATTAGACACAACATAAGCCTTTTACAATGGAAAAAATAGGCATACATGGTGGAGTAATTGGAGTCATGTAGTTTTTCTTTGCTTTCGTTGTTGAATTTGTAGATATTTTGTGACCAGATTGGTAGATAAGATGACTTATTGTAGAATTTTTGTGAGAAGAACCATATCTTATTGCATGTAACATTCGGGCTACCATACTTGAGGTCACAAGTTCCAATCCATTGTTGAGAATCTAATTTCACCTTATTTGCACACAAAAAATCTAGGCTGCCTGCTTGAGAACCTAGTAATTGGTCTAGAGTAGTAAGGTAATTGACCCCTTACAGTAAGAAATGTAAACCTCATGGGTGAATCTAGTTGTTTCTATGTGCTTAAAAGAGGCCATAGTTCCCTAAACCTCATACTATGAATCAATGTTACTGGTTTCTACTTGGTTTGTATAATTAAGTGGTTTTAGGACTTAAAAAGGAAGTATCATATATGTTTAGTATGCTATTAGTATACATGTTTTGATAATAAAAATGTATTTTGAAGTTGAATATCCTACAATGCTTCTTTACAGTAAAACTAGTGATAACTTGCTAATTTTATGTAATGAACTCTGAAAATTGTGATATTGTTTTAAAATTTTCATTTGTAAGATAAAAATTTATTCATTATATTATATAAATTTATTCAATATATTATATATACATTGATTCAATATATTATATATAAATTTATTTATTTTCTACTTAGTGTGATGCACCCTCTAAATGAGTTAGTAAACTCCTCAATTTACGAAGATGTTTGTAGGTACAAATCATGTTGAGATATAGGACAAAAACCATCCTCATTCAATAAATTCATGGGTTTCATTTTCCTAATGAGGTGATATGTGAATCTTAAGTAGAGTACTTATGTCCCTTTATAAGTAAAGTACTTATGTCCCTTTAATTCTAGTGTGTTGGAATATGTCTTATGTTGGGGGGGGGTGTACACATATATTGATGGGCACACACAAAAAAATATATGTGTACCTTTATATGTTTATGTTTGAGTATATACATGTAATAATACATATGCATTTACATTTTTTATGTATTGAGTTTTTTCTTAATATGCCTTAGCTTTATTGTCGACTCCTTCGTGAGTATGGTGAATGTATATGCCATCATGTTTATGTTATTATATGTATTGAAGTTTCTTATTTGGTTTCCATTGTGACTTTGATTTTCAAGTTACATTGGATTTTGCAATAGATAAGAAAATATGATATTAAATATGAATGTTGAATGAGTTTATTTTGATGTTGTATTTGTTTTTTTGAAGTATGTTAACTAAATACATGTAGAAACCACAAACTAACATTGGGAAAGTAGTCCCCACACTAGGCATTGTGAAGGATTATTTTTTGGAAAAAAATCTACCTAAGTCAAAACTTTAACATACCCCTTTATAAAGAGTAAATCCACACTAAACATCATGCAAGTTAAATTTTCCCGCATGAAAAATCCTTTGAAGTATTGTCATGCAAAAGTATAAATTATAGTACTACCAGATTTAATTCAGTTGATAATAATGTAGAATGTAACGACTTAAATGAGTTTGCTTCCATGAGGAGGCCAGATGAATAGAAACCTCCTGGCTTCACAAAAAAAAGTCAAATCAAATATCTCTTGACATCAACCGACGTCAATTATGGGCACATCTTTATGAATTAAAATACATAATTTAGATTCAAACTTGATGGTACTAACTAAGTATTCTAGTATGTTGTTTACCAAAAAAAAATTGAAATACCACGTATCACATGAACAAATTATCATCATCGTGAATCAAAAAGTATAAAATAAGATTGTAATATACTAAAACCTGACCTCATAACTATGGCAACCCTAGTTCCATAGATTAGAAGCATGTGGGTTTAATTCATAAGAAAATACAAACATGGTTAGAGTTATATATTGATGGACCTTAATAGGATATTGATAGTTAGTATTTAGAAGACCAATATTAATGAATACATAATAATTGGATATTTTGCATAACAAATCGTAACTCATTTGATTTAAATGTTTGTTACTTCTAATTTGGTAAATGAACTATAAAATATATAAGATAATGTGGATATTGATATCATATTAAGTAGCATGTTAGATAGTTATACATTTTATATAAGAAATAATGCATGTACAATAATATATTCATATATGATGTAATGAATTTAACTTGCCTAATATTAGATGGAAAGTTTTGATATCAACTATAATGATTAGTAAAATCATAATAGATAATCATACAAAGATATCTACTTCCAAGACAATGGACATAGATATCTGTATAAAAGAATAAATGTGGAAATAACACCCATTTAACCTAAATATATAAGACAATATAATATATAATATAAGAGTGGAAGCTAATATGTTACACATAATCTACATAAATGAATTATTAGTTACTATGTGAGATTTCATTTTAATAAGGTTGGTTGCCTTAAGTTTCTTACAATATTAAACAACAATGTAATGTCTCTTAGAGATAATCCTTTTGATCACCTAACTAATAGTGTTAAACATAAAAATGTTGCTAAACTCAAAATATAAATCCTTTACTTAGGGTGTGTGCCAGGTTTCATTTCTTTTGGATCATGTATACTCCCTCTAATCTTGTATAAAAGGAAATATATTTTTGATAACTAATTAGATATTTTACCAATTTATCGAGTTTTTCTAGAGTTTATCATGAATTATATTGGCATAGATGCCATGCTATCACACTAAAGTTCCTTTCTTCTAGATTATGCATGGCTTCACTCTTAGCCTTTAAATTTGGATCCAACGATGGACGACTCATCTCCTATCTTGGGTTGGCCTATTGTTTCATCACACTGTACACCACATTGAAACTCATGATT
The DNA here is from genome assembly GCA_963693085.1 of Alisma plantago-aquatica. Lineage (NCBI taxonomy): Eukaryota > Viridiplantae > Streptophyta > Magnoliopsida > Alismatales > Alismataceae > Alisma > Alisma plantago-aquatica. Next base: position 1,309,242,048 of record OY856409.1, on the reverse strand, counting down.
TTATCTCCAAGTTTTCTCCCTCCTCTCTCCTTCATTCCCCAAAATTTCCTTTCCTATGATTTGTTTCTTGACTCTTCACCTAATGACTGTGACTTTTCTAATTATAGTTCCCTTTAGATAAGACACCCCCAAATCGAGTTTCTCATTCAACCTTTCTAGACATGACAAAACTAGAGCCTAACTATAAAGGGGAGAGTTCAGCATCCTCACTACCAAAGAAACTAGTTCTACACATTAATTTTTTCAAATTGCTTCCATTAATCTCCAACCATCTCCACTTCCATCATGGATTATCGAAACTGGCAATACTTATACCCATAAATTTATTTCTGATTGGTCTTGTGTAAACCACCCCAATGGCACCAAAAGTATAGCCATAGGATCATTCTATATTGGTATATCCCTTATGATATTTGTGACTCTGATTATAGAAGGTGGCCATGTAGATCTTTCTAGTGAGATACAATCCAAAACATGCCATGGAAATTATTTGAAAATCTCCATAAGAGATCATCAAATCTTGAACCACCTTCCAAACTCTTCAATTTTTGTAATTTTCCTACTTTTATTTTCAACCTTCTTAATGTGTACTCCTGACTCTGTAGTCTATGCCCTTCTTTAGCTTACATTTCTCCTAGTATTTTAAATGGATAACTAGATTATGGGTTCAAAAAGTCAAAGATAATGTTGGTCTTCCTTGGCTCTTTGGTGCCCTATTAGTTTTTCTCCCACCTTACCCTCACCTAGAATAGAAGAGGTGATCGTTTATCTTTAGAGCACCTTGTGACCAGATACTTGGTACAACCAATTTTGGAAAGGGACATCAAGTCCAAAGGAGACTATTCTCAGACTAGAGGAGACCACAAAGGCTTTTATCATTGTATTTTGAGTAATCCCTAGTTTTGGTTCACACATTAAGTTGAAGAATGATGCTTCCTGGAATTTTCCAATCATTCCCTTGTTCTCATTAGTTGGTTTCACGATGGATATGGGTAATTTATTTGATTATTTCTTGCAGTGTGTTTGAAGTGTCCAAGTGACATATGCTACTCTATCACACATCAATCTACTGATATAGGATACGAGGGTATGGTGGGATTTTTATGTTTTTTATGAAAGAAACTAGAAATTCTTAAGCCTTGAACCAACACCAATAAAGCCTAGGAGATCATTGACAACCTGAGAATCACTTTCAAGAGAAAAAAAATTATAGGAGTTGTTAGATAGGGAAAAAGCTAACATGGAGTGATTGGACATGTTCCCATCAAACATGGTCAATGCACTTCCATGATTAATTTATACCATGCTCCTATACTATCATATATTAGGTCATTTTTGAAAGGCAAAAATTCCAACCAAGATTTCACTATGGTTCTTATATCTTCATGACCAAGGTTTCTAAATGAGACTATAAGGAAAGAAAACCCACAGGTAAGGAAGAGATCACATTCCCTTCTAGACCTTTGATGCTTAAAGGTATGATATACTAAGTTTATAGTTAAACAAAAATTGAGATCATTATAGAATTGGAGTCTTTGATCTTAGGGTAGTTTAATTTCCTATCTAAAGTTGTAGAGTTATGTTGACATCCACAAAAGATCAGATCTTGTTTTCCTTTAAAAACTGCATCATAGTATCTTTGATCTTAAATACATGTAGCTATCAATTAGTATATGTTGAAAATTATTTCTAGATTGAGAATCCCCAGTCAAAACACCCATGATGATAGAAAATTGGAGGTACAATACAAATGTTAAGAAAATAGAGTAGATATTGTAGTTTCCACATTATCCATGCACGAAATTAATTTTTCTTCCAAGATTACAACAATAGTTTCATTTTATATCTAAGTATGACATATGATAAAAAATGCATTGGATGACTATGTAGAAAAATAGAAAGAGTCCTTTAATATGCTTTCAAAATTACTTCACTATCTCATTGCTAGGCTTTCTTAACCAATAATTATCAAGTATAAACAAATATGAATATAAGATCTCAACGTGATAGCTGATATGCTAACTATTTAACTGACCAAAGTAAACTAATTAACTAGTCACAAATAACCTACAAGAAAGTAGTTATGATTTGAAATACCTCTTTGTTTCACACCAAGAAATAGTGATTATCCACGCTTACATTTACTTTGCACACATATAGTTGATAGTTTTTTTTCAGGAAACATCTAGCCTAATACCTAGTCAAAACATCATGGTAAGTATGTTAGATATGAGATGTAAAGAATGTTGAATCAACCATTGAGGATTGTCAGTATTGTTGTGTTCATTGGTAAAAAAGAATGCAAAAATATAAGTGGGTATCAAAACTAAAAGTGGGAAAGGTAAGATTAAAATATAATATGACACTTGATCAATATTAGCATTGTTTCTCAACATTTACAATTGTATGCAATATGTGCTTCCTTGAAACTTGTTTAGTTGCAAAAGAGGTGGTCCATCCATATTGATGCTACAAACAAGGTTGCATAAGGCCACCTAGACAATTGTGCACATGCTAAATAGGAAGTTTGCTAAATGCACCAACATTCATGAAGAAATAGTTAGCCAGTATACATGCAATGGCGGAACGAGACTTCCCAATTAAGGAGGGCACCATTTACATTAGACCTGAATCAATGATATAAAGTAGGGCATTGCAACAACCTTTCTTTTAAAACTTAGACTCTTCCATAGTTATTAGCATGCAATCTACTAGATTTGGTCAGGCACATGCCCCTCCAGGTCTTAATGTGGCTCCGACATTGTGGGCATGTTGTAGATATTTCCACTACAACAAGGGAACTTAGAGGAAAACAAATAACAATGGACGTCTCAATGATCCTAGTGACCATATACAAAATGGAGATAGAATAAAACTATTAAATTGACTTTATAGTTTCATTGAATAAGTAGTGGTAGACTAAGAATCGGGAGATAGAGAAACATGAAATGCTAATAAACAAAGTCGAGGAGGACTACTTTGTTGTAAGTTATTTTGGAAGCAAATGCAACCTAATTAAAAACATACTTTTTATGCATCTTTCTCTTCATCATGAATCACCAAAGCTAGGTGCATGATGCAAAAGAAATACCTATAAAAGTTTCAGATACTAGGAAAAAGAATTAGGAGATGTACATTGAAGACAAATAGAAGAACACCATAAATAGTCAAGAAGAAAGATCTTAGAATACACATGGACTGAAATATGGAAGGTGCCACTGTAACTATAAGAAGGGAAAAAAATGGTAGCAGGATGTTTACGAATATATGAACTCAAACATCATTGTTTTTTTTTTTTAATGCAAGATGTAGGCTTGAGTGACCAATTATAGTGGATTGTGGTAGCGCAAACAATCTGCATTGCACATGAAGTGTACTCTACATAAATGAATGATTGAATTGTGCAATGTCGACTACTCTTACATGGATATTGTGGCTAATTGCATATGTCGATAGTATTTATTTTCTTTGACAGTTGTAAAATTTCATAGGACAATGAACACTTTTGACTTGAACTATGAATGAACAAGAAATTTCTGGATCAACCAGAATAACGACATATCAGTAGCTCAACATCAAAGAGTGCGGCTATTTAAGAGCATCATAGAGATTTCACTAGTCATACAAACTCACAATCTATACTTAAGCAAGCTAAGAAAAAGATGATGCAAATGAGAGTAAAAGCTCTCACAGTCTCTCGAGCTTGTTCAATGACACCGCGGCTTTATCTTTCCTATAGAAACAAGGACACTGAGAACCCAATCGTCTAATAATTTCAATAACTATAATGTTGGAAGATACCGTCCAATTATAAGATGGAGGCTCATAAAAATGTTCTTACTAGTGCAGACCACATCTTTCTCTATCCATGTCTTTATCACATTACATCTCAGCCATGTTGCACGATGGATGCATAAATGGAAGCATAGCGTACGATCTGTGAAGCATTGGGACAGGGACAGAGAATAATTTTGCAATTGAAGATTTGGTCCCCTTACTAGTGATAACCACAAAAAACTCATATGGTGTTTTCCCAACAAATTAGAAAAAGTGGGCAAGGTTTGTTGTTGCCGACAAGGATACGACAGAGACAAGAGCCGCCACCAAGAACACAAGGGACTCCACCTGATGATGACCGAGTTGATGGAGTCTAGGGTGTTGTGTGGTCTTTGTACCGGACACTTGTCGTAGCACCACGCTGTCAATGTCGGCAGGGGCTGACCAGCGTTAATCGGCACTGTCGGGGATTGAGTAGGGCTCAACTCGGGCTGGAGCAAGACAGATGAGGGTATGGGGCATTTCACTCAGAATGAAGTGACTCTGTCGAACATACCGGAAGCCAGGCAGTCGTGGAACACTACTAAACGAACCACGTTTCACTACCGTTTCCATTTTTTCACTACCGTCTGTAACGTATATTTGACTACCATCCTTTTAAGACTCCAAAAACTTCCCATTAACTACCAGCCTAGTCTTTTTTTTCGTTTTTCCGAAACGCCGGCTCACGAAAGGCGCTAACCTTAGGGCATGTTTGCTTGGGTGTTGTTGGAAGTGAAAAAGAAAACCAATCAAGTAAAAATATACCTTTTGAGTTCTTTGAAATCCATTTGGTACAGTGCAGAACAAGTTCTACGTTTTTTATTGCAATTGTTTGTTAGGAAAATGATGCAAAGTAGTAGCCGGTGATCTTTTGCGCAGGGGGGACTGCTTTATGCAGTGGGTCCCGTGACCTACCGTATGCTGTATGGAGTAGTCCCGGCTAGTTCCAGTTGTCAGAATTCAGAAAATAAAGACGGCGGGTTAAACGGAACGGGAAGAATCAGGAGAAGTGACCTTTTACACCCGACCGAGTGTGAAGTTGGAAGCATATTCATTTCAATCAACTACACCTTAATCCGCCCTACCAAATAAAATTTAAACTTGAAAAACATGTGTTTAAATGTATAGAAGTGCAACAGCACTCTACCAAACAGGGCCTTAATATTTTTGGCGGCAGTTTCCCTTCTAATTAGGAAGCCCAATTATAAATATCACAACCCTAGCGCGCGTTTCCATCTCAGACTTACATCCATCTCGGCGTACGTGCTTTCCCTTCCGCTTTCTGCAATCCTTGGACCTTCTGTCTTTTACTTTCTGGATCGTCAATTGACCAAGAGCAGGCGCAGCACTCCTCTGCTTTTTTGTACCGTGCAGACCTCGTCACGCACATAGTCTCTATTTGGGCTTATGAGATCACGACGCCTCTACAGTCTGTAATCTGCATAGCGCGCTGTGCACCGCAGGCAGATTTCATCTGCATACTGTATTCCGATTGTCTGCGCCAGCAAGGCACCCTCCTCCATCCATCCGTAGTCTGCACGTACATTTATGTCTGTGATCTAATCTGCGCTGCAAGTGCTGCTCTGTTCCTCCGATCTTACTCCTGCCCTTCTTTTATGAGGTTTGCTATACAGACTCCAAACCGGACAACCGGGTCCTTTTCACAGGAGGGTCGTCCGGTTTGGGATCTGGGTTTGAGACTCTGTATAGGATTTTTCCTTCTTTTACCCCACTGTTCCCCGCTACACAAAGTTCAAATCAATCAAGTGCAAATAACTTCTGGTGTGATCTTGAGCCCCGCTGAGTAGGTAGGTTGATTAGCAAAATTCTAAACTTTAGTTACTTTTTTTTCAATTGTGATTTATTTGGCACTAAAGTTGGATCAAATAATTGAAAAATAGTTGTTATATATATTTTAGTTGTGGTTAGATTCATAGTAATTGACATATATTTCGTGAGACATGTGATAACAATGAATCACGTCATATTCGGTATACTTTATAAATGTCGACGTCTACTCTTGTCGGTTTTTTTAGAAAATAAATCTGATACTAGATAGTTGACTGCCTTCGGTTTTTTAATATTCCATATAGTTACGTACATGCTAAGATATTAAATAAATATCATTCTACCGTAGTTGTTGATGTAATTAGAGGAGCATATGCACATTCGTATGAGAGTTAAAGTTTTGCAATCGAACTGCCTCAACATCATGATTCTTTTGATAGTAGGTTTTCCAATCCAATGACCCCAAGATCTTGTTTCTTTTGAGTCAATTTATACTCAATAATGTGTAGCTAGTCAATTAATACTCCACATTTTGCAGCTATAATTACGTGTATATAGTTGTGGTGAATTGGGATCAATGTTTTTAAATGCAGGAACGACATCAATTTTCTAATAAAATCTCAAGTCAAGAACAATTGTATAACTTTATTTGTCCTAATATTTTGACATGCTTTTTATGGCTATAGTGTTGTTTGTCATTATCTATCAAATAAAAATAAGCATAATCAATATGCTAAAAATAATGTCCTTGCAAACATATGTCTGAAAGAGTTGAATACTTTGCATATATAAATATGACATAAATATTTTTTTCCAGAGACTTTAAATAGTAAGGTTGTTGTACTCGTGGTCAACATAAACGTTATGTTTTCTTGACATTTTATTTTCATTTCTTTATATCTATGGTGTCTTTAATCTAATTCATACTTTCATTTATGTCTTTTTCTTTTACAAAACAAATCTATTATTTTGGTTGATATAATACACTAATATTTGTTGCATTTCTTTTAGTTACAAAATGGACAATCAATTTTTGATAGATAAAAGTTGGATGTATAAACCAAGATCAAATTATGAGCGTCATCAAGACAGAGTTTCAGAAGGGGCTAGATTTTTTGTTAGATGTGCATCAAATAATGTCAATTTGTTGGAAATGTGTTGTCCTTGTGTTAAGTGTGAGAACATGTTGAACTGGGACTCAATCGTGATTAAACAACACATAATAAATTATGGTTTTTACCCAAGATATACAAAATGGACTTATCATGGTGAACTACATCAACCTAATAACATAACAAGTATGGGCTCAATTCATATGATTGATGATGATATGGATGAGATGATTAACGATGCATTAATTCTTACATAATCAAAATAGTGGTGTCGGTTTCCAAATGACACCCAAGTGGGTGCCACTAAAAGTAGACACCTTCAGCGTCGGTTTCCTAAATGACGCCATAACCCTTCCCGCGCCACAAAAAATGTGCCACAATGTATCTTCAGAGAGGCTCAATGGTTGAATCCCAAGTGCAATCACATGATAACTTTGTTGATGATTGTGAAGATGGTATTGTGTTTCTAATAATTATTGGTTTTACCATAGAAATGAACTTACTTTTACTTCTAAAATGTTTCTAAAGCATGAATTATGTAATTGAAGGTCAAGAAAGGGAACTTTTGGAAAACCAAAAGAGAAGACAAGTGAGCATTGTAACTTCTAGGAGAGGTTGATTGGTGGAACCTCAAGTAGAATCAATTGATAATGTCGATGATGGTTGTGAAGATGATAAGATTTTCATTATAATCATTGGTCTTACCATAAGAAAACTTACTCTTACTTCTAAAATATTTTTGAAATTGAAATTATATGATAGATACTCAACAAAGGAGACTTATGGGAAACCAAGGGAGGAGACAAGTGAGAAATGTGTCTTCCAAGAGAGTTTTAGTGGTGGAATCCCAAGTGTAATCACATGATAACTTTGATAATGATTATGAATATGGTAACATGTTTCTAATCATTATTTTTTTACCATACAAATGAACTTATCTTTACTTGTAAAATGTTTCTTAAACTGGAATTATGTATTTGATGTTCAAGAAAGGGGACTTTTGGAAAACAAAAAAAGAATACAAGTGAGCAATGTAAATTCTAGGAGAGGTTCAGTGGTGGAATCTCAAGTACGATCATATGATAACTTTGATGATCATTGTGAAGATGGTACTGTTTTTATTATAATCATTAGTCTTACCATTAAAAAAAACTTATTTTTACTTATAAAGTGTTTTTGAAACTGAATTAATATGATAGATACTCAATAAAGGAGACTTATGGAAAACCAAGGGAGGAGAAAAGTGAGCATTGTATCTTCTAAAAGAGGTTCAGTGATGGAATCCCAAGTGCAATCATATGATATCCTTGGTAATGATTGTGAAGATGGTAACGTGTTTATCATAATTAAATTTTACTAAATCGATGATGTTGTTTTTCCTTCTAAAAAAGTTCTTAAACTAGATTATGAAATAGATTTTCAAGGTAGAAGACTTGTGGAAACTCAAGAAAGAAGACAGGTGCAAGTTGTATCTTCTGGGACAGGTATAGTGGCAGAATCCCAAATACAATCACAGAATAATTTTAAAAATGGTTACGAAGATGGTAATATATTGATTTTAATCATTGACTACTACCATATTCAAGACTTCTGTTCAAATTCTAAAATATTTCCTAAATTAAAATTATATAATAGATATTCAAGAAAGGAGACTTATGGAAAACATTGGAAGAAGACAAGCATGGACTGTATCCTCTAGGAGAGGTTGAGTGATAGAATCTCAAGTTCTACTGCATGATAATTTTAATGATGATTATGAAGATGGTAATTTATTTATAACAATTATTCATTTTGAACATATCATAAAGCTTATTTTTAATTGTATAATGGTATTAAAACTTAAATTATATAATAGGTGATCAAGATAGACGACATGTGGAAGAACAAATGAGAAAACAAGTGAACAATGTATCTCCCAGGTGAGGTTTAGTGGTGGAACCTCGATCTTCCCCACATAATAATTTAAATGATGATTGCAAAGATGGCGGTATTATATATTTCAATTTTTCACCATAAAAAATTTTCATATCTCATTATTTTTTATCAATGTATGCTTTTGTTAAATTTTTATAACAAGTGTCTTAGAAAGGACGCATGTGGGTAGTCAAAGAAGAATCCAAATAGATACCACCTCTATTAGGAGTCGTTCAGTAGTAGAGCCTCAAATCCAATCACAATCAAGGCAAGAAGAATATACTGATGATATTCGAGATGGTATGTATGTATTTTTAAACTTAAATCATGTCTTATCATGTATACAATTATATTATATTAACTTTTTTAAAATAGATATCCATAAAACAACAAGATGCCGTGATGCTATTAAGAAAGGAAAAAGAGGAACCACTAAAATGAAATCCACAGCTCCAAAGAATGGAAAATCACATGAGTGCATTGTCACGAGGGTGCCCGTAGGGGAGATAAGATGCAAACTAAGTAATTATTTAGGTATAATGGAACGAGATAGCCATTACTTTCCTTTAACTAAAAGGTGGGGAATACAACATACAATTGGTTTACAGCGATTAATGGAAGATGTTCGGGTAGGTTTTCCATTCAAACAAATGTTGTATTGTTGCACTATATATTTTACTAATATTTGTGTCACATTTTCTAGGCTGATTTTAAGTTTTTCAATCATGATGGAGCTCCCCTTCTATCTTATGAAAAAGTAAACTAGTTCTGTAAAAATACTATCAGCCAACAATTAAAAGATTGGAGGCATGAATTGAAACGATATTACATTCATGGATTTCTAGTTGAAGAACAACTACAAAAGTCCCCAGACAAACGAGTTTATGATCATGAGTGGAGAGAACCGATACTTCATTGGTCTGATACTACTACACATGTAAGTCTTCTATTATCTTATTAAGTGTAACATAGTTGCAAATATAAGTATCTTTTCGATTTTGTATTAACAGATGGAAGCCATGAGAAATAAAGAGAATTGCAAGGGTTCAAAACTGACACATACATCTGGACCAATATCATATGCCGAAGTTGAATATAAGACGGTAGTTATATTTGAAAATTAAAATTATTTTATGATTATATATTTTCCTATCTTTATATATTTTTTCTTACCGGAGGAAAATAATGAAGATCCTACATTATTAACGATATATAAAAGGTGTCACCAAAGGAAAAATGGGGACTATCCAAATGAATACACAAAAGAATGTTGTTTAAGTTTTCATATCATAAGTACGCATTTCATAGTAGTTTCAATTGTATGTTATATTAAATAGATTTATGTATATTTTTATTTCTAAGAAAAATTGGAAAGAAGGAGTAAAGAACGTGGAGTAGAAAAAACAAAAGACCCTTTGCAATTTATCACAGCTATGGATGACACATATGGACGACATCATGGCGGATCTGAAAGAGGCTTTAGTGCTGGAATTAATAGAACAAATTTAAGACAAGAATCATTGACAAATGCATCAAATAAAGCGATAAATGATTAGGTACAATTGTTATTACAAGAGAAAGATCATGAAATAGAAGAGCTATGTGTTAAAAAAAATCGCAAGATAGTATCATTGTGTGCTCAGTTATGTGTGATACACAGGTAAAAATTTATTTTATGAAGAAGTAATATTATTTTAATATAAATTTGAGTTCTAAGAGTACAAGTATAGTGTATAAGCGATAATTGTGTGTTTTGAATTTTTAGGAAGACATAGCTCATAATCATGTTGAAGAACAACCAAGGGCATGCTTTTCTGGACGTACACCTCATGTTTTGAACAAGACTAGATGTTACTCTACCCCTGTAAGTCACAAACATTGTGATTTTTTTCTAATGCACATTCATTAACCTTTTGATTTTTTTTATTTTAGGTCAGAAGGACAAGACCTCCATCTCCATATATGTAATATATTGTTTCAATTTCTTAAGAGTTGAATGAATGAGGTACTTCATTCTCTTTTATGATTTTGACTTGGTATCTTTTGTGATTTTTGCTTACCGTAGAGTGCCCACATCTATCTGTTTCATATTGAGATGTCTTATCAGGTCGTTGTATATTAAAATTGTGGACGTTTTCTTTTTGCTTGACCAATGTTAATGTTTTGTTTTATAATGGTCTGGTCCACAAAAGAACATATTATATATTTTATAAATTGGTCATATCTTTACTATTTTTTTATCTTTATTGTAGGTGTGATAACATAATCTTGAGGCTCAAGCTGTAGGATAAAGAACATATTATATATTTTATAAATTGGTCATATCTTTACTATTTTTTTATCTTTATTGTAGGTGTGATAACATAATCTTGAGGCTCAAGTTGTAGGATAAATTACAAAGTTGCACTACAACTACAGCCCGCTATGTTCCATACATTTTGTTGACTTTTCATATGTACACATTATGAGGCTTTCACGTGTATGAGTTTTAAAGACATATAGAATATGATCAAAATGTATGTGATTAGGCATTCATGTATTTTTTGGATGATGATTTCGATTTGATACTTGTACTCATCTTGACATGAAAGAATGTAAACTATAATATTCTATTAATGAAATCATGTTGAAGACATATTGGATATGATAAAAAAATGTACGTGATTAGGCATTCATGTATGTGTTGGATGATGATTTCGATTTGATACTTACACTCATCTTGACATGGAGATGTAAACTATAATATTCTATTAATGAAATCATGTTAAAGACATATTGGATATGATAAAAAATTATGTGATTAGGCATTCATGTATGTGTTGGATGATGATTTTGATTCAATACTTACACTCATATTGACATGGACGAATGTAAACCATAATGTTCTATTAAAGAAATCATGTTACAACACATATTTTCTTTGAGTTGTATTCAAATCCACAATTGAAGTTACCTTTATACAATTTGGCTTAATAAATATGAATTTATTATTAAAAAATTATTTAAATAAATATGAAGTTACTTAAATAAATATGTTAATTTAAATAAAATATGAATTAATTTGATGGCTACATATATATTTAGTTTAACCTACTTTTAGAATGGTAGCTAATGCCTATATAAATCTATTATAGGGTCATTTGAATTGTCTACCATTCTGATTTTGACTATCAATAAATTGTACTCGAAATGATTTTCCTACCAAGCTGGAGGCTACCAATATTTGACTACCATTCTTTGATTATCTACCAAGAAATGGTAGTCTTTGTCGTTAAGTCTACCTTTCTATAGGTGGTTAATAACATGTATTTCTATAGTGGAAGTAGGGGCGGTGACATCATTGCGGGTGATCTCGGAAGCAATTGTCATTTGAAGTCTAAAAGGAGAGGGAAGCTCTTTAGTGACGAGCACTAGAAGAAAAAAAACATGTTTCAGTTGCATCTTAAGACACCCGTTGGTTAGGCAAATGCTCGTTGACAAAGCAATCAAATTCCCTCACTTTGTGAAGAATGAAAATATGTAAATCGGCTCAGTCACCTTTGTTGAAGCTGGCTTTGACGCAACGCATGCGGATCGCCGATCGCGATTGCTTTTGCACCTGAAAACAGACAGGACTATCTCATTGTCCGTAAGGGGTTGTATCCTCTATGTTGAGTTCACATTCTCTATGCCCAGGATAATGTGCCCTGTATATCCCAGCCGCACACTAAGTTCACATTCTCCATGCTCGGGACAATGTGCCCCGTACATCCCAGCCGCATACTTTGTTGTGGAGCCCACAAATCAAGAGATTGGATGTTGTGAGATAGAGGTTGGCATAGACAATGAGTACAGAAGATTTAGAATCCTAAAGTTAATTAATATAATGAGTTAGATGTGTTGTTAATGTTTTATGTATCTGGATAAAGCTTTGGAAGGAAAATTCATCGTGATATCTATAACAATAGGAAAAAGAAAATAATGAAGAAATATGCTAGGTGGACACTGTTTTGAAATTCAAAATGAAACCTCACTCGTTCTCCACCACATATTTGAAGGTATAACATATAAAATATGTATTTTATTTGTTATACCTTCAAACATATGATGAAGAATAAATGAGGTTCTGTTATGAGTTCCAAAACGAGTCTAGATAGCAAAACTCAATAACGGTCATGGAGGAGCAATTGACAGCTAGGCTTCATATTCGTGGTCCTGAGTCTTCGTCACGGCGGGGTCCACCTAATGAAAGTGTCTCAATTACAAACCTTGATGTGAAGACACTATCCCCTCAATCTTTATCTTTTCTTTTCATCTTGAGCGGTTAGTTTGTTCCGTTTCGGAATACCTTATCTCTGTCTCGTCGGATCAGATAGATACCCAGCAATGAGTTACGTCCAGCAACGTGATGGATCTTGTTACTACATTGTTATATAAGATTTGAGCATCTTTGAAACTTTAAACAATAAAAGAGATAATGGACGTCTTGATAGCTTCTTTTAACACAACATTGATGCTTTACTAGGAATTTCCTTTCGCACGAAAGACAGACTTTTATGCTTCGCACGGTTTTGTATATCTCAGGATTGGGAATTTGGAATCCATTGGTAGATGACCATCAAGAACAATACAGACAACGACCTGCGAACCGCTGTGTGCCAAATAATGTCCATCAGCAGGAGCTGGCCGAGGTGAGATTGAAAATGACAGCAATCATCACATGGTGGGATGCACCTATCGAAGTAAATGAATGCCGGCCATTGTCGCAAGAAGAAGCCAAAGATAAATTGGACGTTAATGTAACATCAGACATATTTAATAACAAGTGATATGCTGCCTGTGCGTGCCAAGAGGCAAATGCCTGTGTGTGCGAATTTATTAGAATTCTTAAAACGGAAAATTTTGGTTGCGTAGAGCATAAGATATTTGAATGAAGTACGAACAAGTAGGGATGAGCATCAGCCGGGTTAAATACCGGATTTTGTCTGCCTCAAATTCAAACCTACGTTTTAAAGCGGGTCATGGAATGGATTTAGGCCCGGATAAAATTGCTCATAAAAAAATATTGAATTTTGGGCCGGATTCGGGTTTGCTCATATGACATTGAATGATCATATTAAATATTTTAGATCTATGTCACTAATATAAAAAGTTTAAAAGAATATAAAAGAATATATATATATATATATATATATATATATATATATATATATATATATATATATATGGAGAGAGAGAGAGAGAGTCAGGCTAGAATACACTCGAGTGTATCCGGAGCGGAATACAGTCAAGTAGTTTTTCATGATGCAATATTTTTTTTGAAAATCTAATCCGCTGATCTTCTTAAACATCTCATGAACAACTCATACGCAAAATTTGAGCACATTTGGATATGTATAGCTCATGTTATGAAGACCGCAAAAATTATGCATTTCAAATTAGTTTCGCGCGTCGATTTTGTTGCCCTCGGATGAGTGACTTACACTCATCCCAATGGGCTCAAAATTTGTATGTAGCCTATTTATAGTATGCCGGTGAAGATCAATGGTTTACATTTTGCAAAAAATAGTCTTGATATGCAAACACACTTGAGTGTATTCATGCGATCCGTACACTCGAGTGTATTCTAGCCTGACTATATATATATATATGTATATTTATATATATATATATATATATATATATAGAGAGAGAGAGAGAGACTAGAATACACTCAAGTGTACAGATCGCACGAATACACTCAAGTGTGTTTGTATATCAAGACTATTTTTTACAAAATGTAAACCATTGATCTTCACCGTCATACTATAACTAGGCTACATACAAAATTTGAGCTCATTTGGATGAGTGTAAGTCACTCATCCAAGGGCAACAAAATCGACGTGCGAAACTAATTTGAAATGCATAATTTTTACGATCTTTATAACATGACCTATAAATGTCGAAATGTGCTCAAATTTTGCGTATGAGCTATTCACAAGATGTTTAAGAAGATCAACGGATTAGATTTTTGAAAAAAAAATATTACATCGTGAAAAATTACTTGAGTGTATTCTGTTCCAAATACACTCGAGTGTATTCTAACTTGACTCATATATATATGTATATATATATATATTATATTAATATATATATATATATATTATATTAATATATATATATATATATGTGTATGTATATATATATGTATATATATATAGAGAGAGAGTCAGGTTAGAATACACTCGAGTGTATTCGCAGCAGGATACACCCAAGTAGTTTATCATGATGTTATATTTTTTTCTAAAATCTAATTCATTGATCTTCTTAAACATCTTGTGATTAGCTCATATACAAAATTTGAGAATATTTGGACATTTGTAGGTCATGTTATAAAGTCCACAAAAATTATGCATTTCAAATTAGTTTCGTGCGTCGATTTTGTTGTCCTTGGATGAGTGACTTACACTCATCCAAATGGGCTCCAAATTTATATGTAGCCTAGTTATGGTATGACAGTGAAGATCAATGGTTTATATTTTGTAAAAAAATATTCTTGATATGCAAACACAATTGAGTGTATTCATGCGATCTGTACACTCGAGTGTATTCTAGCCTGATTAAATTGTACATACAAAAATACTGGATTTTGGGTCGGATTCGGGTTTGCTCACATGACATTGAATGATCATATTAAATATTGTAGATCTATGTTTCTAATATTAATAGTTCAAAAGAATATATATATATATATATATATATATATATATATATATATACATACATACATACATACATACATACACATATATATATGTATCATGCGACAGTTAGAAGAAGAGAGGCAGGTAATATTATTTCCGAACTTATAAATGCAGAAGGACAGGTGATCAACAAGCAGGAGGACCTTGAGGAGCCGGCTACTCAGTTCTACTCCTCTCTCTACAATAAAACCTTTTCAGAAGATATTGATGCTAATGCAAAGGTGGACTGGAAGTTCAAGATTAATAGCACTCACAATAACATCCTCACAAGAAAGACAAATGAATAGGAGGTTAAGGATGCTCTGTGGAGCATTGGAAGCAACAAGTCCCCTGGATCAGATGGATTTAATGCTTTCTTCTTCAAAAGAACGTGGAATATCATTAAAGACTATCTACTTGCCTATGTTGACTGGTTTCTGGATGGAGGGAATATGGTAAGACAAGTTAATCATTCTTTTCTGGTTTTGATTCCGAAAAAGAAAGTTACTTCTTCTCTTGCAGACTTCCGGCCCATTGCTTGTAGTTCGGTCCAATACAAAATCATTGTAAAAATTTTGGCTGCCCGGCTGAAAATGGTCCTCCCCTACCTTATTTCTGTCAACGAAGGGGCTTTTGTCACTGGTAGAAGTATTAGTGATTGTTCCTTATTAGTGGGTGAATTTCTTCTAGACTTTAATGTCATGAGAGGAAGTAGGAAGGCTTACCTGAAACTAGATATCTCTAAAGCCTATGATAGTGTCAGATGAGAAAAATTATGGTGGATCATGGAGCAAATGGGATTTAATGAAAAATGGATTGGCTGGATGAAACAATGTGTTGGGACTACTAGCTATTCTGTCTTGGTCAATGGTACCTCTGCATGCTTCTTTCGTGGCGGAAACGGTCTACGTCAAGGCGATCCTCTTTCCCCGCTTCTATTTGTAATGGTCATGGAGTATTTCTCGAGGAAAATGCAACAAGCCGAAGAACGAAAGGAAATAAAGCCGTACATAGTTCATGGCACAAAGGTAATGACACACTTGATCTTTGCAGATGATGTCCTGGTTTTTGTAGAAGCAAAACAGCAATGCATAGAGAACCTTAAAAGTCTTCTAGAAAAATTTGGGTAGCAAACTGGGTTGTGTGCCAATGCTAATAAAACACATATCTTCCTATCAAAAAATTGCCACCAAATAGAGGAAATCCGTGTTCATGATATGGGTGTGGAGAGAGGAGAATTTCCTACAAAATACTTGGGATTTTCACTTACCGGCGGCAATCTATAGGTAAAGGAATTTTCTGATTGCATAGACAAAGTGGAGGAAATTATTAGCATATGGCCTACACAAAAAACATCCATGGCGGGACGCAGGACTCTAATCAAAGCTGCTATTTAGGGCCTTCTTATCTTCTGGGTACAACAAGGAGAAATTCCTATATCAGTTCTTGACAGAATGGAGATGAAGATGGCTAATTTCTTATGGGGGAGTGGACATCATCCTATGAAATATTCTAGATTGGCCTTTCCCAGTGATGAAGGTGGGCTTGATTTGAAGACACCAAGAGATATAGAGAGATGGGGATCCATGATACAGATTGTTGCTTATCAGGAAGGATCATCTACATGGGGGAAATAGATGAGAGACAGATATCCAAGGGGATTGGATTTCATCCCAAAAACAAGAGAAGGCTACTGAGATCCATCAACGTCATGAGAGAGATGTGGCCACAAATCAAGTACTTGTTTGTGGTTAATGTCAATGGGAGATGGCAGCTCAAATACAAGAAGATAAATGTATGGGAGGTGTCCGTATAAGGGGCGCAAAGTATCCAGTGGGCGACCAACTCTGGATTGAAAGACATGTACCAAAATGGAGCATTTGCGTCTATAAATTTCTGCACAACATCCTTGCTACCTTGGACAGAATCAAAGGTTGGAACTATGACATTTCTACAGTGTGCTTTCTGTGCAGGGAAGAGGAGGAAAATCACAGCCATATAGCGGGTGAATGTAAGTTTACGAGGGAGATCTGGGAGAATATATGCAGCAAATTCAGCCTACAAATTCAGTTTTTTGCAGATCCGCGGAGGATGCTAGCAAGATTTGGAATGAGCTCAAAGAAAAATCTTCTGTTGGCGGGCCTTTACTATCATGTTTGGGAGGAAAGGAATGCGAGGAAACACCATGGAAAGTCCACTAGTGCCATTGTTATTTCTGTAAAAATTTGTAAATGCATTAAATGTAGACTAAACATTGAATAGGTGTGTGAGTTGTAATGCTGAATTGGGTGTATGTCGTTGGGCCTACATGTACTCTTGACCCCCTAATATTTGTTAGGGAGAACGTCAGAATATATTTACCAGATTCCGATATATATATATATATATATATATATATATATATATATATACTATGTGATCTATGTAGCTGGAATATGTATACCTTAATGGTGTGATCCCCTACATCAATGAAATAGATAATGAAAGAGTAACAAATCATTTTCTATGAGATTTAAAAGATTAGTGAAATCTATAATTGTAACATCCCTAACCTGGGTTATGACCTAACCCTAGAAGTTTTGCTTAAGTAAGTTACTTAAAAACTTGTTCTAATATTTTGAAAAGTAATTAAGGCCCTTTGTGAAGTTTATTTTCAAATTTGAGCTTATATGTAAACTATGTGTGCATTATATGATAGTCTGAGTGTAAAGTGCAATTTAACCAATATGAGGGGTTATATTGCAAATGTCACATGTTGAATGTATTCTAAGTGTTTTAACATCATGATAGAGTGAATGTTGTTAAGTGAAGGGTTGTGGAAAGCCTAAATTCTAAGTGAGAACTTGTTGAAAAATGTGAAGTGTTTGGTGCATCAATTATGGTACAAATTGTATTATATTCAAAATGTAGGGTTGATGTGTAAATTACCACCTCTAGATTGTCTTTACCCCTTCCTAGTATCATCTATAGGAGAGAGAGAAAGAAGGAGATACTATGTTTGAACCATCCTAGAGTGATGGCATTCTTAGTAATGAAAAGACCAAGAAAATGCATAGTTGAAATCTATATATATAAGCTATATCGAGTTGTGGACTTAGAATGGGAGTCCCTATCGACCATGGAGCCATAAAGGGAGTCTCCTATCGGTTTTTGGGGTCTTGACTTTGCCCATGATGGGATAGACACCTCAAGGAGGTCATATGTATCGGTTTACAATTTTCCTTGGAAAAGACTATGTTGTATATAATAATAAAGTGAGTGGAAAGTAGCTTGTCCTAGAAGTTAACTAAGGAACCCGACCCTTATCCTTTGAATTATCCTTGAGCTTTTAGCTTTTTTTCATGGCAAGATAAAGATAGGATGCATGAAAATACATGTGTCGACCATGCATGGCTATGTGGCACTTAGTAACTTAAGCTAATGACACCACTTACGCTCTTTTCCATAAACCCCAAGTATAAATACCCTTCCCTTCACCTATTAGTAGAATTTTGAAATCTTGTTATCATCCTTCTCTTATATACCGTTCATATAACTTTAGTATCGTGCATGAGTGAGGAGAGTTGAGTTGTAGAGTGGTATCGGCCAAGAAGGAGATATCAACCTAGCAAGGTGATATCGGTCATAAGGAGGGGAGACATCATGCAAGTGTTGAAGAACTCAAGTCTTGGATCTTAGAGAAGCTCATATTCAACCTTGGAATGTGAAGAGTTCGAGCTTGAAGCTTGGAAGTTTCTTTAGAAGGTGGGTTATATAACTTGAACCCAACCATATTATTATTCCTTTTCAATATCATTAAACTTGTTGATTACTTTCAAATTCAGATTTCTTTTGATTAATTGATATATCTATGAGTTATAACAAGTAGTTAGGACTGTTTTCCATGGTTTAGAATAGCAAGATAAAGGTCTTGAGGTTGATGATGATGACATCATCACGGTACAACCCGATATGGGTTGAAGTACCTTAAAATTTGATATGGAACCCAAGATGGTGGTTTACTCGATATAAAAGTAGGTGATACCTCATACACGATATGAGGCATGTACAATGGATGATATAGGAGATACCTACTAGCACCTTATACACAATATAAGATTAAAGCTATACCTTTTACACGATATGGGAAAAACCCTAGATGAAGAAGTGGAAACCCGATATGCTTTGAAATATGATTTGCCTTTGAAACCTGATATACCCTACTACCTTGTGATGGGTTGAAGAGAAACTAAGTATCTAGCTTATCATGTAATTATAATGAAAGAACCAAACCTTTAAAGTATAAAGAGATTATGAGTTTAAGGGTTTATCTAATATAGGTAACCCGATATGATACCCAACATATAAATTGATATGGTAAACCCAAGATGGGAATCCGATATAGTATGTAATCCAAGATGGAAAACTGATATGGTAATCCAAGATGGAAAAATGATATGGTAATCTAAGTTGGAAGAAACCAATATGATATTATCTCTATATTACTGAAATGATACATGGTAAAGCAATACATGATATGCCCGATATGGTGCACTCTGGTGCACGATATGAGAAGCCAATATATCTCTATACCTGATATAAGGTCAAGAGTCTAACCCATACACGATATGAGGTTGACTTGAGATGATAAAAGCTAAGTGATAGCTAACCTGACATGGCTACACGATATGGTGTTAGGTGATAAACCCTAAAATCGATATGATGATGTGGTTTTGCCACATGACTAATATGGATCCATGATATGATGATATGTGTAAGGACCCTGACCTCCATTTTGGGCTTACCCTATTTTCTTTGCCTAAACCTTGTGTTTATATGTTTGCTAATCACCTGAGTTGTGATTAGGGTTTGTTTGTGCTTTTTGAGAGGTTGAGGTGCAACTTGCAATTTACCCAAGTTGTAGGGTTGGTGTGCAAGTTTGTCACCTTGAGAGATATCTTTCTCTCTCCTTGCATCCTCTAGGGTTGACAGGATGGGTTGGGCGCCTTGCTTGGTTTGCTTTGAGCCTTGTTTGAGCTTGTTGAAGTTAGGCTTGTTGTTGGGCTTTCTTGGGCCTTGTTTGAGCTTGGTGTCGCCTCCTTGTTGGGTGTGTCGGGCAGGGTGTGTCGGCCAAGAGTGTACCGAGTATGAGTGTATCGGTCAGGGGTGTATCAGCTAGGGTTGTATCAGCCAAATGGTGTATCGGCCATGGCACCATGATGGGTGATACACACCCTCCTGACCTAGCCTCATTTGTGTCACCCTTCTTTGGACAACTAGTTGTTGCTTTGCTGGTTGGTGACAAGTCATGAGCAAGTGGTTTGGGGAGCTAGCAAGGTGACATAGTTTAGACAAGTGGCGGTTTGGGCGATCACATGTGGAACAATCCCCTAGTGGACGCCCACTTAACTCCCTTGCATATATATCCCCTTCTTTGCTAGCTTGGGATCCCTTTTAGCTACTTAGTTGATTCCCTTCTTTCTTGGTGACCGATATCTCCCCTTGGTAGAGCTTGGTGGCCGATCTCCTTAGTGGTGTCTTCTTCTTCCTCTAGCAGTGGCCGAAACCCTAGATGTGCCTCACTGCTTGTCGCGACCGACAATCAAATCGTCATTAATTAAGCGGAATGAAACATAAACAGTGGATTAATATAAATCACTAAAATTCAAAACCCTTTTGTAAGAAGATCCTCGTATAGAAAACTTTTATTGAAAGATTCAAAACTTATACATATCCTGATTGACACTATACAACATTGTTTCTTTTCATCTTTGAGAACAACATATAACAATTGCTCTATCAAAACACATACTGGAGCAACATAAAACCTCGAGGCATTCAAGCCAAAATCTCATATTTTTCATAAAACCAGTACGAACCAACTCCAAGGACCTGAGGGTACAGAGACGACACATAGGACTACTATCTACAAGACACGACAGGCAGTACACTCAACCTGAGCTGTCACTGCTATCACTGCTGCTGATGATGTACCTCTGCAGAAAGGTCTTCACCTCCTCGTGCACGTCCACCTAAAAATTTGGATCCCACGGGGGTGAGACAATTGTAATTGTCCCAGCGGGAGATATAACTCCACGCCGACCATATTATTAACTTAGATCAAGAAGTAATAAACTGAGCAGTGGTTCTTTCTATATATACATGCAGGATAAATCACTGTATGAATAAAATAAAGTAATCTTCTTTCTTAAGGAGAACATTGCATCCACCCATGGTAGAGTTATCAATCATCTATCTACTTTGCAAGGAATTTAAAGAAACATAAATAACATCTATCCACTAAGATGTATAACTGAATTGCGCATCAAACAATGTTCCTCGTATTTGATCCTTAAGCAGATATGCTACACGGCTGAATATATTTTAACAATTACACTTATGCCCTGATCATATGCAGTGTACTCTACATATGAGATTCGCAGTGCACTACGACCACACCGTACAAGACTTAGCGACACACCCGGGAAATGCTAAGTCTGACTTTCCATCCTGGTCTGCACAGGACTCTCAGGCTCTCAGGGGCCTCAAGCACTCAAGGGCCTGTCTGCACTCTCAGGCTCTCAAGGGCCTCACTGCAGTTCCTAGGCACTCAAGGGCCTCACTGCACAAACTCAGAGTGCTCTAGACTCCTCTAACCTGAGCACACAGGCGCAGGGAGTCAACACTGGGTTACCACCAGAATTACTCAACTGGTTGGTGTTGGATAACCCTATCAACCCTCGTGCCACCAGAATTACTCAACCGGTTGATGTTGGACACGAGTTTCACCCCTAAGGCGCAAACCTCCCAAAGGGGTTCTACGGTGTTCAAGGCACCTAAGTCTAACATTAACACTATAGATACATTTTAAACAGAAATCATAACTCATTTAACATTTCTCACAAGGCTCACACGGCCTGCCATATCATAACAATTGGCATGACACACTTCATACACTAAATCATGCAATTGAACTGTTAAACATCACCATATCTCACACTGAGAACCTTGATATCACAATTACTTAATTCATCACATGGATCACAAGGCCATTATACATCTTGTCACCTCTCACTAGGCAACAACTTATTCAAACACATGGCTCACAAGGCCATTACACATCTTGTCACCTCTCACTAGGCAACAACTGATTCAAACACATGGCTCACAAGGCCATTACACATCTTGTCACCTCTCACTAGGCAACAACTTATTCAAACACATTTGAATAGTCCAACCATCATCAATTAAAATGGACCCATCTCTGGTTGAAGCATTATTGATATAGGATTAACCATTACCAACCACTTTAGGTGTTTCACCTATCAATATATTAGCCACACCATTATTTGGTGTTACACTCATTAATCTTAAGAGTGTCTTACCCTCGACTTTACAAGGCATCTCAGTTTAGAAATATACATATGTTCACCATATCAGGTTGTATGCATATGCGCACTCCCCATGTCGGGCTAGAAGTATATACACACCATTCATATCGGGATAGAGGTATGTATATATATATATATTACCCATGTCATGCATTAGGTATTAAGCCATCACCATGTCGGCCTATACATCATCTAGGGTTTTGTATCGGGCTTCCATATCGTGCATTAGCCTTAGCCTAAATTAGGGTTTCATGTCAACTTACAAGTATTCATTCAATCTTGCATCATGTATGGAGTCTATGCTTGACTCCCTATTGTACAAGGGGTGTATAATACACCCATATATCGTGCAGTAAGGTATACAATCATATCCATTTCATTTTAGTGAAGCAGGCGCATCATCATATCAGGTTAGGGTTGCTTGCTTATGTGCTTGCACCCGATATTACTTTTATAAATTGATACCATAATCTTCAAGCTCTAGACCTTAGTTCTAACTGTTATAGTTCATGGAAACAGGTCTAAGCAACTACTAGAACTCATAATTTCATCAACTATTTCAGGAAACTTTGAAATTAAAAGTACTTCACTAATTATAGCAATTTAGGTGAAGAATAATAACATGGTTGAGTTCAAGTTATATAACCCGCCTTAAGAACCACTTCAAAGCTCCAAGCTCCAAAGCTCCATGTTCCTAAGGTTGAATATGACTTATGATGGTCCAAGGCTCGTTCATAACCCCTTCATAAACAAGGAATCACCATGGATAAGCAATTGGTGAAGAAGAAAAGAAAGGAAGATCAAAACCCTAAATTCATGCTTCAATCCAAGGTTGAAGATGATCTTTTCCTCACCTTAGGGTCAAGTTTTGAGTTCTTTAGCTCCTTGGCCGACACCCTACCACTCTTGGGCGATATGGACTTCTTCTTGGCCGACACAACTTTGCTTGTGGCCGATACCCTCTCACTTGTGGCCCAAACTGCTTCAATTGGCCGATATCAACTTGCTATGGGCAATATCAACATAGTATGGCCGATATGCTTGCTATGGCCGATACTCAAGGCCTATGAACGATACCCTTGTGCTTTTGCACGATATGCCACCCCTCTTGCACGATATGACACTCACTTGGATGATATGGTACTCACTTGGGATCAAAACACTTCACTCTATGGCCGATATCACCCAATATGACCAAAATCACCTACTTGGGTGATATGATCATGTCATGGGCGATATCCCATGACCCATGCACGATACCATATCCTCCCTTCACGATATGGGAGCTATGTGCACGATACCACAAGGTAGGAGGGTGGTAAGGGTCGTAAAATTCCATTAAGGGGTCAAACTAGGGGTATATATACTTGCTGATCATGAAGGAGAACAAAAAATGAGGTGTCAACATTTTGAGCTAGTAGGTGCCACGTGTCATGCATGGGTGACACGTGTCCAAGCATGCATCAACATTTATCATGACATACAAAAAGGTTGAGTATCATCTAGAGATGCAAATTCATCCATCACTTACCCATTTGGATAAAATATATCATTTAAATCATCATTTTAAGTTAAGCCGATACACTTTTCCTAAGGAAACTTGTTGGCCGTCACACCTCACCTCCTTGAGGTGCTTTGCACGATATGAACCTTGACAAGAGTTCAAAAAACGATATGGGACACCTCCTTGGGCTCCATGGCCGATAGGCACTCATATATAAGCTTTTCAAGTTGATACAACTCAAGTTAAGCCTTCAAATTCAACCCTCTTTCTTGGTCATTTCATCACCAACATTACCATCACTCTTAAGTGTTTCAAACATGGTGTCTCATTCATTCTTTCTCCTCTAAATAATACATAGAGGAATTAGGAACACTCTAGAGGTGTTAATTTGCATATCAACCCCACATTTTGGGTAAATTACAATTTGTACCAAAATTGGTGCACAATGCTCCAGCATTGTTCAAACAAGTTCAAACTTGGAATTTAGGCTTTCCACAAGCCACCATTTAGCATCATTCTCTCTCTTATGATGCTAAAACATATTAGGCACATTCAACATGTGACATTTTGCATTATAGCCCCTCAATTTGGGCAAATTGCACTTTGGTCCAAAATAAAGGAAAATTGCTCAAACATCATTCAATCGGGACCAAACTTGAAACATAAATGTGTCACATGATAACAAATCAAATTATAGGATTTCATTAAAGTTCTAAGCAACTTTATTAGCCAAAACAAATAGGGTTACCTCATAACCCAGATTGGGTTGTTACAAATTATAAACCCCTAACAAAGATTTCGTCCCCGAAATCCCAGGTAAAAAGGGGAACAGATATTATTCATTCATCATATCATCAAATCTTCATATAACATCTTAATGTCATGGAGACACCATATAACTTGATCAACACAAAGTTCTTTCATACATTTTCACTGATTTGTCACCTTTCTTAACTTATAACTTTATGTGACAAGATTCTTGATTTTGGGAAGTTTCCCATATATCTCATTCAGTTTAGCATTTCATTTTCAAGGAAAGACCAGAGTTACATTTTTGTTACCCGTTTGTGACTACAAGTCTTATCATATATCAACTGTGCCATCCAGTCTGTTGACACTACACTAAACTTCCTTACTACTTGTACCAACTATCTCATTAATTGTACATTCTCTTTTACAGATCTAGATAGGGGTATTCTAAAAATTATTTTTATCTTGGTAAGCATTTCCCACAATGAATTTTACAATTGTTCCTTCAATTAATACATATTTATTGGTGTTTTGTTTATGTAAGGAATAAACCCCTAACAAAATATGTCCATACTAAACTGATTTCACAGTTTAGCCATTTCAACATAAATCATTTGATTAGGAGTTATGCTCTTACTTTCTCACAACATCTGACACTTCTTGGATACCAAAATTCCTTGCCTTGGTAACCGTCACATGTGTCAAAAACATATCACACCCTCATCTTTCTTTCATCTTGAAACATTACTTGTTACGCATATCTTTATCTTGGAACCAAAGTCCAAGACGATCTGACACTTTTTCTAAGTATTCATTAACTGAGCATTTTTATCTCATGCACATCAAGCGTCATAAGAATCACTTGATTGCCATGTGCTTGAAACAAAAGAACACAAAGAAATATATTTCTTTCATCATCCCATTACTACCCAAGGTTGTTTATTAATAGAAAATATTATCATCTCCTCTATTTGTAGCATGAACCTTCAACTATTCATGAGTCATTTACTCTTGTCTCATCCTAAGTTCCTTGCCATCAGCTTAGGAATTATAAGGATGATTATATGTCATTACTATTTTCTTCATTATTATTTAACATGTTCATGAACATTTGTGATTTCATCACATTTCCCCATTTCCACATTATGGGAAAAGATCTTTATTATTCTCACAGGCTTTATCAGACAGAGATCGTTTCTCAAGTTCTCATTCTCATCTTTTAAGGATTATACTCTTTACTTCCTCATACATGCATACTGATCTGAGATCATTTTAGATTCCTCTTTCTTGTATTTAGGATGTGATACAATTATCCATACCATATTTTTAGTTTCATTATACTCACTAGATTGTCTCAAAATGACTACTTGATCAGAGTAATAAAAAAGATAACAATCTAAGAGTTCCATACTCACCTTATTTCCAATAATTATATACCTGGCCAGGGTATACAAGTATTGAGATTAGATAGTATGCACTTTATGTAATTTCTTATTCCTTACTTTTCATATCATCACAAGCATAGGATTTAGCATCCCTGGATTTTCTCCAGGCGTTACATCTACCCTTCATCCTCTTTCACACGGATAAGAGTAGTTATAAAGCATTTTAAAGAATACTGAACAAAATATAGATTCTAGTTCTCATCATTTCTTCCCTATATCCCCATAGGGCAAACAATAGGGAAAGTCCATAACAGCAATCCTTTTTATGGTTATCAAATAGCATCAAGATAAGGCATATCAAAATGGAAAAGCTCTATCTAACTGTTATCCCTCATTTACCGCTTCAGGTTGACTCAACACATAGAGTCGAGCTGTTTCACATGATTACTTATTGCTTTTACTCATTTGCTACTCCCCTAGTACACTAGGCACTTATTGCACTGGTGGCACCAAAAACTTTGTCCTTTTAGGACAACTAGGCATATATCTCTAGAATTGTAGAAACCTTTCCTTAAATTCTCAGCTTATTTCTCCTCCTTGGGCACTTCCATCATAGATATACTATCTGTCTAAACTTATGGCAGAGTCTACTTTCTTACCATATGTTAATCTTTCCCACATTTTCCACTGTTTCAACATGACTCTGTCATTCAGGAACCCTTTCAAAGTCCAAAGTTTCCGTATCAAGGACTAATAAACTAGGTTATAATACTAATATTCAGTCTACTATATGCATAAGTGTTGTCTTAACCTTTCCAACAAGAGCATAACCATATGATTTTCTATCCTAATCGGGTCATGATGGGAATTCTCAGGCACTCATCCTTTCCTTACCTGATCCCTTGCACCCTCTTCTGGTGCCATAACGTTGTTCTCAGCAATGTGTTCCTCGTGTTCTCCAGTCATTTATAAACTTCACCCTTTATTCTGCCCAATCAGAAGTCACTATAGGGTATACTGGAGAACACTAACACAGACTCAACACCTTAGTCCTATGTCTCTGTAGACTCAACGAACCTTAAGCTCTAATACCAAAACTGTCACGATCAACAATCAAATCATCATTAATTAAGCGGAATGAAACATAAACAGTGGGTTAATATAAATCACTAAAATTCAAAACCCTTTTGTAAGATGATCCTCGTATAGAAAACTTTTATTGAAAGATTCAAAACTTATACATATCATGATTGACACTATACAACATTGTTTCTTTTCATCTTCGAGAACAACATATAACAATTGCTCTATCAAAACACATACTGGAGCAACATAAAACCTCGAGGCATTCAAGCCAAAATCTCATATTTTTCATAAAACCAGTACGAACCAACTCCAAGGACCTGAGGGTACAGAGACGACACATAGGACTACTATCTACAAGACACGACAGGCAGTACACTCAACCTGAGCTGTCACTGCTATCACTGCTGCTGATGATGTACCTCTGCAGAAAGGTCTTCACCTCCTCGTGCACGTCCACCTAAAAATTTGGATCCCACGGGGGTGAGACAATTGTAATTGTCCCAGCGGGAGATATAACTCCACGCCGACCATATTATTAACTCAGATCAAGAAGTAATAAACTGAGCAGTGGTTCTTTCTATATTTACATGCAGGATAAATCACTGTATGAATAAAATAAAGTAATATTCTTTCTTAAGGACAACATTGCATCCACCCATGGTAGAGTTATCAATCATCTATCTACTTTGCAAGGAATTTAAAGAAACATAAATAACATCTATCCACTAAGATGTATAACTGAATTGCGCATCAATCAATGTTCCTCGTATTCGATCCTTAAGCAGATATGCTACACGGCTGAATATATTTTAACAATCATACTTATGCCCTGATCATATGCAGTGTACTCTACATATGAGATTCGCAGTGCACTACGACCACACCGTACAAGACTTAGCGACACACCCGGGAAATGCTAAGTCTGACTTTCCATCCTGGTCTGCACAGGACTCTCAGGCTCTTAGGGGCCTCAGGCACTCAAGGGCCTGTCTGCACTCTCAGGCTCTCAAGGGCCTCACTACAGTTCCTAGGCACTCAAGGGCCTCACTGCACAAACTCAGAGTGCTCTAGACTCCTCCTCTAACCTGAGCACACAGGCGCAGGGAGTCAACACTGGGTTACCACCAGAATTACTCAACTGGTTGGTGTTGGATAACCCTATCAACCCTCGTGCCACCAGAATTACTCAACCGGTTGATGTTAGACACGAGTTTCACCCCTAAGGCGCAGACCTCCCAAAGGGGTTCTACGGTGTTCAAGGCACCTAAGTCTAACATTAACACTATAGATACATTTTAAACAGAAATCATAACTCATTTAACATTTCTCACAAGGCTCACACGGCCTGCCATATCATAACAATTGGCATGACACACTTCATACACTAAATCATGCAATTGAACTGTTAAACATCACCATATCTCACACTGAGAACCTTGATATCACAATTACTTAATTCATCACATGGATCACAAGACCATTACACATCTTGTCACCTCTCACTAGGCAACAACTTATTCAAACACATGGCTCACAAGGCCATTACACATCTTGTCACCTCTCACTAGGCAACAACTGATTCAAACACATGGCTCACAAGGCCATTACACATCTTGTCACCTCTCACTAGGCAACAACTTATTCAAACACATTTGAATAGTCCAACCATCATCAATTAAAATGGACCCATCTCTGGTTGAAGCATTATTGATATAGGATTAACCATTACCAACCACTTTAGGTGTTTCACCTATCAATATATTAGCCACACCATTATTTGGTGTTACACTCATTACTCTTAAGAGTGTCTTACCCTCAACTTTACAAGGCATCTCAGTTTAGAAATATACATATGTTCACCATATCGGGTTGTATGTATATGAGCACTCCCCATGTCGGGCTAGAAGTATATACACACCATTCATATCGGGCTAGAGGTATGTATATATATATTACCCATGTCATGCATTAGGTATTAAGACATCACCATGTCGGCCTATACATCATCTAGGGTTTTGTATCGGGCTTCCATATCGTGCATTAGCCTTAGCCTAAATTAGGGTTTCATGTCAACTTACAAGTATTCATTCAATCTTGCATCATGTATGGAGTCTATGCTTGACTCCCTATTGTACAAGGGGTGTATAATACACCCATATATCGTGCAGTAAGGTATACAATCATATCCATTTCATTTTAGTGAAGCAGGCGCATCATCATATCGGGTTAGGGTTGCTTGCTTATGTGCTTGCACCCGATATTACTTTTATAAATTGATACCATCATCTTCAAGCTCTAGACCTTAGTTCTAACTGTTATAGTTCATGGAAACAGGTCTAAGAAACTACTAGAACTCATAATTTCATCAACTATTTCAGGAAACTTTGAAATTAAAAGTACTTCACTAATTATAGCAATTTAGGTGAAGAATAATAACATGGTTGAGTTCAAGTTATATAACCCGCCTTAAGAACCACTTCAAAGCTCCAAGCTCCAAAGCTCCATGTTCCTAAGGTTGAATATGACTTATGATGGTCCAAGGCTCGTTCATAACCCCTTCATAAACAAGGAATCACCATGGATAAGCAATTGGTGAAGAAGAAAAGAAAGGAAGATCAAAACCCTAAATTCATGCTTCAATCCAAGGTTGAAGATGATCTTTTCCTCACCTTAGGGTCAAGTTTTGAGTTCCTTAGATCCTTGGCCGACACCCTACCACTCTTGGGCGATATGTACTTCTTCTTGGCCGACACAACTTTGCTTGTGGCCGATACCCTCTCACTTGTGGCCCAAACTGCTTCAATTGGCCGATATCAACTTGCTATGGGCAATATCAACATAGTATGGCCGATATGCTTGCTATGGCCGATACTCAAGGCCTATGCACGATACCCTTGTGCTCTTGCACGATATGCCACCCTCTTGCACGATATGACACTCAATTGGACGATATGGTACTCACTTGGGATCAAAACACTTCACTCTATGGCCGATATCACCCAATATGACCAAAATCACCTACTTGGGTGATATGATCATGTCATGGGCGATATCCCATGACCCATGCACGATACCATAGCCTCCCTTCACGATATGGGAGCTATGTGCACGATACCACAAGGTAGGAGGGTGGTAAGGGTCGTAAAATTCCATTAAGGGGTCAAACTAGGGGTATATATACTTGATGATCATGAAGGAGAACAAAAAATGAGGTGTCAACATTTTGAGCTAGTAGGTGCCACGTGTCATGCATGGGTGACACGTGTCCAAGCATGCATCAACATTTATCTTGACATGCAAAAAGGTTGAGGATCATCTAGAGATGCAAATTCGTCCATCACTTACCCATTTGGATAAAATATATCATTTAAATCATCATTTTAAGTTAAGCCGATACACTTTTCCTAAGGAAACTTGTTGGCCGTCACAGCTCACCTCCTTGAGGTTCTTTGCACGATATGAACCTTGCCAAGAGTTCACAAAACGATATGGGACACCTCCTTGGGCTCCATGGCCGATAGGCACTCATATATAAGCTTTTCAAGTTGATACAACTCAAGTTAAGCCTTCAAATTCAACCCTCTTTCTTGGTCATTTCATCACCAACATTACCATCACTCTTAAGTGTTTCAAACATGGTGTATCATTCATTCTTTCTCCTCTAAATAATACATAGAGGAAGTAGGAACACTCTAGAGGTGGTAATTTGCATATCAACCCCACATTTTGGGTAAATTACAATTTGTACCAAAATTGGTGCACAATGCTCCAGCATTGTTCAAACAAGTTCAAACTTGGAATTAAGGCTTTCCACAAGCCACCATTTAGCATCATTCTCTCTCTTATTATTCTAAAAAATATTAGGCACATTCAACATGTGACATTTTTCATTATAGCCCCTCAATTTGGGCAAATTGCACTTTGGTCCAAAATAAAGGAAAATTGCTCAAACAACATTCAATCGGGACCAAACTTGAAACATAAATGTGTCACATGATAACAAATCACATTATAGGATTTCATTAAAGTTCTAAGCAACTTTATTAGCCAAAACAAATAGGGTTACCTCATAACCCAGATTAGGGTTGTTACACTGCTCCTCTTGTGGTGAGTATCTCTCCCTATCCTCAACACCTTCTTCTTTGTCTCTCTTTCTTTTCGGCCATGGTGGTTATGGAGTTCTCTTCTCTCCTAGTGTTGGCCAAAGGTGGTGCCTTGGAGCTTGAAGTCTGGTACTTGGATCTTTGGAGCTTTAGGAGTGAATCTTAAGGTGGGTTACATAACTCCTAACCCTAGCAATACTACCTTTATATACTACTTGTTTACATGTTATCTTGATCGGCCATGCATACCTTGTTAGTAATGTTCTTGCTCTAGTTTGAACCCTTAATCTTGTTGGATATGGTGACATGGTTATGTTTTTTAGATGTGTTCTTGGACCTTGTTGGCCGAACCTTTGGGTTAGGATTCCTTGGGCAAAAACCCTCTCTCTAGGTTGTAGAGAGGTGAGCCTAGGGTTTCCTAATTCCATGGTGCATGTAGTGTGTTCTTAGGGCAAAACTCCTTTCTTTCCTTGGTCTTGAGAAGTGAGCTCAAGCTTTAGTTGTGTGGGAAAAACCCCTCTCTCACTTTGTTGTTGAAAGGTGAGTCTACACTCTAGTTGCTTGGGAAATACCCCTCTCTTACCATGGACTTGAGAGGTGAGCCTTTGGTTGGTGTCGCTCTAGTTGAGGTTGGAAGGATGGCCGTCATGTTGATGACCCACCTTGCTGCCTGACATGTGATGGAAGTTGTGAAAAACCCCTCTCACTTGGTTGTTGAGAGGTGAGCCAACTCTCTTGATATTTTAGGGTTTGGTGGTTGTCTTGAGGTTGAAGATGACCAACCCGATATGGCCTTTGGACCCTTACCCGATACCCCTTGCTACCCGATATTGTTCACAACCCAAGATGTCCTAGTGATATCGTTGTGTGTAGGGTGGTGCTTGATACCTCTCTCCTAGGGTTGAGTTTGGACGATATGTTGGATGGGTGTCTTTTTGACCCCCTTTGACTGTTATAAGTCTTTACCCCTAGATGTCTTGCTGCCTGATATGATGGGCTAGCCGATATGCCTTGTGTTCATTATCAGCTTGATGAGGTGATGCAGCGTTAGCCGTTGTCTTTGAGAGAGGTAGCCCATTATGAGTGATAACCTGGGGAGGGTGTTAGCTGTTGTGTTGGTCCCTTGGGCATTAGGTGGTTTGTGTTGGGCGTCATGGCATGTCGGTGCCTTGTACGACATCCTCTTGGATGGTGCTTCCCGACACCTTGCTGGATGATGCCTTGCCCAATATGGATGCTTGTGTTGTGATGACGTTGTTGATAGGGTTGTATCCTGTGGCCGTTTTACCCCTTGTGAAGTGATCCTCTTGAGAATTATGGTGTGTTTCCCGACACGGTGCTTCATGGGCGATAGGGGTGTGCCGTTTTGACGACCTAGGTGGTTGTTATGGTGCTGCCCGACAGTCTGTTGCAACACGTTGCCCGTCATGGGGCGTTGCATGCCTTGGGCATCATAGGTTGTGTTCTTCCCTATACCAAGGTGATAGTGGTTGGATGATATGGCTGTAGCCCGAGATGGGTGCTGGTTGATACAGTAGGTGGTGAAGAGTTGCATGCTTAATCAATATAGTGAGAGACGATGTACCTTTGGTGAAGGTTGTCCCTTTACCCAATACACCTATAGTGAGGGTTGTACCTTGTGCTCGGTTGGTAACCCTAATGCTTGTTATGCTTTGGTACATGAGGCTTTTATGCTTTGATATATATAAGAATGCTATGCTTTGATGCACTCTTCTAAGTTGCATGGTTGACTCTCATAATAAAGTAAAGAGTTGTAAATGTTCCTTGTACAAGTATCATTGCTCCTTTGTGATTTCACTAACCATGTAGGAGACAGTTGTACGATGAGGCCATGGTAATGGCATAATAGTGATATGATGTTGAACATCAAGGGTTATGATGAACCCAGTGATATATGATGGGTGTTACCCAAAGAATGGCAATGTGTGCTTTGATGATGGGATTGAGTCCCAGTGATGTTAATCCTTGAGCTGGATCTTGATGATTGGAAAGAGGCCAAGTGGTAACATGTAAAGTTGGATCCTTGTGATGGATCAAGATGATGTTGTCTTTGAGAATAAGAGTCACAATGTAACACCTGATAATGAGATCTATGTTGTTTACTTGTGTTTTAGTTTACATGTTACATAACTTGGTTGAATCTTGCAATCCGCTTAAAATGTATTAATTAATTATAAATGAACCTTTCATGTAGTTTGCCCTGGCCATAGATCCATCATCGTCAGTATCTGGTGATGGAGAACGGGTTCTCCCACGGGTTAACCCAGAGCGCATATTGTTGAATATGTGGGGTTTCTCCTAGTCGAAAATAGGAGGATTAGAGTCCAACTACGGTTGTGGACTCAAGATGTGTATAAGAGTGTGGTGAACATGCCCATGGCTCAGTGTGATGGAGCATGAATGCGTTCATAGATCAGGAGCACGGTGAATAGGCCCGTGGCTCAAGATATACTAGCGTCATGACCTGTACCAAGGCAGGCTAGAGGAAAGGGTAGCCTGCAGAGCTGACCCTATGGCTGAGGCCACTTAAGAAAGAGACCGCGGTCCTGCTTCAGATATCATGCACTGACCACGAAGAGGTGAGGCCATGGAGTCCGACTCTCTCATTGACCTTGTATGGCACTGGTTTTGGGCTTCACAGCCAAAGGTTGGATTTGAGCGGTATGTCTCACTTCCTCAGGGCATAATAAATTTGTAATCAAGCCGTATAATATATCTTCTTAGGGAAAACACGAGACATTGGTTGAGGCCTTGTTTGTATAGTTGCTCTAGTTATATCTTGCAGTTAATTACACGTTCCTCATATCTTATGATAAGTTCTTATATAGCGTATCTTGTCAATCATGTTCCTTAAGAAATATCTAGTTATATGCCTCCCGGATATCTCGGTAAGATGTTGTATAAGGTTAGTTCTGTTCAGTATGCTGCATATATGAGTTGCTTGTATCAGATTATATGTTTTATCTGTTCTAGCTTTCCTTTGAGGTTTTATAGTTTCGGCGGGGGTTATGTTTCTCGCTGGGACTGTGTGTCTCACCCCACTGGTTTACAACATTTTTAGGTGATCGTGCTAGATGTGGTGGTAGTTGTGAAGTTGCGACCGAGCAGTAAGAAGAATAGTAGGAGGCAAGAGATGGATATGCTGTTGTTTTAGTTGTTTTTTAGTAAAGTCTTAGAGTCATCCCTATACTCTCAGGTCCTTGTAGGTGTTTTGATGACGTTTCATGATGTATAGCTGATGTAGCTTGTTTATCCATCTATTGTCTTGGTATGGCCTGCTCTATACTTAAACATGTGGTGAACTCTTTGTTCCTATGTGACAGCTGGATCCTATGAATTGTGGACACATATCAAGGTTCATGTATCTTTATATAACATGTATACTTACAGGATAAGGATCTGGATGTAATAGTTTCTTTATTATCTACTTTTCGCAATCAGTTTTAATTAACCTGTATTTCTGATAACATATGGTTTATGGATGTTCTGCACATTTTCACATGGCATTTTGTTGTCTGTGTGATAGCAACATATCACAATAAGTTTTGGTATCAGAGCTCTAGGTTAGCTGAGTCTACATGGATCTAGGACTATGTTTGTGTCTGTTCTTGTGAGTTTTCCAGATTTTCTTACATAACCTTCTGCCCCCAACAGAAGATAAAGCTAAAAGATGTCTAGAAGTCATAAAGAACATGCTACCAAGAGCAGTGCTGCTGCATTTGCTGACGGAGCATGAGTGCAGGAACATGAAGATCGGGTGCCTGAGGTCCCCCAAATTGACCCAGTCATTCCCGAGAATCATGTCTACCAACACCTTATGGGACAGGTAATGGCTACGATGAATCACACGATGGATAGATTGCTAGTGCTTCCGCCAAGAGCATAGGCTCCCCATGGTGAATCTTCAGGTATTGGGAAGACCTTTGAGCGGCTTCACTGAGTTCGAGCTTCAGATTATGCTGGAACAGCTGATCTGGCGGATGCAGATCTGTGGCTGACAAGTCTTGAGAAGGCCTTCTGGATCCTCGACATCCCCAAAGCAGATAAAGTCAAGCATGATGTCTACCTTTTGAAAGGTAGTGTTGGCCACTGGTGGGCCATCGAGGAGGAGAAGCGACCTGGTGAGGTGATCTATTGGGACGTCTTCCGGCGGGAGTTCGTGAGTTGATACTTCCCGAAGACCTATCTGGATGAAAAGATCAGCCAGTTTGAGCATTTTCACCAAGGTTCTCTAAGCATCACCGAGTATGAAGCCAAGTTTATGGACTTGCTGAGGTTTTGTCCTCACATGGAGATGACAAATGATGAGAGAATCAGACGGTTTGAGAAAGGTCTGAGTGTTGAGCTGTCAACACCTACTACTGCTTTAGAAAACTGAGAGCGGTTTGCCACGTTTGTGGAGTCTATCCGAAGGATTGAATGGTCAGTCTGAGAAAAGAGAGAGACTATGTCCAAGAAAAGGCTTGCTCAATTCTAGAGACAAAGGTTTGACAGCCACAAGAAGCCGAGGTTTTCTGCACCTTCTCTGAGGCAAGGTTCTAGTGCACCATCGCAGTGGTCATCAAGTAGAGGAAGAGGATGTGGTTATTCACCATCCATAGCTTACATCACAACTTCATTAGTAGTAACATGACTATCTAGGTCACAGTTAGAGGACAAGTCATGCTATCTTTGTGGGCAGACAGGGCATATGAAGTCGAATTGCCCAAGGAGAGATGTCGAAGTGACACAACAATCGAGACAGAGTCAACAAGGTCCAGGAA
Organism: Alisma plantago-aquatica; assembly: GCA_963693085.1. Lineage (NCBI taxonomy): Eukaryota > Viridiplantae > Streptophyta > Magnoliopsida > Alismatales > Alismataceae > Alisma > Alisma plantago-aquatica. The sequence continues at coordinate 1,309,205,732 of OY856409.1, read as the reverse complement.
AACAATAGTTTAGTGGAGCTAAAGGGCGAGGACGTGACCAAGCATTGCAAGTAGGATCGTCTTCTCAAGGAAGTAGAGGACGTGGACAACAAGCAATGACTTGATTCTATGTTATGAGTCATCCGGAGGCGATAGTCAACCTACGAGTGGTGGAAGGTCAGATAGAGTTATTTCATTCTGATTTGTCTTCTTCTGGGGGTTTATACTATGATTGTTTTGGAGGGGGACCAAATGGTGGTGGAATCCCAGGAAGGGGATAACAGTGACCCGGGTGCTACACACTCTTTTATCGCTCGTAGTATGCTTGATAGCTGTCTTTTACTTGTTAGTTGTTAAGGAAGATAGCTTGTTGTTAGAAGCCCCTCTTGATGGTTCCTCGATTCTTCAAGAGGTGTTTCCATATTGTGTCCTATCCTTTTCAGGACACAACGTACAAGTGGATCTTATACCACTTGATATGTATGGATTCGATGTAATCCTTGGGATGGATGCCCTAGAGAGGTATAAGGTTGTGCTGGACTGTGGTTCCAAGTAAGCAGTGTTTGCTGATGATAGTGAGATGTGGATCTTCTAAGGAGATAGGAAGATTCTTCTGACATATTTGGTGTCAACTATGGTGGCAGAGAAGTTCTTGCGGTAAGGTTGTAGAGCATTCTTAGCTCATGTTGTGGATATCAAGGCAAAAGGTCCGAGTCTTCAGGACATGATTGTGACGACCGACAAACAAATCGTCATTAATTAAGCGGAATAATCATAAATAGTGGATTAACAAAAATCACTAAAAATTAAAACCATTTTTTGCATGGAGATCTATTCCAAAGAAAACTCTTACTGAAAGGTCCAAAACCTTATATACATCATTATTCACATTGTACATATCTGGTACATCTCATCTCGAGAATAACATATAACAATTGCTTTATCAAACTATACATGAGCAACATAAAACCTCGAGGCACATATAACAAAATCTCATATTATTCATGAAACCAATACGAATCAACTCCAAGGACCTGAGAGTACAGAGACGACACATAGGACTCATATCTACAAGACATGACAGACAGTACACTCAACCTGAGCTGTCACTGCTGCCTCAGCTGTTGTTCTTCCTTTGCAAAAAGGTCTTCACCTCCTCATGCACGTCCACCTAAAAATTTGGGTCCCACGGGGTGAGACAATTGTAATTGTCCCAGCGAGAGATATAACTCTCCGCCGACCATATTATTATCACAGATTAAGCATTTATAAACTGAGCAGAGGTTCTTGTTATATTGTTAGGCAGGATAAATCATTGTATAAACAGAATGAAGTAATCTCCTTTCTCAAGGAGAACATTGCATCTACCCATGGTAGAATTAATAATCAACTATCTGCTTTGCAAGGAATGTAAAGAAACATTAATCACATCTATCCACTAAGGATGCATAAAAGAAATGTAACATCAACCAAATGATTTTCGTAATTAAACAAACATGATAGACGGATGATTACATTTTACAATCACACTTAAGCCCTGAGGAAGTGAGCCGTACCACTCAAATCCAACCGACCATTGCGAAGTCGAAATTGGTACCATACAAGGTCCATGGAAGAGCCAAACTCTATGACCTCCCACGTCTCGGTCAATGCGAGACCACAAGCAGGACCGCAGTCTCTTGCTTAAGTGACCTTAGTCACATAGGGTCAGGCTACCCTCTGCCTAGCCCACCTTGGTACAGGTGTCAGCGCTAGTGAATCGAGCCACGGGCCAGTTCACCGTGCTCCCTGAGCCATGAACGCATTCATGCTCTATCACACTGAGCCATGGGCCTATTCACCATGCTCTTATCACACTGAGCCACGGGCCTGAAACCGTGCTCTGGAGTCTACAACCAAAGTTGTACTCTAACCTTCCTATTTGTGGCTAGGAGCAACCCCGCATATTCAACAATATGCGCTCCGGATTAACCCATAGGAGAACCCGTTTCACCATCACCAGCTGCTGACGATGATGGATCTATGGCCAGGGCACTACATGATAAAATTCCACTTGATTAATTAAGTGCATTACCATATTCTTTTAGCATCAGTCAAGTTTTCACACAAGAATTATTATGACAAATGCTACAAAGAAAGGTATAATACATCTATCACATACTTTTCACATCTTTAAAACACATGATACTTGGGATCTCAGTCCCTTATCACATTACTGGGAATTCTCATCCCTTCACATATTCATTATCATGATTGCTGAATCTGGGTATTCAAACCCTTAGATCGTCACATAACATTGTTACCTCTATAATAGGTAACCATTAACGCTAGGTCCTCAGACCAAGGTATTCATATCACTTGTTGTACCAGTATTCTCATGGCTCACAAGGCCATTCACATCTTTTCACCTCTCACTAGGCAACAACTTATTCACATGGCTCACAAGGCCATTCACATCTTGTCACCTCTCACTAGGCAACAACTTATTCACATGGTACTTGTTATGTAAGTATTTAACATGACTTACAAGGATTATGCAATAAGAGAAACACAACATTCCCATCATTAGGGTTAGGATTTTCCTTTTATAACCGATTAGGGTTTCATGTTCATTTTATTGATCCAGACCCTAATTCATTGCTCCACACATCTAGGAGCAAACATTGATATCATAAGTATTCAATCATACTTATTTATTCTCATCATTTATCATTAAATGATCATCAATACAAGGTATGAGTTTCTCTCTCATCCTTACCAGAGAATGATTACATCATACTTTATTAACTAGGCTAAACCCTTTCTCAAGGTATGTTAGCCTACACTTATCAAAGCGCATTAATCTCATTACATCTCAATGTAACAATTGACATGACCCATTTCATGTGTTACTCATCCAAGTATATTGGATTTAAGGTGGATCAACCTTGAAGTGTTGGATGTGATATCTATCATGTTTTGATATATCACTTCCCTCATCACTTTTAACATACTTAAGCTCATCAACTTGTCTTGTATTAGGGTATGTCCCATCCTAATACTTTATACACTAGCTCATCACATTTATCATGTAATTTATTGGTCATAAGTCACACAATTGAATTATTCAACTATCATTAAAGATATGGACTCATCTAGAGTTAAGGTATTATTGGTATAAGGTTGTCCATTAACAACCACTCTAGGTGCTTCACCTATCAAGGTATTAGCCATAACATTACTTGGTGCTACACAAATCACTCCTAAGAGTGTCTTACTCTGACCTTTACAAGGTATATAGGGTTAAATCATATGCATGTGTTCACCATATCGGGTTGTAGGTGTCTAGATACCACTGTATCGGGTTGGAGGTGTATGAATACTCACCATATCGGGTTAGGATTTGCACTTGTCTCCATATCGGACATGAGGTACCTTCTTGACCTCATATCGAGCACAAGGTATGTGTAGGTGTCTTCCATGAGACTTATGAGGTATCAACCCATCACCATATCGGGCTAGAATTACATTCAATCACCCTATCGGACTAGTCACCATCTAGGGTTAGCCATGACGGGTTAGGGTTACCATATCATCTAGGGTTGTGTATCGTGCAACCCTATCGTGCATCCATGTCATGCAACCATGTCGTAAAACCATGTCGTGTAACCATGTCGTGTAACCATGTTGTGTAACCATAGTACTTTGTTACACTTCACTTATATCGAGTTACCCAAATTAGGGTTTCTTGTCAACTTACAAGTATACAATTGACCTTGTATCGTGCATGGAGTCTATACTTGACTCCCTATCGTCCAAGAGGTGTATACTACACCCGTATATCATTCAATAAGGTTTACAAACCTATTCATATCTTTTTAGTGAAGTAGCTGCATCATCATATTGGGTTAGAGGTACTTGCACCCGATATCACTTTTATAAAGTGATACCATCATCTTCAAGCTCTAGACCTTAGTTATAACTGTTATAGTTTATGGAAACAGGTCTAAGCAACTACTAGAACTCATAATTTCATCCACTACTTCAGGAAATTTTGGAATTAAAAGTATTTCACTAACTGTAGCAATTTAGGTGAAAAATAATAACATGGTTGAGTTCAAGTTATAAAACCCGCCTTAAGAACCACTTCAAAGCTCCAAGCTCCAAAGATCCATGTTCCTAAGGTTGAAGATGACTTTATCAAAGGTCCAAGGCTCGTTCACATCTCCTTCATATACAAGGAATCACCATGGATAAGCAATTGGTGAAGAAGAAAAGAAAGAAGATCAAAACCCAAAATTCATGCTTCAATTCAAGGTTGAAGATGATCTTTTCCTCACCTTAGGGTCAAGTTTTGAGTTCCTTAGCTCCTTGTCCGACACCCTACCACTCTTGGGCGATATGAGCTTCCTCTTGGCCGACACAACTTTGCTTGTGGCCGATACCCTCTCACTTGTGGCCCAAACCACTTCAACTGGCCGATATCAACTTGCTATGAGCAATATCTACATGGTATGGCCGATATGCCTGTTATGGCCGATACCCAAGGCCTATGCACGATACCCTTGTGCTCTTGCACGATATGCCACCCCTCTTGCACGATATGACACTCACTTGGATGATATGGTACTCACTTGGGATCAAAACACTTTACTCCATGGCCGATATCACCCAATATGACCAAGATCACCTACTTGGGCGATATGATCATGCCATGGGCGATATCCCATGACCCATGCACGATACCATAGCCTCCCTTCACGATATGGGAGCTATGTGCACGATACCACAAGGTAGGAGGGTGGTAAGGGTCGTAAAATTCCATTAAGGAGTCAAACTAGGGGTATATATACTTGCTGATCATGAAGGAGAACAAAAATGAGGTGTCAACATTTTGAGCTAGTAGGTGCCACGTGTAATGCATGGGTGACACGTGTCCAAGAATGCATCAACATTTATCTTGGCGTGCAAAAAGGTTGAGGATCATCTATAGATGCAAATTCGTCCATCACTTACCCATTTGGATAAAATATATCATTTAAATCATCATTTTAAGTCAAGCCGATACACTTTTCCTAAGGAAACTTGTAGGCCGTCACACCTCACCTCCTTGAGGTGCTTTGCACGATATGAACCTTGCTAAGAGTTCACAAAACGATATGGGACACCTCCTTGGGCTCCATGGCCGATAGGCTTTCATATATAAGCTTTTCAACTTGATAAAACTCAAGTTAGAGTCTCATTTTTAGCCCCTTTTCTTGGTTATTTTATCACCAAGATTTCCATTTCTTATAATTGATTTAAACATGGTGTCCCCTTCTTTCTCTCTCCTCTACATGATACTAGGAGGGAGTAGGAACACTCTAGAGGTAGTAATTTGCATATTAACCCCACATTTTGGGTAAATTGCAATTTGTACCAAAATTGGTGCACAATGCACCAGCATTGTTCAAACAAGTTCAAACTTGGAATTTGGGCTTTCCTCAAGCCACCACCTTGCATCATTATCTCTATAATGATGCTAAAACACATGAGGTACATTCAACATGTGACATTTTGCATTATAACCCCTCAACATGGGTAAATTATACTTTGGTCCAAAACAAAGGAAAATTGCTTAAACAACATTCAATGGGGACCAAAATTGAAACATAAGTGTGCCACATGATAACAAAGCACCTTAGAGGATTATATTAAAGTTCTAAGCAACTTTATTAGCCAAAACAATTAGGGTTACCTCATAACCCAGGTCAGGGTTGTTACAGTGATAGTTGTTAGAGAGTTCACAGATGTGTTTCCTGATGAGTTTTCTGGTGTTCCCCCACCTCGAGAGATTGACTTTGAGATCAATCTAGTGCATGGGATACAACCAGTTGCTTATACACCATATAAGATGGTTCCATCTGAGATGGAAAAACTGAAGAAGTAGTTATAGGAGTTGCTGGATAAAGGTTTTATCAGACCGAGCACATCGCCGTGGGGTGCTCCAGTTCTCTTCGTGAAGAAGGATGGATCGATGCGTTTGTGCATATATTACCAGCAGTTGAACAAAGTTACGATAAAAAATAAGTATCCTTTACCGAGGATAGGCGATCTGTTTGATCAGTTACATGGTGCTACAGTGTTCTCAAAGATCGATCTATGATCTGGGTACCATCATTTGAGGATTAAGGATGATGATATACCAAAGTCAGCTTTTAGGACGAGGTATGGTTAGTTTGAGTTTATGGTTATGCCGTTTGGGCTAACCAATGCACCTACTGCTTTCATGGATCTGATAAATAGGGTGTTTTGTCCGTTTCTAGATCAGTTTGTTGTAGTCTTCATAGATGACATCTTAATCTATAGTCGGGATATTCAGCATCATGAACAACATCTTCGATAAGCGTTGACTCTCCTTTGCCAGCATCAGTTGTATGCCAAGTTTAGTAAGTGTGAATTCTGGTTGAAGGAAGTAACTTTCTTGGGTCATGTGATATCTATGGGAGGATTCAGAGTGGACCCCAAGAAGGTAGAGTTAGTTGCGGAATGGGAGCAACCGAAGACGCCGACTGAAGTTTGTAGTTTTCTGAGTTTAGCAGGATACTACCAGAGGTTTATAAAGGACTTCAGTGTGATCGTGTTGCCATTGACGAAGTTGACCAGGAAGTATGTACCTTTTGTTTGGGATGATCATTGTCAGCAAGCTTTTCATAGCTTGAGGGAGAAGCTGACTAGTGCTCCAATGTTGGTGTTTCCAGAGCCTGGGAAGGGCTATGTTGTTTTCTGTTATGCTTCCAAGAAAAGCTTAGGTTGTGTGCTGATGCAGGAAGATCATGTGGTTTCCTTTGCTTTTTGACAACTTAAGAAACATGAGGGGAGTTATTTGACACATGATCCAGAGCTGGTAGCGGTAGTCCATGCATTAAAGATATGGAGACATTATCTTTATGGGGAGGTGTGTCATACAGATCATAAGAACCTGAAGTATATCTTCTCATAGAGTGAGATGAACATGCGACAGCATCGTTGGATGGAGATGATCAATGATTATGCTTGCACCATCGAGTATCATCCTGGTAAGGCAAACGTAATAGCTGATGTGCTTTGTAGGAAGTCTTATTCTCTTCCTACGAAGAAGGCATAATTCAGTTCTTTGATATGCCATAGGCGGGATATGTTCGTCTCTTTGCGGCAGATGAATGTACAGTTGGAGGCATCCTTGTTGGCAGGACTGTTGGCACAGATGCAAGTGAAGCCTATGTTGAGACAGCAAATCAAAGAAGCACATCAGGCGGATGCTACAGTTCAGTTGATCAGGACAGAGTTCGGCAGCAAGAAGTGTGATGGCTTCCATGAGTCAGAGGATAGACTAGTTTGCTATCATAATAGGATGGTGGTCCCAGATGTTGACAATTTAAGGAAGTTAGTGCTCGAGGAAGTGCACACGTCAATGTATGTTATGCATCCAGGTGTCACCAAGATGTATTACAATCTGAAGGACCGATATTGGTGGCATGACTTGAAGAGAGATGTGGCTGAGTTTGTGGCTAGGTGTGTAGTATGTCAGTAGGTTAAGGTTGAGCATCAGAAGTCGGCAGGTACGTTGCAACCCATGTCGATACTGCACTCGAAATGGGATCATATAACCATGGATTTCATAGTTGGTCTCCTGAGGACAGCTAGGAATCATGATTCTATTTGGGTGATAGTGGATAGATTGACAAAGTCTGCTCATTTTGTTCCAATAAAGACAACATACACAACAGAGAAGCTTTCTCAGGTGTATGTGGATGAGATAGTGCATTTGCACGGTGTGCCAGTAACGATAGTCTCTAACAGAGGTCCCCAGTTCACAAGTATTTTCTGGGAACAGTTGCACAGAGCGTTGGGAACATAGTTGAGGTTCAGTACCACTTTCCACCCATAGACAGATGGACAGTCTGAAAGGACTATTCAGACTTTGGAGGATCTTCTCCGAGCTTGTGTTTTGCAATTCCTAGGTAGTTGGGACGTGCATCTCAGTTTGATAGAGTTCGCCTACAACAACATTTACCAATGGAGTATCAACATGGCACCTTATGAGGCTTTGTATGGTAGAAAGTGTAGATCTCCTTTATGTTGGTATGAGTCTAGCGAGTATCAGCTTCTGGGTCCTGAGTTAGTACAACAGATGACAGAGAAGATCAAGGTGATACATCAATAGTTGAAAGCAGCACATGATAGACAGAAGTTGTATGTAGATAATTGTCGACGACCTCTGGTGTTCTAGGTGGGAGATAAGGTGTATCTCAAGGTCTCACCATTGAAAGGTGTGCTGAGGTTTGGCCAGAAAGGCAAGTTGGCACCCAGGTATATGGGGACATACCCAGTAATAGCCAGTGTTGGCAAGGTAGCTTACAAGTTAGAACTACCACTAGAGTTGCACATGTTACATCTGGTGTTCCATGTCAGTATGCTGAAGAAAAGTCATCCAGGCACAGAGACAGTAATACATCTAGTTGAGGTTGAGCTTGATGAAAATGTGACCTACGAGGAAGGTCCAGTGTTGATCCTCAATAGAAGAGTGAAGAAGCTGAAGAGGAAGGACCTAGTTCTTGTGAAGGTTCTTTGGAATTATCGTGGCATTGAGGAAGCTACGTGTGAGCTTGAGGAAGAGATGAGGAGGAAGTATCCCTCACTTTTCTCTTTATATTTCGAGGACAAAATCCTTTTGTAGTGGTTTATGTCTTGTAAGGACCCTGACCTCCATTTTGGGCTTACCCTGTTTGCTTTGCCTAAACCTGGTGTTTAGATGTTTGCTAATCACCTGAGTTGTGATTAGGGTTTGTTTGTGCTTTGTTGAGAGGTTGAGGTGAAACTTGCAATTTACCCAAGTTCTAGGATTGGTATGCAAGTTTGTCACCTTGAGAGATATCTTTCTCTATCCTTGCATCCTCTAGGGTTGAGAGGATGGGTTGGGCACCTTGCTTGGTTTGCTTTGATCCTTGTTTAAGCTTGTTGAAGCTTAGGCTTGTTGTTGGGCTTTCTTGGGCCTTGTTTGAGCTTGGTGCCGCCTCCTTGCTGGGTGTGTCGGGAAGGGGTGTCGACCAAGAGTGTACTGGGTATGAGTGTATCGTCCAGGGGTGTATTGGCCATGGTTGTATCATCCAAATGGTGTATCGGCTATGGCACCATGATGGGCAATACATACCCTCCTGACCTAGCCTCGTTTGTGTCACCCTTCTTTGGACAAGTGGTCGTTGCTTTGCTATTTGGTGGCAGGTCATGAGCAAGTGGTTTGGGGAGCTAGCAAGGTGGCATAGTTTGGACAAGTGATGGTTTGGGCGAGCACATGTGGAGAAATCCCCTAGTGGATGCCCACTTAACCCCCTTGCATATACACCCCCTTTGTTTGCTAGCTTGGGATCCCTTTTAGCTCCTTAGTTTCTTCCCTTCTTTCTTGGTGGCTGATATCTCCCCTTGGTAGAGCTTGGTGGCCGATCTCCTTGGTGGAGTCTTCTTCTTCCTCTAGTGGTGGACGAAACCCTAGATGTGCCTTGATCCTTCTCCTCTTGTGGTGAGTATCTCTCCATATCCTCAACACCTTCTTCTTCTTCTCTCTTTCTTTTCGGCCACAGTGGTTATAGAGTTCTCTTCTCTCCTAGTGTTTCCCGAAGGTGGTGCCTTGGATCTTGAAGCATGGTGCTTGGAGCTTTGGAGCTTGAAGAGTGAAGCTTAAGGCGGGTTACATAACTCCTAACCCTAGCTATACTACCTTCTTTATATACTTCTTATTTACATGTTATCTTGATCGGCCATGCATACCATGTTAGTAATGTTCTTGCTCTAGTTTGCGCCCTTGATCTTGTTGGATATGGTGACATGGTTATGTTGTTTATATGTGTTCTTGTACCTTTTTGGCCGAGCCTTTGGGTTAGGATTCCTTGGGCAAAACCCCTTTCTCTTAGTAATTGAGAGGTGAGCCTAGGGTTTCCTAATTCCATGGTGCGTGTAGTGTGTTCTTGGGGAAAAACCCCTTTCTTTCCTTGGTCTTGAGAAGTGAGATCAAGCTTTAGTTGTGTGGGAAAACCCCCTCTCTCACTTTGTTGTTGAAAGGTGAGTCTACACTCTAGTTGCTTGGGCAATACCCCTTTCTTACCATGGACTTGAGAGGTGAGCCTTTGGTTGGTTTCGACCTAGTTGAGGTGGGAAGGATGGCTGTCATGTGGATGACCCACCTTGTTGCCTGATATGTGATGGAAGTTGTACAAAACCCCTCTCACTTGGTTGTTGAGAGGTGAGCCAACTCTATTGATCTTTTAGGGTTTGGTGGTTGTCTTGAGGTTGAAGACGACCAACTCAATATGGCCTTTGGACCCTTACTCGATACCCCTTGCTACCCGATATCGTTGACAACCCAAGATGTCCTACTGATATCATTGTGTGTACGGTGGTGTCCGATATCTCTCTCCTAGGGTTGAGTTTGGATGATATGTTGGATGGGTGTCATGTTGACCCCCTTTGACCATTATAAATCTTTACCCCTAGATGTCTTGCTGCCCGATATGATGGGTTGGCCGATATGCCTTGTGGTCATTATCAACTTGATGAGGTGACACAGCGTTAGCCATTGTCTTTGAGAGAGGTAGCCCGTTATGAGTGATAACCTGGGAAGGGTGTTAGATGTTGTGTTGGTCCCTTGGGAATTAGGTGGTCTGTATTGGGCGTCATGGCATGTCGGTGACTTGTACGACATCCTCTTGGATGGTGCTGCCTAACACCTTGCTGGATGATGCCTTGCCCGATATGGATGCTTGTGTTGTGACTACATTGTTGATAGGGTTGTATCCCTTGGCCATTTTACCCCTTATGAAGTGATCCTCTTGAGTGTTATGGTGTGTTTCCCGACACAGTGCTTCATGGGCGACATGGGTGTGCCGTTTGGATGACCTAGGTGATTGTTATGGTGCTGCCTGACAGTCTGTTGCAACACATTGCCCGTCATGGGGCGTTGCATGCCTTGGGCATCACAGGTTGTGTGCTACCCGATACCAAGGTGATAGTGGTTGGCCGATATGGTTGTAGCCCGAGATGGGTGTTGGTTGATACAGTAGGTGGTGAAGAGTTGCATGCTTAATTGATATAGTGAGAGATGTTATACCTTTAGTGAGGGCTATCCCTTACCTGAGATGCCTTTGGTGAAGGTTGTCCCTTTACCCAATACACCTATAGTGAGGGTTGTACCTTATGTTCAGTTGGTAACCCTAATGCTTGTTATGATTTGGTACATGAGGATGTTATGCTTTGATATATATAAGAATGCTATGATATGTACTAATCTAAGTTGCATGGTTGACTCTGATAATAAAGTAAAGAGTTGTAAATGTTCCTTGTACAAGTATCATTGCTCCTTCATGATTTCACTAACCATGCAGGAGACAGTTGTACGATGATGCCATGGTAATGGAAGAATAGTGATATGATGTTGAACATCAAGGGTTATGATGAACCCAGTGATATATGATGGGTGTTACCCATGGAATGGCAATGTGTGCCTTGATGATGGGATTGAGTCCCATTGATGTTAATCCTTGGGATGGATCTTGATGATTGGCATGAAACCAAGTGGTAACATGTAATGTTGGATCCTTGTGATGGATCAGGATGATGTTGGCTTTGAGAATAAGAGTGACAATGTAACACCTGATAATGAGATCTATGTTGTTTACTTGTGTTTTAGTTTACATGTTACATAACTTGGTTGAATCTTGCAATCTGCTTAAAATGTATTAATTAATTACAGATGAACCTTTCATATAGTTTGCCATGGTCATAGATCCATCATCGTCAGTAGCCGGTGATGGTGAAACGGGTGCATATTGTTGAATATGTGGGGTTTCTCCTAGCTGAAAATAGGAGGATTAGAGTGCAACTGCAATTGTGGACTCAAGATGTGTATAAGAGCGTGGTGAATAGGCCCATGGCTCAGTGTGGTGGAGCATGAATGCGTTAATGGCTCAGGAGCAGGGTGAATAGGCTTGTAGCTCATGATATACTAGTGTCGTGACCTGTACCAAGGCAGGCTAGAGGAAAGGGTAGCCTGCAGAGCTAACCTTGTGGCTGAGGCCACTTAAGCAAGAGATTGCGGTCCTGCTTCAGATATCATGCACTGACCATGAGGAGGTGGGGTCATGGAGTCTGTATCTCCCATTAACCTTGTATGGCACCGGTTTTGGGCTTCACATGTGAAGGTTGGATTTGAGAGGTACGACTCACTTCCTCAGGGCATAATAAATTTGTAATCAAGTTGTATAATATATCTGCTTAGGGCAAACATGAGATATTGGTTGAGGCTTTGTTTGTATAGTTTCTCTAGTTATATCTTGTAGTTAATTACACGTTCCTCATATCTTATGATAAGTTCTTATATAGCATATGTTGTTAGTCATGTTCCTTAAGAAATATCTGGTTATATGCCTCCCAGATATCTCAGTAAGATGTTGTATAAGGTTAGTTCTATTCAGTATGGTGCATATATGAGCTGCTTGTATCAGATTATCTGTTTTATCTATTCGAGCTTTCCTTTGAGTTTTTATAGTTTCGGTGGGGGTTATGTTTCTCACTGGGACTGTGTGTCTCACCTCACTGGTTTACAACCTTTTTGGGTGACCGTGCTAGACGTGGTGGTGGTTGTGAGGGTGCGGCCGAGTAGCAAGAAGAACAATAGGATGCAAGAGATGGATATACTATTGTTTTGGTTGTTTTGTAGTAAAGTCTTAGAGTCATCCATGTACTCTCAGGTCCTTGGAGGTGTTTTGATGACATTTCATGATGTATAGCTGATGTAGCTTGTTTATCCTACTGTTGGCTTGGTATGGCCTGCTCTGTACTTAAACAGGTGTCGAACTCTTTGTGCCTATGTGACAGCTGGATCCTATGAACTGTGGATGCGTATCAAGGTTCATGTATGTTTATATAACATGTCTCCTTGTAGGATAAGGATCTGGATGTAATAGTTTCTTATTATCTGCTTTCCACAATTGGTTTTAATTAACCTGTATTTCTGGTAACATGTGGTTTATGGATGTTTCACACATTTTTGCGTGACATTTTGTTGTCTGTGTGATAGCGAGATGTCACAATATGTGCATCTTCAAGCATGATAGGATAACATTATATACCTTGATACCTGATATGATAGGCATGCTCCAATTCATTAGACTTGTCTAAGTGATGTATGTTGTATGATTAATGCAACATTGAGATATAATAAGTTTAATTCAATTTAATAATGATGAACTAATAGACCTTAAGAGGTGAATTAAGTAATCATCATACTAGTGAGGACGAGAGAGAAACTAAGATTGGAAAGTTAATTATGTAATGAACATATGTTAATACTCCCATCATGAATGGAGTACTATTTGGGGGTTTAATCTCTTATGACGAGATCTTGAAACCCTAATTGAATAGTAAAGGTAAATCATAACCCTAAGAGTGGGTGATGAGATGGTTTTCTACCCGAATTCCCATCATAGCTAATTGCAGCTGACACGAGATGTCTTACTAAGTCTAAGTGGTTTCGTACTGACCGAGATAGGTGAGGTCTTCACAGCCAGCTCTGCCACTGACCTTTTATGGTACTGATTTTGACTTACTAGTGGTCGGTTGGAGTATGAGCGGTATACCTCATCACCTCTGGGCATAAGTGTGAATGATAACATGTAATCAGTCGTGTAGCATATTTGCTTAAGGATTGAATACAGAAAACATTGGTTGATGCTTCATTACTTTTATACATCTTAATAGATAGATGTTAAACATGTTCTTTATATTTCTTTTAAAGAAAATAGATGACTTATAATTCTATTATCAATAAATATACCTTCTGATTGCATAGAATATCCTCAGTTCAATTTTATACTATTTCCTGTGATAATAATATTGTTGGCAGAGAGTTATATCTCTCGTTGGGACAATAGTCTCACCCCATGGGATCCACAATTTTTAGGTGGACGGGGACGAGGGACTAGGAACCGAACTGCAGAGGAAGGACCACATCAGTAGGGACAATAGTAGTAGCTCAAATTGAGTACACTGTCTATAGTGTCTTGTAGATAGAAGTCCTATGTGTCGTCTCTATACTCTCAAGTGATTGGGAGATAGCTCTTAGTAGTTTTTTTATAAATGACTTGAGATTTTGATTCACTTATCTCGAGATTTTTATGTTGCTATTATATATATTAGAGTAAAGCAACTGGTACTTGTTATCCTCGGGAAGAGATGGTACACTATATGTACAATATGAACCACATGGTTATAAAGTTTTGGTTCTTTTTGTAAGAGTTTCCTGGAGAAGGATATATGTGAAAAATGGTTTTAATTCTTAGTGATTTTTTATTAATTCCGCTGCTTATGGTTATTCTGCGATTATTATTGGTGATGGCTTGATTTGTAATTGGGTCGTCACAATAATATTGTGGCTTTTTGCTTCCTCATCCTATTTGTATATATGTATATACAATGAAATGGGGTTTGGAAGGGCAAAAGATCATCTGTCTCCTACATGTGGGTATACGAGCAAAAAAATGAGCATAATCTACTATGCACTGAGCAAAAGATCATTTGTCTCCTACATGTGGACACAATGAGATCAAAACAAAGAAATCAAGTACTTTTGCAGTCTATCCATGTCAATGATTGTGGGCTCTGATCTCCAAAACACGATATAAACTTAGCGGAAGCAATTCGATTAGCAGCGGAATACAAAAAATCACTAAAAATTAAAACTTTTTGTGACATGATCTTGAAATCATAAACTTCCTTTATAAGAGCAAAGTAAACAATTTACATCTCTGTTAAATCACTTCTTGAGTGATTATATACATTCAGATACAAAATCTCAAGATTAAAAAACCCAAAATCTCGGACCTACTGACTCCTAGGACCTGAGAGTACAGAGACGACATAAGACTAACTATCTACATGACTCAGCAGTCAGTATCTCCACCTGAGATTCACTGCTACCCTTAGTTCTGCTGCTGCTGGTACTGTTCACCTGTAGTCTGGTTCCTTCATCCTCGGCGACCACCTAAAAAGTTGAAATCTACGGGGTGAGACAATTTTAAATAATTGTCCCAGTGAGAGTTAT
Organism: Alisma plantago-aquatica; assembly: GCA_963693085.1. Classification (NCBI taxonomy): domain Eukaryota; kingdom Viridiplantae; phylum Streptophyta; class Magnoliopsida; order Alismatales; family Alismataceae; genus Alisma; species Alisma plantago-aquatica. The sequence continues at coordinate 1,309,190,662 of OY856409.1, read as the reverse complement.
AACTCTTCGCCAGAAGCTTTATTATAGCAATCAAAGATCAACATAAGTAATAAAAGTTTTTAAGATAACCAATAGCAGATTTGACATTTAAGTAAAGAAACTGCATTAAAGAATATGAAGAACATGTATACTAAGCAGTATAACTTCAATCATTGTGTCTCGTAGTTCAACCTAAGTAGATATGCTACGCGGTTGATTATGTTTTACAAACATTATTATGCCCTGTAGGGATGAGGTATACCGCTCATACTCCAACCGATCACTATTAAGTCACATAAGTATCATACCTAGGTCATCAAAAGAGCCGGATTCTTATGACCTCAACTTCCTCAGTCAGATTGAGGATCAACGTGCAGGACATCTAGTTTCTCTGCTACTATAGCTTACCAAGGTATTCTGGTACTTTGCTATTAGAGTCACAGTGGCATTCTGTACTCTCTTCATCATCGAAAGATCTCTTGTTTATCTCTCATCGATGAGTCATCAAAAGATTCCTAGGGTGATTAGTGGTGCGCTTCCGCTAGTGGTGCTAACACACTACTCGATTGAATAAATGCGCCCCATGAGGTCGGAATGCACGGGATGCGATAGTGCTTTCGAAATTTATAAACCTAAACTAGCTACCTACATCTACTAAAACACTACACCCGCAAGCGCACGGGGTCGTGTCGTAGTATAGGAAGGTGGCAAGTAAAGGGTCGATCCATAGGGAAACGAGGGGGCGCTAGAGTTAGGTTAGTTTAGCTAGGTTCCTACTGCGGAGACTAGGGTTAAGGGTTTAAAGGTTGTTTTGATTGTTAACTAAGGATGAACAAGAAAGCAGTTAAAGGCAGGAATGAAATCTACGTTAACCCTAGACTAGATTAAGACTAAGCAGGAAAGAAAGGACTAAGCTAGGTATGAAAAGGCAAGTTACACTAAGGCAAGCAAGAGAGAAGAAAAAAGAGCAATTAAATAAATAAACTAGCATAAACAAGGCAAGAGCAAGGCAAGAAGCTAACTAAGCAAGAAAAGAACTAACTAAGCTATGCACGCACAAAACTAGGGTTTTAAGCAGTAAAGAGATGTGTGGGTTGTTTAGGGGTATGAACTTATCACTTAAGTTGGGGGGTGACATATGAACATTATGATTTCATTTCGATCATCCAAACCAAACAACAAGTTAGATTCTAATGAATTAACCTAAGCTACTAACTGGCCATGGATATGCTAGGTTGTGTATAGGGGAACTAGTCCCTAACACCCCCTACTACCCTTATGAGGCTCAATTGGGTTAGGGGTTAGGTTTAATTCAATTAGAGTCTAATCAAGTCTAGGTTTCTAGATTAGGCATTCCTAGGGCAATTAGGGGCCGAGGGTAGTAATGGGGAGGTGAGATTAGGGTTTTGGACCCCAATTCCCCCACATTCTAGCCTTGAGAAGGCACCATGCTAATTGCACTAGAATTATCTAATCTAGCTACTTAGATCTCTCACTTAGGTTTAGGGAGATTGATTAAGATGTAGGAAGATGGGAGGAAACCTAGGGATCCAAGAATTGGACCTAGGGGCAAATCCCAAAATTCACACATATAAGCAATTTGCCTAAATTCCTAGGTGATTTCACACACAAATCCACAAGCAATCCATGGAGAATGAGATGAAAATAGAATATAATCATTAACAAATGAAATTACAAAGTTTACATGTCATTTTCCCCCAACATGGTATCAAAGTAACATATTTTCCCCCAAACAGCCCACCCAAGGGGCCTAGCTACTCATAAACATGGAAAATACAAAAAGAGAGGAGATAGATGAAGAAGTAGCCATGGAGCTTGGTGTAGATGAAGAAGTCCTCCTCTCCAGCAGCCGCAGGGACGTCCTCTTTCTTCTCCTTGGATGAAAAGGTGTGGAATGATGGAGGGAAGTGGATGGAAGGCTTAGATATGGGGGGTTATGTGGTGGAAATGGTGAAATGGAGTGGATTTGAGGTGGATATGGAGTGGAATGGAGTGGGTGGCGATTTGAGGAGCTAGGAAGGGGTAGAAGGTAGCCAACCTCGTGCCCCAGCCGCCACCTAGGTATATATAGGTGTCTAGGGGGTCTAGGGTTAAGTTATGGGTAAAATGGGGAAAACAGTGGAAAAATCAGGTAAAATTATGTGTAGCACGGCCGTGCTGGTCTGCACGGCCGTGTTGGGCAATGGGTAGCACGGCCGTGGTGGATGGGAACGGCCATGGTGAGAAAATGGATTGAATAGGGGAATTTTGAGTTTTTGGGGCTGGTGGCACGACCGTGCTGGGAACTGCCAAAACGACCATTCTTGGTAACACGACCGTTTTGGCCAACTGGGTCAATTTTTGATGATTCTGCTGCTTGGGGCATGTCCCAGCACGGCCATTCCATGGTATCACGGCCGTGTTGGGGTCCTTCCCCTACATTTGAGTGTTGAACTTGGCCATCCATGAAGGTTATTGCTTCAATACATCCTTTGACCACTTGGGGTAGGTTTGGAGTGATTTTGGCCTCATTTTGGGCTCCTCCAAGCCTAGGGAAACCCGAGATTCAACCATCTTCTTTCCAATCCATCAAGTAGTGGCCAAAGTACCTATAAAACATGCAAAAACCATCCATAAGTGATTTTGACAATAAAACACATATTGAGGGAAATAACATGTAATCTAACAAGTATAGATGTGGCGGAAATGCAAAATGACACAAGATAAAGCCCTAAAATAGGGCTGAATCACCACCCCAAACTTAAAACATACTTGTCCTCAAGTATGCTCCAACTCAATCTCTCTACAAACTTTCACAAAAAGAAATGACAAATGCAATATAAAAGACGATTGTTGCTGAATGGGATCAACGATGACTAAGTACATGCATTTCACCTCTCTCCTCTCCTTCTTTCACAATCCAATCATGAAAAGAGCACAAAGCATATGAACTTCAAATATAGCGCATAGAATACACAAGTTATCCATATTTCTTCCATTAAGTTCCGGGTAAACCGTTTCATGGTGGCGTTAATCAAGAATGACTAGGAGTGTTGTTTCACATTCATGCATTCAATCTTATATCTCAAATCACACCAAATGACCCACGTGGCTGCGGAAAAGGGTAAAATTAGCTAAGTTTGATGTTTCCTAGCTCAATGGGTATGAAAGTGGAAGAAATGGTTGTGGTAAGATTTTTGGAGTGTTTTTACACACTCATCTTTTCTTTATTTGAATGCTCTTAAACAGGAGCATCCTTTTATTTTATTTTTCTTTTCTTTTTCTTTTCTTTTCTTTTTCTTGCCCTTGGTGTAGATAGGGCATATGGTGGATAGAGTGAAGCGGGGAGATAAAGATATGGCCACCCCAAACTTTTAGAGGTGGCCAAGGCTGATTATGTGCACTAGGGCATCTTTTTAGTAGGTGGAGGGGTATGAAGATGGTGGAAGAATAGTCGGGTCAAAGAGGGGTCATTGGTATGATTTTCCACATAAGACATCCTGCATGAGAATTAATCCAACAATTCATCCCAGATATCACACCACATGAATGAACAAAATGGAATTGATATATCAAACGAGTAATTCCACAAACACTAAGCGTTCAAAGTTTGCTCAATTTCACAATTCAACCAATTCAATCACAATCCTAAGAGAGGTGATGCATATGTAAAAAGTCAAACATTGATACCACTTAGCAACAAACAATGGTGATTCACTTGCATTTGTCAAAGGTCATCATTTTTACTCAAAATAGTAGAGATTGGGTCAAAACACACTTTTTAGGCAAGAAATCTCAAATTTGGGCAAAATTGGCCAAAATGGTGCCAAGTTGCCTCCAATCACATATAAACCTAGATTATTGAACTTAAAACAGCAAACAAGCAACTCCTAGCTAAAACATGCAAAAATTACCAAAAATCTACATGATATGCAATGCATGGCAAAAAGAGCAAACTTTTTGAAAATTACGCAAAAATGACAAGAAAGTAAACGACATGGCATGTAGGTATGCAAAGAAGTAAAGATGACTAAGGTAGATAGCAAAAGCAAGAAAACAAAAGTGGATGTGGTAGGTGAAATGCAAAGTGAAACTAGGGCATACCTGCCCTACCACCCCAAACTTTTGAATCATGCTGTCCTCAGCATGATCCTAGAGTTTAGGATGATAGGGTAGACGATCATGGCTCTCTAGAGGCTCCGGCGGTGTTCCTTCCTGTGGTGGAGGATATGCGTAGTAGGTGCCACACTAATCTACCTTCATTGGCTGAAATTGGTCTTCAGCACGGCCGTGCTGCGTAGCACGGCTGTGGTGGCTTCAAGTTGCACGGCCGTGTTGCCTGGCACGGCTGTGGTGCAGTCCTTTGGTAGCTTTTCTCAATTTTGCTTCTGAATCTAGGGATTTGGTGTGTTTTTCATGCAAATGACCACGGTCATATTGATGTGCCACGGCCATGGTGGTCCCTATAGCTACTACTCTCAAAATGAGGAACATCAAACACTCAAAAACTTGACTCAAAGTGATTTTTCTTGGAATCCTTCTCTCAATTGTACTCAAATTTCCTTCATTTCACCCTGTTATCACCTGCACATCTTAAAACTAGACAAAAACTATTAAACACAAGTGTGTGTGTGTTCTTGGAAAATGTAAAAACAAAGCAATTGTATCAAAAAGTGAAGGTTGGGTCAAAATTTCCCAAACCTATGTGGGTTGCCTCCCACAAGCGCTAAGTTTCATGCCTTCAGCCAGGCTTGTTGTTCTTTCACCATCAACCATGGTCCAAAAACAAAATGTTTGCACCCCCATCATATGAAATCCTCTCAAATGCTTTCCTTGATTGATCTTCCTCCCAAGGGTCATGCGAGCTTCATAAGTCTTTTTCAGCAATTCTCTCTCCTTGGGGATCATCATCATAGATCTTAATAAGCCTTAAGACCCTAAGAAATCTCATGTCATAGGTTTTCTCTCTCTTGAGGAACGGGTCTTCATAGGCACCAAAGAGAGGGGTCTCAATCATATCCATTTTCTCATGGGAAGTAGGGGGAGTATGTGATAGTTGTGGTGGTGGCATCGGTGTTGATGGTCGTTGGACTTTAGGTGGAGGAGGGCATTGAGGTTGGAAGGTGAATTGGTGGGAGGGTTTTGGTGATGGAGGTGGTAGAATGAATTGAGGTTGGAAGGTGAACTAGTAGGAGGGTTGTGGCAATGGAGGTGGTGGTAGTGTGTAAGGCTTAGGATAGCCTTGGAGGTAGGGTAGTGGAGGAGGGAATTGAGGTTGGAAAGTGAAGTAGTGGGAAGGTTGTGGCAATGGAGGTGGTGGAGGTGTGTAAGGCTTAGGATAGCCTTGGAGGTAGGGTGGTGTTGGAAATGGATGGGTTTGTGCATTTTGGCCTTCCATCTTGTCTTCTCCGAGTGGCTTGTCACATGCACAAGGCACAACCAAACAAAAGAAAGCAAGTTAGCAAACCAATATACACAAAGAATGCAAAGAGTAATGAATAAAGAATAGCAATGATGAGGGTAGTAGGAAAAGTCAAAGCAAAACTAACTATCTAGGCTGAGTGCCTCTAATCCCCGGAAACGGTGCCAGAAAGCTTGGCGCGCTCCCGCTAGAGGGGCTAACACACTACTCAATTGAATAGATGCGCCCCACGAGGTCGGAATGCACGGTGGATGGGGGATTGCTTTCAAAATTTATAAACCTAAACTAGCTACCTACGTCTACTAAAACACTACACCCGCAAGCGCATGAGGTCGTGTCATAGTATAGGAAGGTGGCAAGTAAAGGGTCGATCCACAGGGAAAAGAGGGGGCGCTAGAGCTAGGTTAGTTTAGCTAGGTTCCTACTGCAGAGACTAGGGTTAAGGGTTTAAAGGTTGTTTTGATTGTTAACTAAGGATGAACAAGAAAGCAGTTAAAGGCAGGAATGAAATCTACGTTAACCCTAGACTAGATTAAGACTAAGAAGGAAAGAAAGGACTAAGCTAGGTATGAAAAGGTAAGTTATACTAAGGCAAGCAAGAGAGAAGAAAAAAGAGCAATTAAATAAATAAACTAGCATAAACAAGGCAAGAGCAAGGCAAGAAGCTAACTAAGCAAGAAAAGAACTAACTAAGCTATGCAAGCACAAAACTAGGGTTTTAAGCAGTAAAGAGATGTGTGGGCTGCTTAGGGGTATGAACTTATCACTTAAGTTGGGGGGTGACATATGAACATTATGATTCCATTTAGATCATCCAAACCAAACAACAAGTTAGAGTCTAATGAATTAACCTAAGCTACTAACTGGCCATGGATATGCTAGGTTGTATATAGAGGAACTAGTCCCTAACACCCCCTACTACCCTTACGAGGCTCAATTGGGTTAGGGGTTAGGTTTAATTCAATTAGAGTCTAATCAAGTCTAGGTTTCTAGATTAGGCATTCCTAGGGCAATTAGGGGCCGAGGGTAGTAATGGGGGTGAGATTAGGGTTTTGGACCCCAATTCCCCCACATTTTAGCCTTGAGAAGGCACCATGATAATTGCACTAGAATTATCTAATCTAGCTACTTCGATCTCTCACTTAGGTTTAGGGAGATTTATTAAGATGTAGGAAGATGGGAGGCAACCTAGGGATCCAAGAATTGGACCTAGGGGCAAATCCCAAAATTCACACATATAAGCAATTTGCCTAAATTCCTAGGTGATTTCACACACAAATCCACAAGCAATCCATGAAGAATGAGATGAAAATAGAATATAATCATTAACAAATGAAATTACAAAGTTTACATGTCATTTTCCCCCAACATGGTATCAAAGTAACATATTTTCCCCCAAACAGCCCACCCAAGGGGCCTAGCTACTCATAAACATAGAAAATACAAAAATAGAGGAGATAGATGAAGAAGTAGACATGGAGCTCGGTGTAGATGAAGATGTCCTCCTCTCCAGCAGCTGCAGGGACGTCCTCTTTCTTCTCCTTGGATGAAAAGGTGTGGAATGATGGAGGGAAGTGGATGGAAGGCTTAGATATGGGGGGTTATGTGGTGGAAATGGTGAAATGGAGTGGATTTGAGGTGGATATGGAGTGGAATGGAGTGGGTGGTGATTTGAGGAGCTAGGAAGGGGTAGAAGGTAGCCAACCTCGTGCCCCAGCCACCACCTAGGTATATATAGGTGTCTAGGGGGTCTAGGGTTAAGTTAGGGGTAAAATGGGGAAAACATTGGAAAAATCGGGTAAAATTATGTGTAGCACGGCCGTGCTGGTCTGCACGGCCGTGTTGGGCAATGGGTAGCACGGCCATGGTAGATGGGAACGGCCATGGTGATAAAATGGATTGAACAGGGGAATTTTGAGTTTTTGGGGCTGGTGGCACGACCGTTCTGGGAACTGCCAAAATGACCATTCTTGGTAACACGACCGTTCTGGCCAACTGGGTCAATTTTTGATGATTCTGCTGCTTGGGGCATGTCCCAGCACGGCCATTCCATGGTAGCACAGCCGTGTTGGGGTCCTTCCCCTGCATTTGAGTGTTGAACTTGGCCATCCATGAAGGTTATTGCTTCAATACATCCTTTGACCACTTGGGGTAGGTTTGGAGTGATTTTGGCCTCATTTTGGGCTCCTCCAAGCCTAGGGAAACCTGAGATTCAACCATCTTCTTTCCAATCCATCAAGTAGTGGCCAAAGTACCTATAAAACATGCAAAAACCACCCATAAGTGATTTTGACAATAAAACACATATTGAGGGAAATAACATGTAATCTAACAAGTATAGATGTGGCAGAAATGCAAAATGACACAAGATAAAGCCCTAAAATAGGGCTGAATCAATTAGTGATACATCATCCCGGCATAAACACTTAGTGCAGGGTTGATAGATTAAGATACATCTACATCAACTTCTACACTAGGACGTAAGGATATTTGCGTCCATATTCCCCCACATACTCAAAAGTATGTGATCCAGGAGTTCCCTTAGGAAAACCTATTTCACCATCATTTAACTTCTGACAATGATGGATCTATGATCAGGGCTCTACATGGTATGATTATACTTGATTACTTAGGTACATTTCAGTATTCTTTTAGCATCAAACATGTTTCCAATCATTTAAGTATAAAACATTGCTATAATAGAAGAATACTAAATGTATCAAGTTTAACTCTTATCAGTCATGATCTTGATGTTACTCATGGCTCTCATAGCCCAGTAGCCTCATATATTATCACTTAAGCATAAGCAACATAACATGTATCTTTATTCATAAAGTCTACAACATACTTTCAATGAATACTCTATCATAACCCTTACCTGGTTATGATCAATCTCTTATAAGAACCTTCATAGTCAATTCAACTTGACAATAATATCATTTCATTTCCAGATCAGCAATTTATAATGCAGAAATAACATTCTATTTCAAGTGTTTTACCTTTATGCCTTTACTAAGGCTAGGTTCCCTCATTAGTATCAATTAGGATTATTTCATCCCTTTTATTATGATTAGGAATCATAATTCCTCACCTCATACTTTAATTATAAATATTCATGCTTAAGAGCATAACCTGGAATTAGGGTTTAATGTACATTTCATCGCATCATCCTCAATTAGGCTTTACTATTCACATGTCATGTTATTGCCCTAGAATTAGGGTTTACTATTCACTTTATAGTGATTTGAGTTCATAGCATCACTATGTATGAAATCATCATCCTTGATGCCTTCAAATTAGGTTGAGTTTCATCAATTATCATAATTAGGGTTTTCATGATATCACATAGGTGGATCATACCTTAATCATGCATATTCATATACATTGAAGGTACTTTATTTGAATTTCAACCATAATTGGGACCTTCTCTCTCCTTTTACTAATAGGTGGTGATTACATCACTTTAGATTAAGTTAGGTCAAGTCACTTTTGAATATCATAACCTAAGTCACCACCATTGTGGTCATTAGGGTTTAATTAAACAAGGGTGTTATCTACTTGAACCCTCCAAGGGAACATTAGTAAAATACACCATTGTCTCACATCATGGTTCAATCTATTACTCACTTAGTCCCTTATTATCTTAGGGTACCATTAGGGTTTGGGATTAGACCACCATTGGACCATTTAAACCTTCAAAGCATTAAGTAATCATAACCCTAAAGTCCCCAAACGATTACACACTTTCAACCTCCAAACGGTCCTGAGACCGTTTGGAAGTGTTGACCGTTTGGTTAGGTTGACTTCCAAGCCATTTGAATTTGGTCATCCTTAAGACCGTTTGAACTTGTTGACCGTTTGAGAGAGTTGACTTTGAAACCGTTTGAATTGAAATGACCTTGAGATCGCATGAAATGAAACGACCTTGAGATCGATTGGATCTAAACGACCTTGAGATCGTTTGAGCCCAAATGGTCTTGAGACCGTTTGGTCCAAACCTCTCAAAACTGATTGGACCCAAAAAGTGTATCAACACTTGTAATCAATTAGGGTTTTCAAGGTTGAGCCCCTCAATTGACCTCAAATATGTTAACCACTTATCAAATGAGCCAATTAGGGTTAGCCTTAACCAATTGGACACTCAATTAACCCTCAATTGATAGCCAATTAGGGTTGAATCTAATTCAATTTGGGTTTGTAATCGGTTAACCATCAACATTGATCAACATGAATTTAATTGAAGTTGAACCCATCAATTGACCTCCAATTGGGCCCCAAGTTGGCCCAAACGGTCTTAGGATCATTTGGACACCCTCCAAACGGTCTTGAGACTGTTTGCCCAAAGTCACATCAAAATCTAAGTCAATTTGATAAGGGTTGAACCCTAATTAAGTCTAAAATCAGCACTTTTACTCAATTCATCAACCTATTGTGATTGGACCCTCATTTGATCAAATTACCTTAACCCTAGACCTCCAAATGGTCTTGGGTTGTCACCAAACGGTCTTGAGACTGTTTGGTCCACTCAACCCTAAGTTCAACAAAATCAATCCTTGAAATCATGAATTGAACCCGATTAGGGTTTAGAGGGTTGAAATGCCTTCAACTTATGATTGGTTTGCAATTAGATCATAATTCTTTGTAGATGATTAATTCAACATGTATACAACAGACCTATAAATGGTCTTCACTTGTTCAACTCTACCAAACGGTCTTGAAGACCGTTTGAATCTAAACGGTATTGTAAGACTACATGAAATCAAACGGTCTAGAGATCGTTTGATTTCAAACAGTTTGCAAACCGTTTAGACCAAATGGTCCAAGGTCATTTGGTAAAGTAACCTAGGAATTCACACACATCTTCTTCAACCTTGGAACAGGTCGGTTACTTCGTGGTTTTGCTTGCAAAAGTGCAAGGAAGAGTGGGGAAGAAGAAGAAGAACTAACTACTACTTGCAAGAATAACGATATGCATAAGAAAGCAAGAGGTTTAGAGTTATAAAACCCGCTTTATGGTTGTTCCTAGAGCTCCAAGCTTCCAAGTTCAAGCATTTAATGGCGTCTTGAGCTCCACAGGTCGGCCAAAGGTGTTTCTCCAAGAAAAGGTTGGGGAAAGTCAGCTAGAACAAGAAAGCTAAGTGAGATAACCATAAAACCAACCTTATAATCCACTTTCCTCCATGAATTCGAGCAAGAAGATGGTCCAAGCTTACCTAGATTCTCCTTAGCCGTTCTCCTCTGTTCCTAAGCTCTGCCTTAGTCGGTCCAAGCAAGATGATAAGTGATAGAAGAAGAGAAACGTTCCCTTGTTTGCAAAGGAAAGTTGTATATATATCTTTGGGTGAAACTTCAACATAAGGACATCTAATTCTCCATTTCTCATCTAGGTCCCTCCTTTCTTATTTGCACGTCCCTTCTTTTTATTTATAAGGCAAAACTCCTTCTAAGACCAAGAACTAAAGGCAAATAAGGTCAACTTACTACCTAGTTGCACATATAAGAGGGTTCCATTACTCATAACTTGGTGATTTCATTACAGAGGTGTTCCTTATTATATGATTATTCAAATGAAACACCCCCCCTCATCATATTTACTAATATGATGTCTCATCACCATAGGAACATCTTAACATGTGAAATTTTCAAGTTAACCCCTCTAATTGGGTAATTTGCACATAGGTCCATGTATTACAAAACAATACTACAACATTGTTTAAAAAGGACAGAAATGAAAATGTGTGTTCCTCAGGAACTTAATTACATGCCAAAGGATAATCAGAAGTATTTAATTACATGATTAAGCAAAACGCCTAGGGTTAGCTCATAACCCAGGTCAGGGATGTTACAAATTCTCCACCCCTTACAAGGATTTTGTCCCCAAAATCGACAAAACATATTAAGAGAAAAGAGTATTTCCTTCTCATCTCTTCCTCTAGTTCCCAAATGGCTTCTTCAACACCATGATGATTCCATATGACTTTTACAAGACTTATATCTTTCTTCTTTAGCTTTTTAATTCTGTTATCAAGGATTGACACCGGTCCTTCCTCATAAGATATATCATCATTCAATTCTACCTCCATAGGATGTAGAACTGACTCTGTATCAGGGTGACATTTCCTTAGCATAGAAATGTGAAACACAGGGTGTAGCCTCTGTAATTCTGACGATAACTCTAGTTTATAGGCTACCTTTCCAACCCATTCAATGATTGGATAAGGCCCCATAAATATAGGAGCTAACTTCCCTTTCCTTCCAAAACGAAGAACTCCCTTCCAAGGTGGGACCTTGAGGTACACTCTGTCTCCAACCTGGAATTCTAAGGGTCTACGACGTCTGTCAGCATATGACTTCTGCCTATCTTGTACAGTCTTAATCTGTTGTTGTATCACTTTAATCTTCTCTGTGGTCTACTACATAAGATCATGATCTAACAATTGATGTTCACCAGTTTCATACCAGCATAAGGGTGATCTACAACGTCTACCATACAAATCTTCATAAGGTGCCATGTCAATGCTATGTTGGTAGAGATTGTTATAAGCAAATTCTATCAAGCTTAGGTGTAGATCCCAACTCCCGGTAAACTGAAGAACACATGCTCTCAGCAAGTCCTCTAGGGTTTGTATAGTCCTTTCCGACTGTCCATCATTCTGTGGATGAAAGGATATACTAAACCTTAACTGGGTACCTAAAGCTCTGTGTAACTGCTCCCAAAAACGACTTGTAAACTGGGAACCTCTGTCAGAAACTATAGTGACAGGAACTCCGTGCAATCACACTATCTCTTGAACATACAGCTGTGATAACCTTTCAGCAGAATAGGTTGTTTTGACAGACAAGAAATGAGCTATCTTTGTCAACCTATCAACTATTACCCAAATGGAATCATGCCCTTTGCTTGTCCTGGGTAGGCCAACAACAAAGTCCATGGTCACATGATCCCACTTCCACTGTGGTATGGGTAAAGGTTGCATTGTTCCTGCAGGCTTCTGATGTTTAGCTTTAACTTGTTGACACACAAGATACCTTATCACAAACTATGCAACATCCTTCTTCATCCCAGGCCACCGATACATATCTTTCAAGTTTCGATACATCTTGGTGCTTCCTGGATGCATGGCATACATCGAAGAATGAGCTTCTTCCAAGACTAACTTTCTTAAGTTATCCACATTCGGTACTATCATCCTCCCATGATAACATGCCACCTGATCATCTGAGTCATGCAAACCATCTCGTTTCTCATCACCATACTCAGATCTAATCTGTTGAACTAAAACATCAACTTGTTGTGCCTCCTTAATCTATTCCCTTAGGTTAGGATTTATATGCATCTCAGCTAACAACCCGGCTAACAATGACACCTTCAACTGTACATTGTCTTGCCTTAAAGAGATAAGCATATCTCTCCTAGAGCATACTAAAGAGTTTAGTTGTGCCCTATCCATGGTTGATGTTGCTGATTTCCTACTCAAAGCATCTGCAACCACATTGGCCTTCCCTGGATGGTAATCAATTGTACAATCATAATCCTTGATTAACTCCATCCAGCGACGTTGCCTCATGTTAAGTTCATGCTGAGAGAAGATGTACTTAAGATTCTTATAATCAGTTAAAATATGGAATGTCTCTCCGTAGAGGTAATGTCTCCAGATCTTCAAAGCATGAACCACATCAGCTAACTCCAGATCGTGTGTCAGATAATTCTCCTCGTGTTTCTTAAGCTGTCAGGAAGTGAAAGAAATCACTTGCTTATCCTGCATCAACACACATCCGAGTCCATTCTTGGAGGCATCACAGAAAACTATATATCCTTTGCCTTGCTCAGGTAACACAAGTACATGTGCACTTGTCAACCTCTCCTTCAACAGCTAGAAAGATTGCTGACACTTATCACTCCAGACAAAAGGAACTTCCTTCCGGGTCAACTTAGTCAAGGGTAAGGCTATAGAACTGAAGTTCTTAATGAACCTTCGATAATAGCTAGCCAACCCTAAGAAACTACGAATCTTCATCGGTGTCTTCGGCTGTTCCCATTGTAGAGCAGATTCTACCTTTTTAGGGTCAACATGAATACCCGAGGCAGATACCACGTGTCCAAGGAAAGAAACTTACACTTGCTAAACTTAGCGTATAGCTTATGTTCTCTTAGCAAAGTTAGAGCATGTCGAAGATGCTGTTCATGTTGCTGAGCATCTCTACTATAGATCAGAATGTCATCTATGAAGACAACAACACACTGATTGAGGAAAGGTTGGAAGATCCTATTCATGAGTTCCATGAATGCAACCGGTGCATTAGTTAGTCCAAACGACATAACTGTGAACTCATAGTGACCATACCTTGTCCTAAAGGTAGACTTGGGTATGTCACTGTCCTTAATACGAAGTTGATGATATCCCGATCTCAAATCTATCTTTGAGAAGATAGTTGCACCACGCAACTGATCAAAGAGATCATCAGTCCTCGGTAGAGGGTACTTATTCTTTATTGTTACTTTGTTTAATTGTCTATAATCAATGCACAACCGCATTGATCTGTCTTTCTTTTTAACAAACAAAACCGGAGCACCCCAAGGTGAAGTGCTCGGTCGGATGAAACCCTTCTCAAGAAACTCCTGAAGCTGTTTCTTGAGTTCTGCCATCTCAACAGGCGCCATCCTATACGGTGTCTGTGCTATGGGTTGTGTATCTGGGACCAAATTGATTTCAAAATCAATTTGCCAAGGTGGTGGTATACCTGGAAGTTCTTTAGGAAATACATCTTTGAATTCCCTGACTACAGGAACTTCAGCAGGGTTAGGATTCTTCATGGTAGTATCTACCACATGGGCCAAGAATGCATAACATCCTTGTCTCATTAGCTTTTCAGCAGCCATAGCTGACATAAGATAGGTGGGTAGAATCTTTCTCTCTCCTTGAAAGATCCATGTGTTGCTATCATCAGCAAACAAAGCTTGCTTGGATTCACAATCCAAGACAACCCTATACCTTTCCAAGGTATCCATTCCAAGGATTATATCAAATCCTTGCATCTCAAGTGGTATTAGGTCCACTTGAATGCGATGATCAGAAAAGAAGAGGATGCAAGGAGAGCATACCTCCTGCAACACAGTAGACACTCTCAACAGAGTCTCAAGAAACAAGCTATCTGCCCTATGACTGACCGTCATATTGCAGTTACGAATCACTCTTCGAGTGATAAAGGAGTGTGTAGCATCCAGGTCAATCAAAACAGATACAACGCAGGATGTAGAGATATCAGAATATAACAACTCCATCTGACCTGCCACAACCCGTGGGTTGATCACTACATCAGGTGGGTTCATTGCATAGAACCTTGTTATCGCCTGAGGTTGAGTTGGTGCTGACGATCCAGCTTGGGATGCTTGCCCACGTCCTCTAGCTGCTCCTTGAAACTGCCTCCTATGGGATCCTTGCTGACTCTGCCTCTGTGGCTGTGTCACACTGACATGCCTAGCTCTACAGTCCTTCATCAGGTGTCCCACCTTTCCACAGTTGTAGCAACTTCTTTCCAGTTGTTGTGGTATTGGTGGTCCTGTGACTGACATTGATGCTGAACTGCGAGTCTCTTGTAGTGGTAGGCTCCATCCTCTACCTTTTCTCGGTGTCCACTATGTCTGGGCACTAGGTCTGGGTGGTGGAGGTGTAGGTGCAGAGAATATAGGCTTCTTAAAGTCTCTAGATGAAGAACCCTGGAACTGCAGATATCTCTTATGGGTTTGCCTCTTCTCGGCTATGGATCTTTCTATCCTTCAGACTGATTCGACGAAGGTAGCGAACCTCTCTCGGTTCTCTAGGGCAGACACAGGAGTAGTCAAGTCGGCGTTCAAAACCTTCTCGAATCTTCTGATCCTCTCTTCATCTGTGGTAGCCATGTGCAGACAGAACCGCACCAACTCCATGAACTTAGCTTCGTACTCGCTAATGTTCATCATGCCTTGCCTTAATCTCTCGAACTGAGAGATCTTCTCATCCAGGAATGTCTTTGGGAAGTATATGTTGACAAATTCCCGACAGAAGTCCTCCCACGAGATCTCCACTCCAGGCCTCTTCTGCTCTTCCATGGTCCACCAATGACCAGCACTTCCTTTAAGAAGATAAACAACATGTATGACCTTCTCAGCTTCAGAGATGTTTAGGATTCTGAAGGCTTTCTCTAACTCGGTCAACCACAGATCAACATCTGTGGGGTCAGCTATTCCAAAGTATTCAGTTTCTCCAATACGACGAAGTCGCTCGAACGTCTTACCGATACCTTGTCCTTCAGATTAGGCAGGTTCCCTAGGTGCAGGCATCAACATCCTATCTGTTATGTGTGTCATGGCAGTCATAAACTGCCCGAACATAGTCTGAACAACTGGGTTCTCCATGTCAGCTGGGTTAAACTGAGATGGCTCCATAGGTGGCTCAGGTATAGGTTGCTCTACTTTTGGGTTCCTTACACCTTCTCGGGGTGCAGCGACGCTACTCTCTGCCACATACTCCTCGTGTGGTCCAGACATCCTTACTTATCTTCTTATCCTGAGGAGCAGAAGACACTATTAAATATATTGGAAAACACTAAGAATAGACTCTACATCCTAAGCCCTATGTCTCTGTAGACTTAGCGAACCTCGAACTCTGATACCACTTAATTGTGGGCTATGATCTCCAAAACACAATATAAACTTAGCGGAAGCGATTCGATTAGCAGCGGAATACAAAAAATCATTAAAAATTAAAACTTTTTGAGACGTGATCTTGAAATCATAAACTTCCTTTATAAGAGCAAAGTAAACAGTTTACATCTATGTTAAATCACTTCTTGAGTGATTATATACATTCAGATACAAAATCTCAAGATTTAAAAACCCAAAATCTCAGACCTACTGACTCCTAGGACCTGAGAGTACAGAGACGACATAAGACTAACTATCTACATGACTCAACAATCATTATCTCCACCTGAGATTCACTGCTGCCCTTGGTTCTACTGCTGCTGGCACTGTTCACCTGTAGTCTGGTTCCTTCGTCCTCGGAGACCACCTAAAAAGTTGAAATCTACGGGGTGAGACATTTTTAAATAATTGTCCCAGCGAGAGTTATAAATCTCTGCTAGAAGCTTTATTCTAGCAATCAAAGATCAACATAAGTAATAAAAGCTTTTAAGATAACCAACAACATATTTGACATTTAAGTAAAGAAACTGCATTAAAGAATATGAAGAACATGTATACTAAGCAGTATAACTTCAATCATTGTGTCTCGTAGTTCAACCTAAGCAGATATGCTACGCGGTTGATTATGTTTTACAAACATTATTATGCCCTGCGGGGATGAGGTATACCGCTCATACTCCAACTGATCACTATTAAGTCGCATCGGTATCATACCTAGGTCATCAAAAGAGCCAGATTCTTATGACCTCAACTTCCTCAGTCAGAGTGAGGATCAACATGCAGGACATCTAGTGTCTCTGCTACTATAGCTTACCAGGGTATTCTGGTACTTCACTAATAGAGTCACAGTGGCATTCTGTACTCTCTTCATCATCGAAAGATCTCTTGTTTATCTCTCATCGATGTGGCATCAAAAGATTCCTCTGGTGATCAGTGATAAATCATCCCGGCATAAACACTTAGTGCAGGGTTGATAGATTAAGATACATCTACATCAACTTCTACACTAGGACGTAAGGATATTCATGTCCATATTCCCCCACATACTCAAAAGTATGTGATCCAGGAGTTCCCTTAGGAAAACCTGTTTCACCATCATTTAACTTCTGACAATGATGGATCTATGATCAGGGTCTACATGGTATGATTATACTTGATTACTTAGGTACATTTCAGTATTCTTTTAGCATCAAACATGTTTCCAATCATTTAAGTATAAAACATTGCTATAATAGAAGAATACTAAATGTATCAAGTTTAACTCTTATCAGTCATGATCTTGATGTTACTCATGGCTCTCATAGCCCAGTAGCCTCATATATTGTCACTTAAGCATAAGCAACATAACATGTATCTTTATTCATAAAGTCTACAACATACTTTCAATGAATACTCTATCATAACCCTTACCTAGTTATGATCAATCTCTTATAAGAACCTACATAGTCAATTCAACTTGACAATAATATCATTACATTTCCAGATCAGCAATTTATAATGCAGAAATAACATTCTATTTCAAGGGTTTTACCTTTATGCCTTTACTAAGGCTAGGTTCCCTCATTAGTATCAATTAGGGTTATTTCATCCCTTTTATTATTATTAGGAATCATAATTCCTCACCTCATACTTTAATTATAAAGATTCATGCTTAAGAGCATAACCTGGAATTAGGGTTTAATGTACATTTCATCGCATCATCCTCAATTAGGGTTTACTATTCACATGTCATGTTATTGCCCTAGAATTAGGGTTTACTATTCACTTTATAGTGATTTGAGTTCATAGCATCACTATGTATGAAATCATCATCCTTGATGCCTTCAAATTAGGTTAAGTTTCATCAATTATCATAATTAGGGTTTTCATGATATCACATAGGTGGATCATACCTTAATCATGCATATTCATATACATTGAAGGTACTTTATTTGAATTTCAACCATAATTGGTACCTTCTCTCTCCTCTTACTAATAGGTGGCGATTACATCACTTTAGATTAAGTTAGGTCAAGTCACTTTTGAATATCATAAGCTAAGTCACCACCATTGTGGTCATTAGGGTTTGATTAAACAAGGGTGTTATCTACTTGAACCCTCTAAGGGCACATTAGTAAAATACACCATTGTCTCACATCATGGTTCAATCTATTACTCACTTAGTCCCTTATTATCTTAGGGTACCATCAGGGTTTGGGATTAGACCACCATTGGACCATTTAAACCTTCAAAGCATTAAGTAATCATAACCCTAAAGTCCCCAAATGATTACACACTTTCAACCTCCAAACGGTCCTGAGACCGTTTGGAAGTGTTGACCATTTGGTTAGGTTGACTTCCAAACCATTTGAACTTGGTCACCCTCAAGACCGTTTGAACTTGTTGACCGTTTGAGAGAGTTGACTTTGAAACCGTTTGAATTGAAACGACCTTGAGATCACATGAAATGAAATGACCTTGAGATCGATTGGATCTAAACGACCTTGAGATCGTTTGAGCCCAAACGGTCTTGAGACCGTTTGGATTCAAACGGTCTTGAGACCGTTTGGTCCAAACCTCTCAAAACCGATTGGACCCAAAAACGTGTATCAACAGTTGTAATCAATTAGGGTTTTCAAGGTTGAGCCCCTCAATTGACCTCAAATATGTTAACCACTTATCAAATGAGCCAATTAGGGTTAGCCTTAACCAATTGGACACTCAATTGACCCTCAATTGATAGCCAATTAGGGTTGAATCTAATTCAATTTGGGTTTGTAATCGATTAACCATC
Organism: Alisma plantago-aquatica; assembly: GCA_963693085.1. Lineage (NCBI taxonomy): Eukaryota > Viridiplantae > Streptophyta > Magnoliopsida > Alismatales > Alismataceae > Alisma > Alisma plantago-aquatica. The sequence goes on along the minus strand of OY856409.1, from coordinate 1,309,171,804 downwards.
AGCGTTGATCAACATGAATTTAATTGAAGTTGAACCCATAAATTGACCTCCAATTGGGCCCCAACTTGGCCCAAATGGTCTTGCGATCATTTGGACACCCTCCAAACGGTCTTGAGACCGTTTTCCCAAAGTCACATCAAAATCTAAGTCAATTTGATAAGGGTTGAACCATAATTAAGTCTAAAATCAACACTTTTACTCAATTCATCAACCTATTGTGATTGGACCCTCATTTGATCAAATTACCTTAACCCTAGACATCCAAACGGTCTTGGGTTGTCACCAAATGGTCATGAGACCGTTTGAATGAACCCCCAAATGGTCTTGAGACCGTTTGGTCCACTCAACCCTAAGTTCAACAAAATCAATCCTTGAAATCATCAATTGAACCCGATTAGGGTTTAGAGGGTTGAAATGCCTTCAACTTATGATTGGTTTGCAATTAGATCATAATTCTTTGTAGATGATTAATTCAACATGTATACAGAAGACCTCTAAATGGTCTTCACTTGGTCAACTCTACCAAACGGTCTTGAAGACCGTTTGAATCTAAACGATCTTGCAAGACCGCATGAAATCAAACAGTCTTGAGATCGTTTGATTTCAAACAGTTTGCAAACCGTTTAGACCAAATGGTCCAAGGTCATTTGGTAAAGTAACCTAGGAATTCACACCCATCTTCTTCAAACTTGGAACATGTCTGTTACTTCATGGTTTTTCTTGCAGAAGTGCAAGGAAGAGTGGGGAAGAAGAAGAACTAACTACTACTTGCAAGAATAACGATATGCATAAGAAAGCAAGAGGTTTAGAGTTATAAAACCCACCTTATGGTTGTTCCTGGAGCTCCAAGCTTCCAAGATTCAAGCCTTTAATGGCATCTTGTGCTCCACAGGTCGGACAAAGGTGTTTCTCCAAGAAAAGGTTGGAGAAAGTTGGCTAGAACAAGAAAGCTAAGTGAGATAACCATAAAACCAACTGTATAATCCACTTTCCTCCATGAATTCGAGCAAGAAGATGGTCCAAGCTTACCTAGCTTCTCCTTAGCCATTCTCCTCTATTCCTAAGCTCTGCCTTAGTCGGTCCAAGCAAGATGATAAGTGATAGAAGAAGAGAAACGTTCCCTTGTTTGTAAAGGAAAGTTGTATATATATCTTTGGGTGAAACTTCAACATAAGGACATCTAATTATCCATTTCTCATCTAGGTCCCTACTTTCTTATTTTCACGTCCCTTATTATTATTTCTAAGGAAAAACTCATTCTAAGACCAAGAACTAAAGGCAAAGAAGGTCAACTTACTACCTAGTTGCACATATAAGAGGGTTCCATTACTCATACCTTGGTGATTTCATTACAAAAGTGTTCCTTATTATATGATTATTCAAATGAAGCGCCCCCCTCGTCATATTTACTCATATGATGTCTCATCACCATAGGAACATCTTAACATGTGAAATTTGCAAGTTAACCCCTCTAATTGGGTAATTTGTACATAGGTCCCTATATTACAAAACAATACTACAACATTGTTTAAAAAGGACAGAAATGAAAATGTGTGTTCCTCAGGAACTTAATTACATGCCAAAGGATAATCACAAGTATTTAATTACATGATTAAGCAATACGCCTAGGGTTAACTCATAACCCATGTCAGGGATGTTACAATGATGGTCGTATTACTAGTATCAATTCACTAATCACATTGACTAATTACAATCATCTATGTTTCCATTGGTTGGATACATACTATATATCACATCAAGAAATTTGTATTTTTTCCAGGACAAAGATAGATGTATACGTATATAATGTACATAAAATCTAATCTGGGAAGTCCGGTTTTTGAGTCTGGGTTTACCTCTGCTCGTACCCGGACCAAATAAAATTTGTGTTTAAATTTTAGACCCGACCCACCCATATTATAAATCTGGTTTGGGTCTGGATTAGGTTATGTGGGCTGTGTTTTGGGTCTGATCAAGCTGGCTCAACCCGATGCTCATCCATACGAACAACCCATAACCTATCCCAGTAGGACAACTATCTGAACAGTTATAACACAATTATAATCAAGTGTTTGTCAAGCTGAACCAAACTAAACCATTGAGTCGTTCTAAATAAAACCAAAACTCATCCCATGATTAATTATTCAATTCAGTGTCCAATCCGTAGCAGAAGCAAATCCATATAAAACCGTTCCCCACGCGGCCCACAAGCATCCCCCAACCTCTACACACAAATGATGACGACAAAAACAACAAAAATAACAATAATAATAATAATAATAATAATAATAATAATAATAATAATAACAAAAACAACAACAACAACAATAATAATAATAATAATAATAATAATAATAATAAATTATCATCATCATCGTCATTATTATTATTATTGAAACAATATACCTATGAAAAAAAATTGAAAGTTCAATTTTAAACTGCCAAGGCCTCATCAAAGCACTTTTTATTCTTTGCACATTTGTCAATTGCATAACTTCAATTAGAAATGGTATCAAACGATCTAAGGCTCATGCTCAACATTAGATTCATCATTTCTTGGGTACATAAGAAGAAGCTCATGTTTAATACTAGGGTAGGACCGAAAAACCATATTAAACGATCACATCAAGCCACACCAACTGATTTAGTTCTCTCTATAGGTGTGTGTGTAAAATAATTATACTAAGATGTATCCCAATAACACATACAATTATATATCTCTCTTATAAGATGACAATTTAGCAAGTATATGTCTTTACCATATGCACATTCTAAACACGTAATTCATTAAACACTGAAAAAATGGTATTTTAGTGAAGAATAGCCATGAAGGACAAGAAGTCTTTATCCAAAAAGTTTGGTTATGAAGGTCGAACTTTCATCAACAACATTATTGTCATTTGTCCGAATTATGTAGAGAATTGAGAGTGTTCATGTGACTGTAAGTCCCTCATAAACAAAAAAATGAGAAAGATGTAGCTGGGCACTGACATCTTACTCAGTGTGCCCCTCAACCCACACGACATAATTCGCCTATTACACAGCTCATAGAATCTGTGTGAGGTGGGTGTATCTATGACTCGTAGGTGGACATTACACATGCAATCTCATTTTGTTTGTATGGACTTCCCCATCATCCCCGTTATGTATATTTGACCCACTCCAAGGATCTAAAAGGAAAGAACCATTGGACGTTAAAGGAGAGACATAGGCTTTCATTGCCTGTAAAGGACCAAGGACCGAGAAAAGAAGAAACACTTCGAACTAAGAGTTAAGAATAATTGGTTATATACATGCTTCACAAAACATACATAGGGATATTTACGCAAATGTGATTAACACATATATAACATCCATATATGTGAATCAAGAAATGACAAATGCATTGAAATAGATGTATATTGACTAGATGGGTTCAATGATGAATGAATGCATGTATTTCACATCTTTCCTCTCCTCCTTCACAATCCAATTGTGATCGAATCAATGAGACTAAAAACTTCAAATATAGGGTATAATATACAAAATCAATCCATATGACTCTCATATAATTTCTAGAAGAGTGTTTCATGGTGGTGATGATCAAAGATGAGTAGGGGTGTTGTTTTACCTTCATGCATTCAATCTTAGCTCCCAAACCACTCTAAGTGACCCACTTGACTGTGTAAAGGGTGAAATGAGTTAGGTTTGAGATTCTCTAGATCACTGGGCATGCAAATGTAGAAAGGGGGTTGTGGTAAGCTATTAGAGTGCTATTACATGGGATCACTCTTTGTTTCTTTATTTAGATATTGTTACATAGGAACATCTCTTTTTTCTTTTTGTGTTTTGTTTTTATTTTCCCGTGGTATAATTAGGGAATATGGTTGTTGGAATGAATAGGAGGGGATAGAAATATGGCCACCCCAGACTTTTAGAGGGCTTCTAGGGATGATGTGTGCACTTTGGCATCCTTTCATCATCTGAAGAGGTAAGAAGTAGTAAAAGAAATGAGTCAAAAGAGGAGTCACAAGTGTGGGTTTATACATGAGATTTCCAAAATATAGATTACCCTAACATTATTCATCCCTCAATGGCGCACTACATGAATGAGAAAATACAGTTCAACATTTCTATAATGAGATTTGATAAACCCTAAGAATTTGTGTCTTGCTTAGATCACAATTCAATCAAGCATTTCACAAGCATTAAAGAGGTGATACACTTGTAGAACGTCAAAAATTGAGTCCATTTAGTAATAGAACATGAGAATACGACATGCATTTTTGAAAGGTCAAAATTTTCAATTCAAAATAAAGATATTGGATTAAAACATACTTTCAGGTAAGGAATTTCAAGCTCAAGAAAAATTGGTCAAAATGGTGCCCAATTGCCCTAAATCACATTTGAACCTATAGTAAAAAGCAATAAATGGCAAATAAGTGAATTCTATCTAAAACATGCAAGAAAATAAAAAATCCTACATGAAATGCAATGCATGGAATGGAATGACAAAAGAGCAATATCTTTGGAAAACTATGCAAAAATGTAAGAAAACAAAATATATGTATGCATGTATGCAAAGCAAGCACAAAATTTATAGTTGGACAAGTATAAAGTCTAGCAAGTCTGTTAAATCATCTTGGACAAAATAAGGAACACAGAGGAATATGGAGTAAATCAAGGGCTTATTGTGCTACCACCCAAAATTTTAAGCCATGTTGTACTTATCATGATATATAAGTTGATAATAGTAGGGAAACGGGCACATAGATGTGGTGGACAGTCATAAAGAGGTGGAGAATTAAATATGGTTTGCATTGGTAGAGCACATATGTTCTGTGCAGAATGGTGGTTTGGTTTAGCTGCCACCACGGCCGTGCTATGTGGAACAACCATGTTGGTTGCTTTCTGATAGCTTTTTCACTTAGCTCACTTCTTATTTTATCAATTTTGATGTTCTCTACATCTAGATTCTCAATGCATCATCCTCCCATCAGTGGAATTGTTCTAACATAATTCACAAATAGAAAAACCATCAAGTATGGTGTGTGTGTGCGTTTCTTAGAAGTGTAAAAACAAAAGCATAACAGGAAATGTGTTTTTAGATAACCAATCTCAAACTGAGGTGAGTTGCCTCCCACAAGTGCTATGTTTTGTGCCTCTATCTAGGCTTGGTATTCTTTTCATCCTCATCAATAAACCAAGTGTTTCCATCATCAACATAAGTAGTCCTTTCAAGAACCTTCAAACATGATCCTCATCCCAATGATTGTATGACATTATCAAATGTTCTTATTAATATTACCCTTCTTTACACTCACTATAGTCTATCTCAAAGTAGTGTTCCTCGTCAACCATATCTTGATTCTCTTTGGTAGTGAACATATAGATTGCTATCTTTTTGTTCAAGTGCGTAACATCAAAGTATCCATGTGTACCTTGATCTCCACATTAGCTATGGATAAGAATTGTATTCCCATGATGATAGGAATATTACCATCTCTTGGCTATATGTCCAAGACAAGAAAAGCAGTCAAAACATGACTTTATGTCCACCACTACCAACTCATTATATAACCTACCCTTGGGTATTCTGTTGGATCCATGATGGTTTCATCATTTCCAAGATAAGCTTCACATATACACTATAGAACATGATGTTGACACTTGATCCTAAGTCAAGAAGTGTGTTCTCAGTGAAATGAAGATGATATAACTAGGAATAAGAGGAACACTTGGATCTTCATTCTTTAGGGGGAAGGGGCTATCTAGTATGAAGCTTACTTCCTCCTCAATATGATTTACTTGAGTGGTATCCTTGTAATTTTTCCTTTAAAGTAATAAACATCCTTAAACAACGACACAACCATTGACATGTTTACCTTCATTCACCTCAACAACTCCAAATATTCCATGTTATGCTTTTGTCTCCCTTCGGAGATGGGATCTTCTAAGGAACCAAAGAAAAATGGCTCATTCACATTATATTTGTTTAGAACTATTTTAGGAATTTTGGGGATCACAAGAAGACTTCTTGTTCGTCAAGTGGAATAGTTGGTGTTTTTGTCTCAAAACAAGGTGGGGCACATGGTATTATTATATCAAAACAAGTTGGGATACCATTGATCATCACAAAACCAATAGAGGGTGGTAAAAAAAATTAGTGCACTTGGGACTCTCACGAGAAGGATGGACAACATACTCTTCAGTTCTTTTATCACTCTCACAAGATCCTTCTAGTAATTTTATTTTATCTTATCCTTATCCACTTGCTTTTCTCCCCTTTTGGGCCACTCACACACCTTACTAGTCCTCAAGATGGTCACAATATTCACTTGCTCATGGGGAGGAGGGGGTATGTTGGTTTGTATGCCCAGAGAGCCAATAATATGATGATTGTAATGGCATAACTTGTAAATGATTTGATTAATAATAACAGAGGGCATTTGTCCCTCCTGTTGGAGTATAATATCCTGGCCGCTTGATTAGTGAGACTGAGAAATGCATGACCATGCACATGTGAGTCAATATGTGATATTGAGATTACATATATCTCAAATAGTCTTCTATAGCCAGGAACAAAGATTTCAATTTTGAAGAGGATGACTACTCCATGCCTTGAGTTAAATCTAGATACCAGTGATAGAGGAACTATACAAACATTAAAACACCAAACACAGATTTTAGGTTGAAGTTGTTTTTCAACTTTCCATTTACTTGGGTAGCAATGATGTGTGACTAGGGACCGCTTTTTGCTTGTGATGTCATAATTGTTATGGAAATTCACTACTAGTGTAATTTGGGGCCTATAGGGTCGCACACATAGGATACATGTAGAAGAGGATCGTAAATCATGAATTATAATTGAATTGATTGCTAAAGTGTTTAGGTATTCAATTCAAGCAACAAATCAACTAACTGGACTCCTAACCAATCAGTTCATTTGATGAAATAACTATTTGGAGTGTCAGGTTGATTGAATATTGCATTGGTTGAATTCTGGATGAATCAGGGTCGAATCGACCGGTTCACTGAGTGAATCAATTGGCTTATAGCTTTGCAACGACCAATTCAATAGGTGAACTACCCGGTTTAGATGTGCAATTCAATTTCATAAAGGATTAGTGCTAACTTCATGTCATGCATTAATTGGATTAGAGTTTCCAATACAATTGTGATTGTGAAACATGTTGAAATCACCAATTCACTGGGTGAACTGGTCGTTTCTCATGCTAACTGATCCATTCACTGGTGAACCAGCCGTTTCACTTGTTGCGGGTTGTGAAAATTTGTGAAATTCTGGTTCCTTCCATGCCCAAACAGTCTGGGAACCCTTACTCTAACCCCCCTTTTGAAAGAGGGGTATTGGGGGCTACCCAGAGGCACCACTAAATTGCCTTTGACAATTGTTGTACTCCCTGGTTGTGGTACCTAATAGATAGCCTGAGCAAGTCCTACCCTATAAAGGGAGGGATAGTAGGGAGAACAATTGTGGGAGAGCAAGTTGGTGACTAGTACACTAACGTGAGGGACGAAACCTTCCTATCCATTCTAGAAGGATGATAGGAGTTCTAGGGGGTGTGTGGACTTCCATAGAGGTGAGGAGGTCATTTTCTGCCACTAGGAGGACAATGTCAACCTATTATCCATGGTGAAGACCAGGAGCTGCAGTAGATGTCATCCCAATGCAACTAGAAGACGGCCGCATGACTACAACGATGAGGAAATTGTTGCTAGACTTGCACTAGGACCAGGTTGAAACTATCTTTTCCATTATATAGTTGTTGACACAATCTGTTGGTTTAATGGGGAATATGGTAATAAATTTTTTGTTTCCATTACCTACCTGATGCCATATTTTCCTAAAATGGTATCAGAGCCACATCAATCTACTATATTTTAAGATTATTGATATGATCATATTTTTGGTTTTATCATTTATTTATTACATACAATGTGAATATACATGTCTAATCAAATACCACACATAAATCCCAAACTATATATATATATATATATATATATACATATATATATGATATATATGCTATTTGCATGTGTCACCCTAAAAGTGAGTTTTAATGGTTGATGTGTAGTATGGTTATGGCCAATAACCTTAATTATCTATGCATGGTGGTTGTGTGTTTATTTCCTATTCTATCACAGTTTGCATACCGAGCCTCTGTCTTATCTTCCAATTGTAAAAGTATTATTCTCTACTACCTTTTTCCCCCTCGAATGTAACTTAAGGTTTCTCTATAATCATGTAATAGTAGGATAGTTTATTTTCTTGTTACGACAAAGAAGAAGATGCTTATACCTAGCTAACCGATCGGATGGAGGACTAAGGTGGATGAGTTGAACTGATTGACTAGTTGACCTGACCGAATGATTGGAGGATCCAGAAGATGGTAGATTGCATATCAGGTGACTAATGAGATGACCAACTGACCATCCAGGAGGAGAGCCGACCAGTTCAAGGGTTGAACCGATCAACCCAGATTGGAAAGCACAAATCTTCATCAGCAACAAGTTTTTGCATGGATGTAGACCCTAGGTTGTGGTAATTCCTTATGTCTCCAAGGAATTACATTAGGATGGCCATAACTATTGCTTTTTGTTTATTACATGTTTTCATTGTGGGATATAACATGTATATGATATGTAGTATATATATATAATATATACACACACACACACACACACACACACACACACACACACACATATATATATATATATATATATATATATATATATATATATATATATATATATATATATATATGTGTGTGTGTGTGTGTGTGTGTGTGTGTGTAGATTAGATAAAGTATATGTATTTATAAATACAAACTCCCTCAAATAACATATTAAGTTTTAGAAGCTTTCCTTAAGCAACACACATGAAAAGCTTGATCGACCAAGAGAGGTTACGCCCAAGCATAGGTTACACCCAAGTGTGGTGCACCGTCCATCTTGTGGAAATGTGATGGTAGATATGTAGGTTCTGCCCAAGTTGGGTTCATATCGATCGTGTTGGATTTTAGGTCGGGCTTAACTAGTGTCCATAATGGGATTAAGCACTAGAGGCATTTAGATGACTATGGCAATTAGTTATGCATATCATCTATAAATAATTACATATGATGCAGTTGGCATGGGTTGCCTAACTTAATAATTGACTATGGATGATGGGATTGGCCGAGTGATATTTGAGTTATTTTGGATCTTGGCTCACTAGAAGGTTTTATGCTACAATCTTCTAAATTGATATGTGATGACTATCAATCAAAATAAAGTATTCGGAGAGATAATTAATTAAAGACATAATTAAATATCTTCAAATGTTTTTCAAATCAAATAAAATCAAAAAATGTTTTTGATAAAATACAAAATTTTCTATTGTAGAATCAAATGGCAATCAAATAATTATTGTGATTGGTCCTTAGGAAGGACAAACTTAATGAGATAAATTTCTACACCTAGTTTTGGTCTTTGAGAAGAGATATAAATGAAGAGTAAAGCTCTATGTTTTAAAAACATGAGTGCAATAAATACCTGCTCCTGGTGCGCCTAGGGCTCAAGTGGATGCTTACTGGAAGCATGCCAATGATGCCTTTAACACAAAGCACCATATGCTAAGCTGCATGAACTATGAGTTGCATGAGTAATGTGAAGACATGGGGATTCTGGAGACGGTAACACATCTTAGGAATGTGAACCATTACCTCACAAAGCAAGAAAGGTACAATGTCTCAAAGGTGCTCTTTGAGTGTACAATGATAAAGGGAGACTCAGTAGAGACCCATGTGCTCAATATGATTGGATACATGGAACGTCTTGAAGAACTAGGATTCTCTTTGAGTCATGTATTGGTAATGGATATGATTTTGTATTCATTGCCTGAATCATATAGCCATTTCATTAAGTGCTATCACATGAATGATATGACCGGGCCACTGTGAGATTGTCTTAGCACGCTGATAAATGCCAAAGCAATGAAGAAGGAAAAATCCATGATGGTGATCAGTGTAGTCAAGTCCAAGGATGAAAGAAAGGTAATGAAGAGTTATGAGACTAAGCTCATATCTAGATCTTCATTACTCAAGACAAGGAGAAAGAAAAGGACAAAAGGAATCCATCCTTTGTACTTGAAGGGATTTAGGAAGAAGAAGATGGGGATGGTGATCTCCACTTCAATTTTATACATTATTGAGATAAACTTATCTACTTATTCATCTTGAGTACTAGATACCAGATGTGGATCTCATATATACTTGAACATGCATGATTTGAAAAGAAGTAAGCCTTTAAAAAGGGTGAGTTTGAACTGTGAGTCGCAAATGGATCAAGCGTTGCTACCAGTACAATTGAAACCATAGTTTATCTCTACCCACATGGCTTTTAATAGAGTTAGTAAACTTCTATTATCTACCTACCATAAATAGAAACATCATTTTTGTATCTTATAAGGATTCATATGGATTTCATATTAAGAATGGTCGATGTTCTATTTCTAAAGATGGGATCTTTTATGGAAATGCCCCAATGTCTTATGATCTAGACGTAAATATAGATGTTTAGAATGTAAATACCAAAATCTAAAACTCAACAATTAAAACAAAACATATCTTTAGCATTGTCGACTAGGGCACATATATGAGAATCACATTTCTAGACTCTATAAAGATGGTTATCTAGACTCTTTTAATTTTGAATCAATAAAGACATGTGAATCTTATTTGTTGGGAAATATGACTAATAGTCCTTTCACTAGAAACAATGAGAGGGCTAGTGATCTATTAGGACCCATACATACTAATGTATGTGGCCCTTTTAGAACAACTGCTAGAGGTGGGTATCAGTACTTCATTACCTTCAATGATGACTTCAGTGGGTATGGCTATGTTTACTTGATGAAACATAAGTTAGAAACTCTTGACATGTTCAAGGAGTATATGAACGAAGTACAAAACCAATTTGGAAAAATTATTAAGGAACTTCATTCTGATCAAGGTGGAGAAAACTTAAGCTAAGAGTTTGAGGACCTTCTGAGAGCCCATGGGATCATATTTCAAAGGACTCCACCTGGAGCACCACAACATAATTGTGTATCAAAAAGAAGGAATCACACATTCCTAGATATGGTGCAATAGATGATGAGTTTATCTAAACTTCTGACTACCTTTTGGGGTTATGCTCTTGAAACTGCCGCGTTTACACTAAATTGAGTACCATATAAATCGGTTTAAAAGACACCATAGGTGATATGGACTAAGAAGTGTCCCAATGTGTCTTTTATGAGGATTTAGGGATGTGAAGCTTAAAGAAAATATTTTCTAAAAAGCTTGGCCAAAATCTGATAAATGTTATTTTGTTGGTTAGTGTCTAAGGAAATGACATGATATTACTTCTATTCCCTATTTGACAACAAAGTGTTTGTTGCCAGAGATGTTGCATTCCTAGAAAAGGAATTAATTTCCATAGGAATCTGTGTGAGGAAATTGGAACTTGAAGAGGTTTGAGACCAAAAAGAAAGCATTGAACCAATAGACAAGTGGTACAAAGATAATCACAAAGTGTTGTGGAGACTCAAATTCCTCAAGTAACATAGGGACCTCGTAGATCTAGTAGGACATGTCTTACACCTGAAAGATTTAGATATCTTGTGACTCAAGAAGGTAATGAGTTGGTCATAGATGATGAGCTGACAACCTATCTAGAAACTAGTAAGGGACCAGAGTCTAAGAAATGTCTTGAGGCCATGAGATCTAAAATGGAAACCATGTACACCAACAAGGTGTGGACCTTGGTGGATCGACCTGAAGGGGTAAAACCCATAGGGTGGAAATGGTTCTACAAGAAGAAGACCGACATGGATGGTGAAATACAATCCTATAAGGATTTGCAAAGTATTTCAGACAAGTTCAAGGTTTTAACTATGACAAAACCTTTTCTCTAGTGGCCATGGTTTAAGTCCATCATGATCATCCTTGCAATTGCAGCTTATCATGACGATAAGATTTAGCAGATGGATGTTAAAACCTCATTCCTTAATGGGAATCTTCTTGTGGATGTGTACATGACATAACCTGAGGGTTTTATAAATCCAAATGATGTAAACAAGTATACAAGCTACAAAGGTCAATCTATGGATTGAAGCAAGCATCTCAAAGATGGAATCTTCATTTTGACGAGACAGTCAAGGAATTTGGTTTTATTCAAAATGAAGAGGAATCTTGTGTGTACAAGAAGGCTAGTGGGGGCATGATTGTATTCCTCATATTGCATGTGGATAACATACTGTTTATAGGGAATGACATCCCTATTTACAAAAGGTAATGACATGGTTGGGAAATACATTTTCTATGAAAGACTTAGGAGAGGAATCCTACATATTGGGGATAAAGATCTATAAAGATAGACCCAAAAGGCTTCTTGGACTAAGTCAGAGCACATACATTGACAAAGTATTGAAGAGGTTAGGCATGGAGAGCTTAAAGAGAGGAAACCTACTCATGTGTCATGGAGTTGCCATCTCTAAAGATCAGTGTCCCAGGTCTTGTGAAGAAAGGGAATGCATGAGTAAGATTCCATATGCATCTGCAATTGGATCTATCATGTATGCAATGTTGTGTACTCATCCCAACGTCTCATATTCCTTGAGTATGACAAGAAGATATCAGTCGGATCTAGGTGATGCTTACTAGACAACCGTCAAGAATATCCTGAAGTACTTGAGAAGGACTAAGGATCAATTTCTTGTCTATGGCAAAGAGAAAGAGTTGGTGGTAAAAGGTTACACCAATCCAAGCTTCCAAACTGACAAAGATGATTACAGATCGCAATCAGGATTTGTGTTTTGCCTCAACAATGGAGTTGTAAGCTAGAAGAGTTCCAAGTAAGAGACAGTTGTCAATTCTATAATAGAGGTTGAGTATATTGTTACATTGAATGCATCAAATGAGGTTGCATAGATTAATAAGTTCATTACAAAACTTGGGGTTTTTCCAAGCATCAGTGACATAATTGAGCTCTATTGTGACAACAATGGAGCTATTACACAAGGTAAGGATCCCATATCACATCAGTGTTCCAAGCATATGCAATGGTGCTTCCATCTCATACGAGAGATCTTATAGTGAGGACATGTGAAGATTTGCATAGTACCAATTAAGAGAAATTTTACTGACCCCTTGACTAAAGCACTTTGTAGTAGAAGCATGATGTCATGTTACATCATTTGGATTGAAATTCATGAGTGATTGGATCTAAGTGCAAGTGGCATTCTGTTGGTATGTATGCCCAGATAGACAATCATATGATGATTGTAATGTCATACCTTGTAAATGATTTGATTATAATAAAGGTGTGCTTCCAATTTATTCTATTTCATTTAGTTATGAGATAATGAAGTAACATAATAAATATATAGAGAATGATATCACTCAATGTCATATGTCTTCAAGTACGTGACTTGAACAATGAGATCATACAGATGTTAAGAGTATATATGTTCTTACTATGTCCCTAGTCAGATGTTATTGTGGAAGGTTCATAGATAAAAATAACACATAAGACTAGAGTGTTTTTTGGTTGATGACAAAACCTAATAAGTTATGATAGTGATATCAAACCAATCACATAGATACTTGTTAGAGAATAGTGTGTTAGATAGACTCACTATGAGAGTAACACATGGAAACCATGACAATCGTAGCCCTAGTTAGTTCTCATAGTGTTGGTGGTGATTGTGGTTCTTAAACCTAAAGTCACTACACTCATCACATGTCATTTGGTATACTTTGACATCATCTAATGTGATCGTAAATAAGGGTTGGCATAAAGATGATGACTGGGTGCATTGTGACACATGGGGATGATTGTGAGTGTTGTAGATGGGATTTGTCCCTCCTAGTGAAGTATGATATCTTGGCCACTTGATTAGTGAGACTGAGATATGCATGGCCATGCACATGTGAGTCAATATGTCATATTAAGCTTACTTATAACTTAGATAGACTGCTATAGAAAGGAACAAAGATTGAATTTTGAAGAGAATGACTACTTCATGCCTCAAGTTCAATCTGGATATCAGTGACAAAGGAACTATACAAACTCTACAACACAAAACATAGATTGTAGGTTGAAGTTGTTCTCCAACTTTCCCTTTACTTAGGTAGAAATGATGTGTGACTATGCAACGCTCTTAGCTTGAGATGTCATAATTGGTTATGAACAGATACTGCCAATGTAATATGGGGCCTATTGGGTCACACACATAGGATACACAAAGAAGAGGAGTTTAAATCATGAATGATAATGGAATTGATTGCTAAAGTGTTTAGGTATTCAATTCAATCAATAAATCAACTGACTAAACTCCCAACCAATCAGTTCATGTGATGAAAGGGCCGGTTGAAGTGTCAGGTTGATTGGATATTGCATTGGCTGAATTTTGGATGAATCAGGGTCGAACAGACCAGTTCACTGAGTGAACTGATCGGTTCATGGTCATGAGACAACTGATTTAATAGGTGAACCACCCGGTATATATGTGCAATTTGATTGCATCAAGGATTAGTGTTGACGTCATTATGTGCATTAACTAGATTAGAATCACCAATACAATTGTGATTGGGAAACATGTTGAAATAATCGGTTCACTGGGAAACTGATCTTCTCACATGCCAACCGATCAATTCACTGGAGAACCTACTATTTCACCTATTGAAGGTTGTGAATATTCATGAAATTCCACTTCCTTCCACTCTCACAAAGACTGGGAACCATGACCTTAACCCCTCCTATAAGTAGAGGGGGATCTGGGGCTTCCTAGAGACATAACTCAATTGCCTCTAACAATTGTTGTCCTCTCTGGTTGTGGTAACCAATAGAGAGTATGAGCAAGTCCTACCCTATACATGGAGGGATAGAAAGGGAGAACAATTGTGGAGAGTATGTTGATGACTAGTACACCAACATGAGGGACAACTCCTTCCTATCCATTCTAGAAGGATGACAGGAGTTCTAGGGGGTTCGTGTGGACTTCCATAGAGTCAACGAGGTTATTGTTTTCCGCTAGGAGGAAAACGTCAACATGCTATCTGTGGTAAAGACATTGTCCCAATGCAACTATAAGATAGGTGCATGACTATAATGACAAGGAGATTGTTGTTGGTCTTGCTTCAGGACTAGGTATATCCTCAAAACTATCTTTTCCATTATAAAGTTGTTGACATGATCTGCTAGTTTAATGGAGAATATGGTAGTAAAAAAATTTATGACTACCTAATACCATGTTTCCCTACAGGATCATGATGATTTTGATAGTGAAGGTGGTGATCTTTGATGTTGTGAATTAGGATTTTGAAGGATGTCGGGTGGTTGTTTTGGAGGTGATTGATATTTTCATCGTGATGGTTAGTGTTGTGGATAATATTGAGAAATGGATGGAGGTTGTGGTAGTGGTGAAGAATGGGGTTAAGAGTCCCTTAGTATTGTGGCAAGGTGGGAACTTGCCCTTACTACGAGACATAGGTTCCTTGAGGAGCACTCATGGATCCACCAACACTATTGGAATTTACCAAGGTTTGAGAGGGAAGTGATAGTGTGTTTACTACATGTACAAAACACAAGTGCACATATTTAAGTAATATAGGCCCAAAGAGGCTCGAATATCAAACACGGTGAAAACATGAGTCCATAACTACTAATAACTGTGGCCTGATCAGCTAGATCCGAAGGAAAAGAGTGATTGGTGATTAATTAACTAAAGTGTAGGAATTAAACCTAAAACTACTAGTTGCGATCAGTGAATGAATGGATTCCTTAACATTATAGTTTCACCATGGTTCACATTGCAATTAAAACCATTTCATTTTATTTATTCCTCCTAACCCTTGACCAAGGGACTTGTAGCAAGAATTACCCACTCATGCAGCGTAATTCACTACCTAATCTAATAGAAATCCCACTCTCTTAGCAATACAATTATTAGTTAGGTGCTTTAATGCATTCTCTAGGTTATTCCCTTCACGGCGTAGGCCTTCTGTCAAAGAGCGGTCTAAGCTATGTAAATTCATGACCTATACAACCCTTAATCTCTCTCTCTAAGAAATGAATGGTCTAATAAATCACTTATGTTGATCAAGCATAAATAATTCATGAAGCAATCTTAGATATATGTCTAGAAATTAAGAGAAATATAAATATAATTCATAACATCAAGTATAATGAAAAATCGGGCTACTCCCGAATCCTAAGGACCGAAAGGGATTAGCCTCATATGGTTTCCATTGTCATATACATGCGAAAAGAAAAGAAAAACATGTGAATCATTAGAAAATTAAAATAACCCCTGAAGAAGATAGTTTGTATGACTCCCTCTCTCGATTGTGCCAATTTTCTATCCTATGGCTGCAGATCCATCAATTGGAGGTGTCCAAATTGCTAGGAATGTAGCTTTCTTCACTCCTTTCTCCTCTCCCAGCTTTCTGTTGTCGTGCATGGAAAAGAGTGTGATATTTAGGTCTGGATACACTCCTCCATAGTAATAGAATTGACTTAGGGCGTCATTAATATGTGACAGTTGGATTAACAATGATCTTTAATTTGGCCCGATCACTACAAGTCAGTACTACCGACAGGGTGTCGGTAGTATCAAGACCTTCTCATTGGACCTTGTAATTTTAAGTTGTCATATTAGCAACTCACATATATTTCATTTCGTATTTACCACACACGAATGACTTAGTATCATTTAGAACTCTCATATCAGAACCAAAAGGAAGAATATCATCTACATCCAGGTATAATATGATGAACCCATCTTTGACCAATTTCCAATATGCACACTTACCAAAATCCTTAGAAAAAAGACAAAGCATGATATTACAATATCAAACTTTTCATGTCATTTCTTAGGAATGTGTTTCAAACTATGTAGTGATTTGACAACTTTACACATCTTGGATTCACTTCCACATGCCACAAAACCCTCATGATGTTCCATATAAATTTTCTCTTTAAGATCACCATGCAAGAATGTTGCCTTCACATCCATCTAATGGATAGTGAGGTCATATATGGAAGCTAGTGCAATAAGTACATGAATAGTGGTCATATAAGAAAATTGACAATAGATATCAAAACAACCAAATCCCTCAATTTGTGTGTATCCCTTGGCAACTAACCTAGCCTTACACTTATTGATTGTCCCATATATATTTTTTCTTATTGAAGATCCATTTACACCTAAAAAATGAATAACTAAGAGGTAAAACCATCAATTCCCATGTACCATTAGAGAGAATCAATTGTATTTCATTATTAACAAATTCTTGCTAAAACCTAACTTCAGTGAGGACAAAGCTTGTTTCAGGTTACATGACTTTTGTCAACTTTGTAAGGATCGAAGTCAGTCTTAGAATGTCCTAAACCATTTACTTATCCCAGATTCAAATATTTCCCTAGGATTCCCTAATTTGGAAAATTAAGGTTCAGAGTAAACCCCCCACAATTGTCATCTCTTTTCACATGACAGGGAATGGAACCTACAAAGTTTGGATTTTTATAGGAAACTTCTTTGGTCAACCACATTTTAACTAGAAATATATTCTTAAAGATATTTTGCATCTTGGTATTCGCCAATTATGTTGACATCTATGTTAGATATATCAAATCTAGTGATAAAAAATCTATACACATAGTGTGTCTACATGTAACACAAGAATATGACATCTAAAGTTATTGGTCAAAATTCTTTCTCTTATGTTTAGGAGAATTGAGGACAAGTTGCGTGAGGGCCGACTCAGATGGTATGGACATGTGCAACGCAGACCTACTAGTGCGCCTATACGAAGCAATGCTATTGAGCGAAACACTATAAATAGAAGAAGAGGAAGGCCTAAATTAACATGGGATGAGCTTATAAAGAGAGATTTTGAATCTCTACATCTCAATCAGAATATGGCCCATGATAGAGCTGAATGGAAACGAAGGATCCATGTAGCCGACCCCAACATAGTTGGGATTGAGGCTTAGATGATGATGATGATGATGATGATGATGATGTTTAGGAGAATTATTTTCAAGACATGCCTACACTTTGAGATATTTGGAACTAGTTATATGACTTATCCGTAGTGTAAATTGGACTATTTTTATTCTTGTGGGGAACACTATTTAGAATATGGAAAGCCCTACTCAAATCATCCCCCACATATAAAAATTTAACCCTAAACTTTAGAATAAATCATTTAGCATATCTATTAGGGTTCAATATATATGTTGTGCTATCCCATATTAATGTGGTGAATAAAGGGCAATATCAATCATGAACAATCTTTTGGTTTTGAAAATATACTTGAATTATAGTTGAGGTGTACTCCCCTCCCCTGTTAGACCGTAATCACTTAACTACTTATCTAGTTTGTGTTTTGGCTTCATTCTTTGAGATTTAAAATTTATCAAATGTTGCCTCACAACTTTAAAGTAAGAAAACATAACAATATTTATTGAGTTATCAATGAATATGATAAAGTATATTTTTTATCCCTAGTGGTTATACCATTGAACTCTAAGATTTCAGTGTGAACCAAACCTAGAATTCCAAAATTCATTTTAATATTGTGGAAGAATTTCCTTGATTATCTAGAATGCACACACATTTCACATTTGTGTTTCTTATTAATGACTAGTTTAGGGATTAAATTTATATCCATCATGTTTTTTATTAAATAAAAATTTATATGACCCAAACCTCCATGCCAATTGTAACATGTATTATGATTTAGCATAATAGAATTGGTATCATCGCTCATATGAGAAACATATATGGTTTTGCACGAACCTTATATAGGTTCTCAACATCACAAAGATAGACTTTACCGAATATACACTCACCTCTAACACATGTAACAACAACTTTGTTATATTGAAAATCTACTCTTAAACCTTCTCTAACTTATACATAACCAGTAAAGATATTCTATCTGATTATAGGAGATGTCTAACTCTTTGCAGGGTCGATTCTTTTACAATTAAAAACTTCACATCCACACACCATTCTCCCTTGACTTCAACAGTCCATTGATCTCCTAGGGTTACAAACCTTTAATTAGAGGACCGGTAAGACAAAAAAAGGACTTATCAACAAAAACGTCATAAGACAAAAAATGGGAATTCATATGTGTTGATCCCCAAGTTGGTACCAAACGAGATTGTGGTACAGAGGCTTTAGGCTCGACATGCCTAGAGGTGTACCTAGGCTTGTTATTTTTCTTAGGGTGGCCGATGAAATCATAAGGCATGAATGGTGAGTCATGAACATGATAAAATAGTGACGTTGTCTACCTGGCTTGCTACAAGTCAAGTAGATTTAGGGAAATAATAAATGAAAAGGTGAATGTAATGTATGATTGTTATCATACTCTTCTCTATGATCTCCTACCAAGTTTTGTGTAACTTATGAAATTGGAGCAATGCTTATGCTAAATCTACTAATACCTACTTAATTTTCATTGAAGACAAAGAGGTAGTATATGTAAACTTGTATGAATAACCTCACTTACACATTGATCAATAAGAAAATGAATAAAATTTTAGAATAACAAGTTGAGCCACTGCCTAACCATCCTTCAAATTTGGATGAGTGGATTCACCACAATTAGATGAAGTGTTGTCCTGATCCTTTATGGTCTAGATGTTCCTATATTAGGGTCATGGTATGTACCTATAGGTGCCTTATAATTTTATTAATAGAGTGATGCTTTGAATGTTCAACTCCACATTCATAAGATGTAAAGGGTTTGAATATTGGAAACATTGTTGAGAAAGTCTAATTGAATTAAGCTATGTAAGATAATAATCACTGAAATAAAGATATTATTCCATTTTGATATTGAACATATATTTTCTTATATAATGGATACAATTCTTTGATTAACTTGTTTTTGTATACATTAGTGATTTGAGTTAGTATTGTGATAAACCATGGATCTGGTCTTAATAATCAAGGTGTAACTAGTTCTTGTGGTCAAGTCTCAATAATATGACC
The DNA here is from genome assembly GCA_963693085.1 of Alisma plantago-aquatica. NCBI lineage: Eukaryota > Viridiplantae > Streptophyta > Magnoliopsida > Alismatales > Alismataceae > Alisma > Alisma plantago-aquatica. The sequence goes on along the minus strand of OY856409.1, from coordinate 1,309,151,763 downwards.
TATAATAGAGTCATCCTCTAACTTACAAGAATGCAACATGATTGGATTCACCAATTGAGGTGAAAATATCATATTTTTGTGCATGTGTCACTAGGCGGTTCCTATATGGATTGTCATTAAGGCATGTTTGGTTAATATTTTTTTTTTATATAAAAGTCTAATTTTGTAAAGATTGATGTTTAAATTTTACAAGAACAAGTATTAAAGGTTGTAAGTATACTTGGAAATGTAGGTATACATTTTTTATGAGTAATGGTGTATATTTCATCTTCATTTATGGTTATGATATAGATAGTTCACTGAAAATGCGTTTATAAATAACCATCCCCTTTCTATCATAGGATGATTGTATTTTTATTGAGAAGTTATACTAGTAACACCTACGGATCACCTATAGTAGTTAGATTGATACACGACATAAAAGTGTGGAATTGGAGTCTAGGTTTATGTTAGTATAGTAATGTAAGGTTAGTTGTGTATTATTCTCAATCTAAGAGCTATAAATATATCATCTATATAGAAATAGTTTGTAATGGAGAAAAAATATGTAAGCTAATACCATGGTCCTAGTGGATTATCAGTATCTCTACAAGTACTCAAGAGTCAACCCTAACACCCCATCCTAAACCCCCTTGTAGACAAGAATGGATAAGTTATGGGAGAATAACATGTAGTAGATGTTAGAGAAGTTGCAAAACATGCACATGCACTACAACCCCAAGGACTCATGATATAGTTGACACCTTAGGTGTAGGTGATTTAGGACTACAATCATAATACAAATAGTGATTGGGATGAGACCACCTACACCACAACTGGATCTAGTGAGAGATCTTCACAAGTTATACAAGATATTATGGAAGAAAGTAGCACTTAAATTTACTAGAAGTTTAGACTGTGATGAAGTTGATTCATGTTTGTTTGAAAATAGGAATATTTTCACAGTAATACACGTGCCACAATAGGAAAAGGTGGAACATGTAGGTTATCTTATAAAAAATTTTATAGTCACAAGTGGGTTTCTAACTTACCCAAGGTGTGTGTGTGTGATCTGTGAGATCTATTACACAAGAAACTCAAATATAAATTACCTTAGGTTTTAAACCCTTTCCACATACAATAATGCTCACCCACAAGTGAACGAGTCTATTGCAATATAGTTGAACCCAAAGGATGAATTTATTAAGAAAAACCTTATTAACAAGTTGTTAGGAATAACATTTAAATATTATTCTAAAAGAGTTGATTTACTAAGAATCAACTAATGATTCTAAAACAATGGAATGGTTGAAAAAAATATGACAACTAATGATTCTAAAATAATGGAATGGTTGAAAAGAATATTATAGAAATATTTAAAAAGAATTAGAACACTTGGATTTCACCACGATAACCTACATAATTATTTTAACTATTATAACTCAAAAAATGCATATAATTAAACTAGAACCATGAGAACATGTCTCATTTTAGAATACTAATTTTTGTACAAGCATTAAATTCCTCACGGGATTAAGGTCTCGTGACCCATGGATCATCAACCAACCGTTCTGTTGAACTCCTTCTATGCTCTCATCTAGAGTTCTAAGCACTCATTTGAGGATCTCTTCTAAGAATATGAGATTTCTATGTTTATGATTATATATGACATGCAAATCAAATGATTAGTTCAAAGAGAAAGAAATAACAAATAGATAAAAATCTCATTATCCAAATTATTGAGTTTGATAACAATTAGAACAAAATATAAGCGAGGGAGTTACTCCTCATGGCACCACAAAGAAGTCTAGTTGTTGATATCCCTGAAGAAAGCATGTATACAAAGTAGGATAGAAGAGGTCATATCATTGAAGATGGTGAAGAAACATAAACAATAGTCTCTAACTACAAATATCCAACCTAGAAAAAAGAGGTACAACAATATCCATGAAGAGGATTGCGTCCCTCATCTTTTCTGTGATTCTAGCACCAAAACAAGATTAGAACTAAGTGTAGATGACCCCCTCCACTTTAGCTCCATTTTTGTATATGTATGGGTTTAGACCTCCCAAATATAATTTGTTGGGTCAGAAACTATCTTTTTGGTTCCTTACCAGCTGCTTCAGTTGTCCAACATGCTAGACAGGTGGACAAACTAGCCTTTGAGTGAGGATTTGACTGGTATTCTAGCCACCTGATTGGGATGTTAGGTCAGATGATTTAGATCCGGTGAGTCTCCTAGAGATGAATTGGGTCGTCCAATGTTATGACTGCATTTGTGCTTAATTGGTATATTAGGGTTTACCTGAATGATTACATGCTTGATTAGATTTAACATAGTTTAGACTTGATTCATGATATTAGCTCAATTGTAATGTTTCAAACCAGATAATAATCTCTAATTGTGATTTCAGTTTGAAGAATTAGGGTTTGAGGAATGTAAACCCTAATCGACAAAAATTAGGGTTTTGATAGTACATGAATATGGAATTTGATCAAGATAGTAGTGTGGTAAATTATTTATAATATTTTCTACGTATTTCGTATTTAATTTTATTTTGGATATGATATGGATAACTCAATCACGAATGCTAGAGAAAAATTACAGAATATTTGGATGTTCTTTGAATGTGTTTATCCATCAAACTATCTTCAACCGAAATGATGACAGAGTGTTGTTCAACAGTGAAGTATTTGATTTTTAGTTATATATTGGTAATTCCTAATGATTTGAATTTTATATTGGAGATGTGAAATTATATTTTAGATATAATGTTAAATTATCATAATTTTTCACAGATGTTTGACCTTTGAAATAAACAAATTATTATAATTTTTTTATAATAGAAAAAACTACTGAAATTAGAAAAAGTATAATGAGGGAATAATGTGTAAATTTCCCAAACACATCAATTGATATATATGAGCAAGCTAGAACCCAAGGAGCTCTCATATTTTGTGATCCATTCTAGAGAAATTAAATTCCAGAGAGAGAGAGAGAGAGGAGTGCTAGGGTTTTGAGAGGAGAAAATGGTGGAGATGTTGACCTAGGGTTTCTCTATCCGAGATATGATGAAATCAAGTAAGTTTAGCTTCTTTGCACAACATTTCACAGTGAATATTCTCTCACATGTCAATATTTCGTCCCTCCTCTGATTTCATTCAAAATGGTATCAAATCTTCTCATTTCTAGGATTTTTGAGTTGAAAGGATGAAGAAATGGGTGATTTGCTAGGGTTTTGATATGGATTTGAGAATTTCTGAGATGAGCTGCGTTTTTAAGGTGTTTTCACACTTTAGGGTGAGTGGGTACTTCCTTTAAATAGTAGATTGCATGAAAATGAGTTAAATCATCAACAATCTTCAATTGCTTAGTATGCGACTACAAATCCTAAATTGTCTTTTGATTTAGTTTATGCAAAATGATATGAAATGGATTCTTCCTCTATTTTGATGAATTTCAGATGATAAAATCATACTAGAAATTGATGCAATCCATCTTAATGCGAATTCCCTAAGTATTTGCATAGGTTATAAGAGTAAATTAAAATTTAGGGTTTTCAGCTATGATTGAAATTAATGTATAGTTAAATAGAGAAATTTGTCTATCCAAATCTCCTTGATTATGAATGATTGTTTATCTGAATGTGTAGTACATATATGTCAGATACTATCTTAGATTATGTGTGATGTGAATAGTATTTGCTTGATATCTCAGTAATGAGGGTAAACTCTAGATGAGTGGAAAGTTGGAAATTTGTGAATAGATATTGTGAAATCCTTTAGAAGTGCTTTTCTTGACATCATAGACTTTATTTATTCAATGTTATTCTTTATTCATGATATCTCAATGAAAGGCATGGAAACCCAAATTCAGTTCAATTCTAGGGTTACATACATATGTTGATTGTATATGATTTTTTGAAAGCAATCTTTATTCAATGAATGTTTATGACTCATTAAATCCTTATGTGAGTCATGTGATAAGTGAATAAGGCAAATGAAACTCTCAGGATAGGATGTTTAGTGAATAAAGTATTGTGATATCACTATTTCTCAATATGAGATGTGGTGATGCTTAACAGTTTAGCTTGTGATAAATATCATTAGATGATCTATAAAATGAACACTTTACAAAGACAAACTAAGATATGTTGATGTGATGATTGAATGATGAATTTAAAGAGTGAATTAGACATTTATATGTCCTTAACACTGTAGATTCCTCACAGGATGAGGCCTGTGCTGTGGAGAGGAAATAGTTTCCCAACTAGAGGTAGTCCAGATCGATATAGGCCGGAGCGTACCAATAAGGTGAGGGGGTCTTGACTAGTAGGATAGACTCCTTATAGTTGTGTGGTACCCAACACCAATTGGGGATGCTGGTGGTACCTGTGTTACATGTTGTAGTGATCAGTTGTCAGTAGGTCCACTGATGCATAATAAGCCTGAGGGCTTTGACTCATTGCCTAAGTACCCAGGTTGAGAGGTGGAGTCTGAGATATCCGACCACTCCCATTAGCTGCTGAGAGAAAGACATGTCGAGGCCCACTACAATTAGGGTCTTACTCAAGATATAGGCTTAGGAACATGCACACACTTCTAAGCCTTGTACATTGGGATTCTAGCTTGTTGTGATTCTTTCACATGTTGTTGTAAGGCCCCAAAACTTGCTTAATAAATTGAATGAGCTTAATTACCATAATTAAATGCTTAGAATCATAATATAACCTTTTTATATGTTTTGAAATCATAATACAAGCTTAAGTTTCAAATTTGGTCCAATTTGGACACTGTTTGAGCAAGCTATGCAATTTTCTATACATTTTGGAATTTTATGCAATTTACCCAATTGAGGGGTTTTATTTGCAATTTATCACATAAATTATGTTCATTAGATGTTATATTATTATTCTTGATATTTGTGAGCCATGGGGCTCCTAGTTGAACAATGTTTGAAGGTGTTTTCATCAAGGGTATTTTAGGGTTTACCCCTTCACGGATGAGCTACCTTTAGTAGCTATCAACTAGTGAATTATGTGATTGGCTGATAAATTCGACAAAGGAAATACAAGCAGGTCAATAGTGATGGTGGGGGAGCTTCTTGTGTGTGTGCTTGTATATTCTTAATAATTTAAGGCCATAGACACATGGAAAAGCTACTTTTACACCTCATGCTTGCTTCTATCCTTATCCATGGGCTATATTTACCCCTTCCTTGCCCAAATTCGAAACAATGCTGGATTTCTCTTTCCTCTAACCTGGAGAAATGAATCCACTCTATTTTCTGCGGAACCAACTGCTCTAAGGTAGAAGAAAACCCCTTTTTGGAGAAGGAGGTCTCCTAGAGCTCCATCTAGCCCTACCTAAGGTTTCCAAGGTCATCTTCTAGGGAATTCGACCAAGGCAAGTTATTTTCTTCCTTCCTTCTCCGTTTTTCTTGCTCTTATCCTTCCTTATACCTTTATCCAAGTCGGAACCCTGCTGTTCCATGGTGAAAGTGGCTCTACAACTCAAAAATCTATCCTTCTTATTTTTTTTCTAGAGTTTTGCTTCCTTGTGGAGAGAAGTGCTTGTTTGGCAAAGTTTAGATCTGAATCCAAGGTTTTCTAGCCCTATTTTCTCAAGATTCTTGCTGTTTGGGATCTGACCTACTCTATAGAGGCGATTTATATAACATTCTTCACTTATATTGCTTACTAGAAGCTTGTTAGTTCATGTTTATGCCTTAATGTGTTGAATTAAGCATAGAGAAACCATGCTTGTTTAGAATTACGAATTTTTGTGGTGTTTCCTGTTTTGTTCCTGTTCTATATGAACTTTTAAACATGTTTATAGCATTTCTAAGGTGTAACATGATATGGGACAGGTTGATAGCAACAACCTATGGTGCTATGTACAAAACAATTGATGGTTCAAATTAGGATTTCAAGCTATTTCCTTCGCTATCACACAACCGATGGTCATACCATTCAACAACCAATAGTGTCGCTATCTTGGCAACTGATGTTCATGATCAAGGGTGTCAAATTTATGGTGAGAACCTATGTTCACTCCCTTAGTTCATGTTTTGACTCAATTAGACTTTTAATTATCATCCACTAAGTATTCTAATGATGTTATCAATCAATGATGATATTAGCTTAATATTTGATGGTGTTAACTGAATGTATTACTGATCTGGCAACCAATGGTGACCTAATGATCACAATTAATGGTGTATTAGGTCATCACCATATATGATGAATCAGGAATGTAATTGTAGATTTGACTAAACCTTGAACCAATAGTTCCTTGGTTCAATTGATCTAATGGTTAGACATATACTTCAATTAATAACCTTGAACAATGAACCTGATCCAATGAATAATATTAGATGCTTTAACATCCAATGTATTATTTAATAAATCACATGGTATTATATGTGGGTCCTAGTGATGATAGTTTGATGGTTCAATACCATTAATTTGTAGTCTTACCTTTTCCATCATATAGTTATATTTGATAAGTCACTATAATAAGTGGATGCATAACTCCCATGTGATCTAGCTTGTTATACCTAACCTTAGTGTAATTATATGATGTTGATTGGTTATAATCATAACTCTTGAATGATTAATGTGATAATGAATTACACTCTTCTTGTGTTGAAACCACATTGTAGTACTATTTGAATATCATAGTGCCTTGCCATGTTAATATATATGGACACATATGTGCTAATGATCGTTTGAGCCTTGTTTAAGGCATGGAATGATGATGATAACCTTACTATGAATAATGTGATGATCTTAATGACCTTTGGGCATGTTTGAAGCCATTATTGAGGAGAAATCCTCTTCACGTTCCAATAAGGGTTAAAACCCTGGAACTTGTGATAAGATATTGATATCTTCTAAAAGTATGGTGATAAGTGTGGTCCATTAGTTTGTAATGAACGATAGCATGTTGTATTGTGATTAAGATTTATATCTCAAATGTTTTATATCTTTTTAAGTTGTTATACATATACTCTTGTTAAAAAGAATTAGGCTTTGGATGTCCATTTGTATGATTTAGCCTTAATTCACCCAATTGGCATAACTAATCAAGTGAAACTCTAATCATGTAGCACCCTTTGCCATAGATCCATTTGATTGTCAGAACTTGCTAGATGGTGATGAGTATGCGGGGTTCTTGTCATCCTGAATTCAAGTGTTTAGGGAGGTTGACTATGGTCATACCTAGCCCTCAGTTTGAGAATAGATGCGGTTGTGTCTCGGTGATTATATATGTGATGAGATTGGAGGATAACAGTGGTTGTACCTCGGATGGTAGGGTATGCGTACCCGCCTCCTTTCACTAGTATCATGACTTGTACAAAGGACGGACTAGGCTGTTAGTAGCTTGACCTTATGTATTGTTGTGGCGCACCCGTATTGACCGGGGACGAAGAAGATCTTAGGAGTCTAGCTCTTCCTAGATCTTGTATGGCATTTATTTTGACTTAGTAGCGGTCAGTTGGGACTTGAGTGGTATTTCTCAAATCCCTCAGGGCAATGTAATGAAAGAAGTTATATAAGCCGTGTAGTATACTGAATATGGTTAAATACGTCGCACATTACTTAATTAGTCTTTAAATTCTCTTTATACTATTCAGTGTTTACAAAATGATATCATATGACCTTTGAGTAATTATACTTCTTGCCAAGTTAATTTGTTTAATGGCTTAGTATGCTTAACCTATTCAATTTGCTTAAATTGCTTATTCATTATTGTATCTGTTCAGTTCATTTACTGTCAATCAATATGTTATAATCAATATATGTTGGAGAGAGTTATATCTCTCACTGGGACTGGGTCTCACCCGTGGGTCACCACATTTTTTTAAGTGGTCGCGAGCAACGAGGTTGAGGTCGTGCTGTGGAAGAGAACCAACTTGGTGATCAATAGATTTAGAAGGTTGGTTAGTTGTAGATGTTAGTAGTAGTGTCCTAGTGTCATCCCTATACTCTCAGGTATGGGTATGGGATGTTTTTTCTAGATGATATACTCGTATTGACACGGGATTTTTGTAGTATGCCAATGTTTGTAAATATATGGCATGTACATGTGAAATATCTTTTGTATACAGGATGTGACTGAGGTATTTGGACCCATATGTAAATACTTGTTACAGTATATGAGAATGGAATGATGGACCTTTTATAAATGTTCTAGAGTTTATTTACATTGTTGGAATAGGTTTTAATTATTCCACATTTTGACTATGTGATAAATTAGTATTTGATCATGTTTTGTGTTTTGAGTAATCTCGTTTAGCGTGATGAGGTGTCTTAATTTAAGTTGGTATCAGACCTCTAGGTTTACTGAGTCTACAGGGACATAGGACATAGGTTTGAGTCTGTTCTTATGTATCCAACATATCTGATCATAGTTTATGCTTATGCAGATATGTCTGGAGGACATGAAGAACATGTTGAGAGTATCTATGTAGCACCAGGAGGAGGTGCTAGGAGGTAGTCATATGATGAGAGAGTGCCATAACAAGGGCCAGAGCAGCCCACAATGCCTCATCTAGACCCGACAATGATGGCCAATCCTGAGTTTCAGTCTATGTTTAGACATATGATGACCACAATTACACATATTTCTGACAGAGCGACAACACCTCAAGCTAGGGAAACCACCTCTAATGTGGAGTCCCAAGGTGTCGGGAAGACATTTGAACATCTTACATGTGTTGGGGCGATTGAATATGCAGGTACTTCTGATCCAACATACACTGACATGTGGTTGACTGAGCTGGAAAGGGCGTTCAAAATTCTAAACATCGTTGAAGAAAACAAAGTTAAGCATGTAGTATACTTGTTGAAGGGTAGTGCTGACCACTGGTGGGCCATATACAAGGAGAAAAGGGCAGGAGTTGTGATAGGATGGGAGGAGTTTTGGAGGGAATTTGTTAGCCAATATTTTCCAGAGACCTACCTAGATGAGAAAATTTCTCAGTACAAGAAGATTTGTCAGGGAGCCATGACTATCAATGAGTATGAATCAAAGTTTATGGAACTTTTGAGGTTCTTCCCGCACATGGCAGCAACAGACAAGGAAAGGATTTGAAGATTTGAGAAGGTTCTGAGTATGAAGTTGACTATTATAGCATCAACCTTGGAGAATAGGGAAATGTTTTCCACCTTTATAGAATCTGTCAATAGGATTGAGAGGTATGCCATAGAGAAGCATGATGCTAATGCTAAGAAGCGTCCTATGTAGTTTCAAGGGCAATCATCTGGAGGCTTTAAGAAGCTAAGTTTTTCCCATTGTCGTCGCAACCAAGGTCAACCTTCACTAAACCAAGATCACATGCACCATCACAGTGGACCCCGAGTAGGGGTAGAGGTCACAGTTTTCCACCAACAAGAGCTTGCAGTTCATCATCAGTTTCAGTTACAGGGCCATTTAGACCACATAGTGATAACTGAGTGTGTCATCAATGTGGACATACATGGCATATTAGATGGAATTTCCCTATGAAGGTTGAGGAGGTGACTCAATAGCCAAGGAAGAATCAACAGGGATCACAACAACGATAGTTTGATACTGGTAGTGGTAGAGGACATTATCAGGCATCCCATGTAGGATCCTCTGGATAGGCGAGTAGAGGACGTGAGCAACATCCGATGACAGCTAGGTTCTATGCCATGACCCAGCCAGAGGCAGTGGTCAATCCACAAGTCATGTTAGGTCAGATGGAATTATTTCATTCTAATTTGTCTGCTTCTTATTTTGTATATTTGTTAGTAGATCCAGGTGCGACACACACTTTTATCACCAGAGAAGTGATAGATAGTTGTTATCTACCTGTTAGTCTTAGATATGATAGCCTGCATCTAGAGACCCCTTCGGTTGATTCCTCTAAGTTGCAGGAAGTGTGCCCTTCTTGTGTTCTTTCTTTCTCTGGACACAACATTCAAGTGGATCTTTTTCCACTTGACATGCATGGTTTTGATGTAATCCTAGGAATGGATACCTTGGAGAAATACAAGGTAGTCTTAGGCTGTAGTACTAAGGTGGCGACGTTCCATGATGGAGATATATAGTGGATTTTTTAGGGTGATAGGAAGATTCTCCCTACATGTTTGATGTCAGCTATGACAACTGAGCGGTTGATGAGACAAGGATGTGAGGCTTTCTTAGCTCATGTTGTGGATAGCAAGGCGGTAGGTCCTAGTATCCAGGAGGTACTAGTGGTGCAAGAATTTGAGGATGTCTTTCCTGAGGAATTTCCTAGCATTCCCCCTCCTATAGAGATTGAGTTTGAGATCAATCTTGTTCCTGGAACACAACCCATAACACAATCAGCATACAGAATGGCACCAGTAGAGATGTAGGAGTTAAAGAAACAGTTACAAGAAATGTTAGAGAAGGGTTTTATCAGGCCGAGCACTTCCCCTTGGGGTGCTCCGATGTTGTTTGTTAAAAAGAAGGATGGTTCAATGAAGTTGTGTATAGACTACAAATAGTTGAACAAGGTGAAAATAAAGAATAAGTATCCTTTGTCGAGGATTGATGATCTTTTTGATCAGTTAAGAGTTGCCATTGTGTTTTCAAAGATAGACTTGAGGTCAGGTTAGCATCAGTTGAGAATTATGGATGATGACATACCCAAGTCATCTTTTAGGACTAAGAATGGTCATTATGAGTTTGTGGTTATGCCGTTTGGGCTAACCAATGCACCTGCAGCTTTTATGGATCTAATGAATAGGGTGTTTAGACCTTATCTTGATCAGTGTGTGGTTGTGTTCATAGATGATACCCTGATATACTCCAAGGATAGTCAACAAGATGAGAAACACCTTCTCCAAGCATTGACTCTGTTGAGGCAACATCAACTATATTCTAAGTATAGCAAGTGTGAATTTTGGTTTTTTGAAGTGTCTATTCTGGGCCATGTTATATCTACAAAAGGCGTTTGTGTTGATCCCAAGAAAGTGGAATCTGTACTATAATGGGAACAACCAAAGACACCGATAGAGATCCATAGTTTCCTAGGTCTGGCAGGTTATTATAGGAGGTTCATCAAAGACTTCAATTCTATAGCATTACCCCTAACTAGGTTAACTAGGAAGGATGTTCCTTTTACTTGGAATGACAAGTGTCAATGTTCTTTCCAGCTTTTGAAAGAAAATTTGACTAGTGCACCGGTGTTAGTACTTCTAGAGCAAGGAAAATGCTATATTGTCTATAGTGATGCTTCAAAGAATGGGTTGGGATGCGTGTTGATGCAGGATAAAAATCTGATTTCTTTTGCTTCGTGACATCTTAAGAAACATGAGGAGAATTACCCAATACATGATCTGGAGCTTGCAGCGGTGGTCTATACCTTAAAGATCTGGAGACACTATCTTTATGGAGAAAAGTGTCAGATCTTCACTGACTACAAGAATTTATAGTAAATCTTCTCAAAACAGGAGTTGAATATGAGGCAAAGGAGATGGATGGAGCTGATTAAGGTTTATGATTGCACAATAGACTACCATCCAGGGAAAGAAAATGTGGTAGCTGATGCATTGAGTAGAAAGTCATCTTCATTATTAACGGTAGAAAATGCAAAATTAAATTCCTTGATGTGCCATAAGAGAGATATGCTAGTCTCTCTTCACCAGATGAATGTACAAGTAGAAGTTTCCTTATTGGTAGGATTGTTGGTACAGTTACAAGTGAAACCTACCTTGAGACAACCGATTAATGATGCACAACAGAAAGATATTGTGATACAGAATATTCGATCAGGGATTGGCAGTGAAAAGTATGATGGCTTTCATGAGGTAGATGATGGTACCGTTTGTTACCACAAGAGGACAGTAGTTCCTGATGTTGATGGGTTGAAGAAGATGGTACTTGAGGAGGCTCACTCCTCCATGTAAGCAATGAATCCTAGAAGTACCAAGATGTACCAAAACTTGAAATACATGTATTGGTGGCCAGGTATAAAGCATGATGTGGCAAAGTTCATTGTCAAATGTCCAGTTTGTCAGCAGGTGAAGGCTGAGCACCAGAAGCCTGTAGGGAGATTACAACCCTTACCAATACCACAATGGAAATGGGATCATATTACTATGGACTTTGTTATTGGTCTTCCTAGGATAGCCAAGGGTAATGATTCCATATGGGTGATAGTAGACAGATTGACTAAGTCAGCTCATTTTATGCCAGTTAAGATGATGTTTATAATAGATAAATTGGCACAAATATATGTTGATGAGATAGTCTGTCTGCATGTCATTGCAGTGACTATAGTTTTTGATAGAGGTCCATAGTTTATAAGTCATTTTTGGGAGCGTCTACATTCTGCAATGGGAACACAACTGAGATTCAATACAACTTTTCATCCGCAGACCGATGGCTAGTCTGAAAGGACTATTCAGACTTTAGAGGATCACTTGAGGGCATGTGTGCTGCAATTTCTTGGTAGTTGGGATGTACATCTAACTCTAATAGAGTTTGTGTACAACAATAGCTATCAAAGAAGCATAGATATGTCTCCTTATGAGACTTTGTAAGGGATACAATGTCAGTCTCCTCTTTGTTGGTATGAGATAGGTGAATATCAACTTTTGGGTCTTGAGCTAGTACAACAAACTACAGAAAATATTAAAGTGATACAACAATAGTGGAAAGCAGCCCAGAACAGGCAGAAATATTATGCAGATAACCGACGCAGATCATTTTAGTTCCAAGTGGGAGATAGAGGATATCTTAAGGTTTCTCCTCAGAAAGGTGTGCTGAGGTTTGGAAATAAGGGTAAGTTGGCTCCCAGATTTATGGGACCGTACCCTATCCTAGCCCGTGTTGGAAAGGTAGCATATAAGTTGGAGCTACCACCAGAGCTACATAGATTGCATAATGTCTATCACATCTCTATGTTGAGGAAATACCATCTAGATATTGACCAGAAAATCCAACCAGTAGCGGTTGAGTTAGATGAGGATATCTCCTATGTTGAGGGCCCTGTGTTGATCCTGGATAGAAGGGTGAAAAGGGTAAAGAGAAAGATATAATACTAGTAAAATTTTTGTGCAATCATCATGGAATATTGGAAGCCACATGGGAACTAGATAATGATATGCGTAGAAAATACCCATCTCTTTTTGCATAGGATTTCAGGGTGAAATCCTTGTTAGGGGTTTATAGTTGTAAGGCCCCTAAACTTACTTAATAAGTTGAATGAGCTTAATTATCATAATTTAATGCTTATAATACTAATATACCCCTTTTATATATTTTTAAATCATAAGACAAGCTTAAGTTTCAAATTTGGTCCAATTTGGACACTGCTTGAGCAAGTTATGTAATTTTCTGTACATTTTGGACTTTTCTGCAATTTACCCAATTGAGGGGTTTTCTTTGCAATTTATCACATAAATTATGTTCCTTAGATGTTATATTATCATTCTTTATATTTTTGAGCCATGGGGATCCTAGTTGAACCATGGTTTGAAGGTGTTTTCATCAAGGGTATTTTAGGGTTTACCCCTTCACGGATGAGCTACATTTAGTATCTATCAACTAGTGAATTATGTGATTGGCTGGGAAATTCGACAAAGGAAAGACAATAAGGTCAATATGGACCGTGGGGGAGCGTCTTGTGTGTGTTCTTGTATATTCTTAATAATTTAAGGCCATAGACACATGGGAAAGCTACTTTTACTCCTCATACTTGCTTCTAACCTTATTAATGGGCTATATTTACCCCTTCCTTGCCCAAATTCGAAATTGTTCTTGCTTTCTCTTTCCTCTAACCTAGATCAACGAATAAACTCTGTTTTTCTTCAGAACCAACTGCTCTAAGGTAGAAGACAACACCTTTTTGGAGAAGAAGGTCTCCTAGAGCTCCATCTAACCCTACCTAGGGTTTCCAAGGTCATCTTCTAGGGAATTCGACCAAGGAAAGTTGTTTTCTTCCTTCCTTATCCATTTTTATTGATCTTATCCTTACTTAGATCTTTCTCCTGGTTGGAACCCTAATGTTCCATGGTGAAAGTGGATGTACAACTCAAAAATCTATCCTTCTTGTTTCTTTTTCTAGGGTTTTGCTTCCTTGTGGAGAGAAGTGCTTATTTGGCAAAGTTCAGATCTGAATCCAAGGTTTTCTTGCCCTATTTTCTCAAGATTCTTGCTGTTTGGGATCTGACCTACTCTATATAGGCAAGTTATATAACATTCTTCACTTATATTGCTTACTAGAAGCTTGTTAGTTCATATTTATGCCTTAATGTGTTGAATTAAGCATAGAGAAACCATGCTTGTTTAGAATTACGAATTTTTGTGGTGTTCCCTGTTTTGTTCCACTTCTATATGAACTTGTAAACATGTGTACGGCCTTTCTAAGGTGTAACATGATCTGGGACAGGTTGATAGCAACAACCTATGGTTCTATGTACAAAACAATTGATGGTTCAAATTAGGATTTCAAGCTATTTCCTTCCCTATCACACAACCGATGGTCATACCATTCAACAACCAATAGGTTTTATATCTTGTAAACTGATGTTCATGATCAAGGGTGTCAAGTTTATGGTGACAACATATGGTCACCCCGTTAGGTCAGGGTTTGACTCAATTAGACTTTTAATTATCATCCACTAAGTATTCTAAAGATGTTATCAATCGATGATGATATTGGCTTAATATTTGATGGTGTTAACTGAATGTATTACTGATCTAGCAACCAATGGTGACCTAATGATCACAATTAATTGTGGATCAGTTCATCACCATATATGATGAATTAGTAATGTAATTGTAGATTTGACTAAACCTTGAACCAATGGTTCCTTGGTTCAATTGATCTAATGGTTAGACCTATACTTCAATTGATAACCTTAAACAATGAACCTGATCCAATGAATAATATTGGATGCTTTAACATCCAATGGATTATAATAAAACACATGATATTATTTGTGGGTCCTAGTGATGATAATTCTATGGTTCAATACCATTAATTTGTAGTCTTACCTTTTCCATCATATAGTTATATTTGATAAATCACTATAATAAGTGGATGTGTAACTCCCATGTGATCTAGCTTGTTATACCTAACCTTAGTGTAATTATATGATATTGATTGGTTATAATCATACCTCTTGAATGATTAATGTGATAATGAGTTACACTCTTCTTGTGTTGAAACCACATTGTAGTACTATTTGAATATCATAGTACCTTGCCGTGTTAATATATATGGACACATATGTGCTAATGATCGTTTGAGCCTTGTTTAAGGCATGGAATGATGATGATAACCTTACTATGAATAATTTGATAGTCTTAACGACCTTTGGGCATGTTTGAAGCCATGATTGAGATGAAATCCTCTTCACGTTGCAATAAGGACTAAAACCCTGGAACTTGTTATAAGATATTGATATCTTGTAAAAGTATGATGATAAGTATGGTCCATTAGTTTGCAATACATGATAGCATGTGGTAATATGATTAAGATTTATATCTCAAAATTTTTATATCTTTTGAAGTTGTTATACATATACTCTTATTAGAAAAGAATTAGGGTTTGAATGTCCATTTGTATGATTTAGCCTTAATTCACCTGATTGGCATAACTAATCAAGTGAAACTCTAATCATGTAGTGCCCTGTGCCATAGATCCATCTGAGTGTCAGAACTTACTAGATGGTGAAACGAGTATTCATAAGGGAAACTTGGAGCGCATATTCATGAGTATGCGGGGTGCTTGTCATCCTGAATTCAAGTGTTTAGGTAGGATGACTGTGGTCATACCTAGCCCTCAGTTTGAGAATGGTTGCGGTTGTGTCTCAGTGATTATATATGTGATGAGATTGGAGGACAATTGTGGTTGTACCTCGTATGGTAGGGTATGTGTACCCGCCTACTTTCACTAGTGTCATGACCTGTACCACGGACGGACTAGGTTGTTAGCAGCTTGACCTTATGTGTCACTGTGGCGAACCCGTACTGACTGGGGGTGGAGAAGATGTTAGGAGTCTGGCTCTTCCTAGATCTTGTATGGCACTGATTTCAACTTCGTAGTGGTCAGTTGGTACTTGAGTGGTATTTCTCAAATCCCTCAGGGCAATGTAATGAAAGAAGTTATATAAGCTGTGTAGTATACCGACTATGGTTAAATATGTCTCACATTGCTTGATTAGTCTTTAACTTGTCTTTATACTATTCAATGTTTACAAGATGATATCATATGACCTTTGATTAATTATACTTCTTGTCAATATAATTTACTTAATGGATTAGTATGCTTAACCTATTCAATTTGCTTAAATTGCTTATTAATTATTGTATCTGCTCAGTTTATTTACTATCAATCAATATGTTATAATCAATATATGTTGGAGAGAGTTATATATCTCGCTGGGACTGGGTCTCACCCGTGGGTCACCACATCTTTTTTAGGTGGTCGCGGGAAACAAGGTCGAGGTTGTGCTGTGGAAGAGAACCAACCTGGTGATCAATAGATTTAGAAGGTTGGTTAGTTGTAGATGTTAGTAGTAGAGTCCTAGTGTCATCCCTGTACTCTCAGGTCCAGGTATGGGATGTGTTTTCTAGATGATATACTCATATCGACACGAGATTTTTGTAGTATGCCAATGTTTGTAAATATATGGCATGTACATGTGAAATATCTTTTGTATGCAGGATCTGACTGAGGTCTATGTAAATACTTGTTACAATATATGAGAATGGAATGATGGACCTTTTATAAATGTTATAGAGTTTATTTACATTGCTGGAATTGGTTTGAATTATTCTGCATTTTTGACTATGTGATAAATTAGTAGTTGAAAATGTTTTGTGTTTTGAGTAATCTCGTTTAGCGTGATGAGGTGTTATAGTTGTGGTACACCTCATGTGGGTTCAAGGCATAATAAGATGAATGAGATGTTAACCAAGTGTGTGCAGTTATTCAATTATTCTTTATATGTTTCTAAATTATTAGTTTTCTTTGTGATTAATCATGAATGTTCATTTATTGATTCACTCTTATAGATATCTAGAGTATCATGTAATATTTATGTTTGTGAATGATTAGTCCCTATAAAGCTTACTTCTATTGTAATTGATATCATTTGCTCAACATTATATCTGTAATAATATAAGTACTTTAAACTGTTTCTTTGAAGTACTCATTTACTGAGCGAGTAGGCTCACCCCTCTACACACAATTTTTGGGGAAACCTCATTGATTGAAGAATGTCAATGCCAGAGTAGATCTTCCAGATGAGCTAAGTATCATAATCAATATAGTTTAGATGGTCCCTATCACTCTAGGTCCTTGTAGAGTAGTGAGAGAGTTGTAATGATGTTGTGTAAATTTGATTCCTTAATAATAGAGTATGTATCTAATTATCATGTCATATGTACATGGAAGTGCGAGAAACATAATGAAAGTTTAGATATGTATCTTTACTGTTGAGATCATATTAGAGTAATCAAGGCTTGATTCCCTTGTGAAGTTTTTTTATATATTTCAATGTGAGAAAACAAAGAGTTTGAAATACAGGAAAAAAGTTGGAAGTGATCTTTGTATTAAGTATAAGTCTCAAACTTATGCCCTAATCTCATGATTAGTGGTAACCATGGGATATGGGTGTAACAACTTGGTATCAAAGCTTAGGCTGAGTTGTCAGGGACCATTAGGATAGAAAATCTGAGTTATAAGTGTGGTAGTTAGTAGGTGATGTGTTTGTACCTCTGGGAGGTCTGAGTATTTAGATACCCTGGCCCGGTATCTGAATACTTGGGTTGACCAATATCAAGCTACTTTGTCTATTCTTCTCTGATGCCCTGGCTAGGTATATAGAGGGAGGATGGACTAGAGAGAAACCCTACAGATAATAGGGTTAGAAGACTAGAAAGTAGTAAAGGAATAAGAGTGTAAGGATAGAATTTTATATGAATCTTGCTTTATATTGCTACTTTGATTGAAGATCAATAGAAATGCTCTTCTATATTTGAATTCATATATTCAGTTTTTAGGAATTTATGTTGTCCTTTAAGATTGTTGTACACTATGAAATTAATTTAGTTATTGTTTGAATTTTTGTGTCAAGTAGACCAGAAGTGATGTTTAAATGAGTGTTTTCTAAGTGGATATTCTTTTAAAATGTTTGAGATGAATAGGAGTTGGTTAATCCTGAGTAGCTCTTGGCTTCAAGACTGTTGGTTCGGCCTAGTTCGGCTGGCAGGGTGCGTTAGTGGGATCTAATGACTCCTATTAACAATATAATAATAGTAGAATCTGGATAAATTAGACCCACATCATAGTGAGAATGTACATACACCAAGATGTTGAAATATAAGGGAAATATTAGAATAGCTAAGAATCAATTGAAACTGCTGTTTGAGATCCAACTTTGGGGCCTTAGATAAGAAACCCTAAATTGGGAATGCAGGAATAGGGATATAGATACAAGACATACAATAGTATGTAACATACAAAATGAAAAAGAAAGAATAGATAAAGAGAACAATACTATATAACTAATTGTGACACTTTATCCAGTCTGAAATCAAGAAAAGATAAGGGAAAACTACATGGAAATCCAAGATAGAAAGAATCAATTAGAATGAATGGATCATGTAATCAAGTAAAATGTACGTATGTGCTCTAAAAAAAGGAAAATAGTAGAAAAGGGTTAAGTATACAATAAGTACATAGAAGTGAATTCCAGAAGAATGAAAGTGAAGGGAACTTGATAAACATGTAAATTATAAGGCTAGGATAAGAAACTAAGATGAAACAAATAAAAAGGAAGTGATGGAAATGATGAGTTTGATTTAGAAAGAAGGGTTACATTATATAATGAGGAGCATGAAATGTGTACTTTTATCATTAAGTTTAAAGTATTCATCCTTACTAGATTTTGATTCGAAGTCTCTATTTAGTAGCAACCTAGTTAACATCATGTGTGTTCAATAGGTTCCTAGTGATGAAATGGAACTAGTTTTTAAAAGAAGAACAAAGGTTTGGCTAAATAAATGAACAACTCATATAAAGGTAAATTGTAGTATGAATATAAAGGCTTGATTGAAAAGGAAACTGCGGTTAACCCAAACATGAGTTGTTTAATTCAAAATGAAGGACATGTAATGTATTATTCATAAGATGAAGCTAGTAGGTAGAATATTGATTTATAATTTCAACTAGACAAAAGTAAAAGGATGATAAGAAAGTTTATATGGTATGAAATATGGAATCATACACAAGAAAGAGAAACATGATCATAAGAGATAAGTAAAAGTAAATAATGACATAGGAAAGAGTAGCAAACAGGTAGTCGATGATAGAAAATAAAGAAGGGGCTGAAACATGAGGGAGTAATATAGACGATAAAAGTGAGAGATTGTGAGACGTGAGGAAATGCAAAATAGTCTAGTCTCCATGATGATGACTGATACAAGAATTGTGTTAGGTGAATAATTGAATATTATAATTCTATGTCTCAAAATCAACTTCTCTACTGTATCCTCCCTAATGAGAGTAATGTGGGGATGAAGTGGTAGAGAATAAATTCTGAATGATACATAACCACCATGGTAGACATGTCTATTGAATGTATTAATGACACAAAACACGAAGCGGAAACCCTAGTCAGGTAAATAAAGAAGGTAACATATTAGAATGTCAAGTATGAGAAAAGAAAATTCAAGTGGTCAAGACAATGAAGACTTTAGTAAACCTCAAGAGAGCTAATGTTTGCATATAGAAATCATGTCACAATAACATCATGATTTTTTATAAGGATCAAACCATGAATAGTTTAGGATTGTAATAGTTCAAAGGATTTCAATGGGAATTTGACTTTAAGCACAAACATCTCTATAAAATAAAATCATGAGATCATCAATATGAGAAAAAAATAGCGGTTATAGTATTCATGGGTTTAAAGGTTGCAAATATAAAAGATTGGTAAACAATATGGAAATGAGTATGAATAAAGGATAAGAAATAGATTTGAAATGTAAGAGGTGTGATTTGAACAAAAAGAGAAGTGCAACATGAGCAAAGTGTAATCTAAAGTAAATTCTTGCAATGATAGTAGGAATGATGAATAATCTATTCTTAACTTAAATGTTTCAATGTTAGGGATGCTTATTCTATATGATCAAAATGAGAAGGATAAGTAAGAAGAAGTTGTAATGCATAAGAAGATAAATCAGAGAAAACAAATGGCTTTCAGCAATATGTGAATTTTTGTAAAGAAGTATAGTTTGTGAAGGCATATCAAGGGATGGTATTTTTTTTGGCATATGACTTCAATTGTACATGCACGAGCAATAAATTAATATGGAATCAATGTTCTATGCTTTTAATCATTCATATCACTAGTCTGATTAGTTTTATACAAGTAATATTACTTCTATCTTGCATCTTATGAATTCTTTTCTATTAGAGTGGCAATATAAAGATATTCAAAATAGAAAGGTGAACTGTCTTTAATAACTCTAATGTGATGCACAAAAAGAAGTACAGATTGAAGTGTATGAATTAAGATAGTGGGATCAGATTACCAGTACTGAGATAACATCTCAATAGGGTATGGTATGATTAAAAAAATAGTTGTTTATCTATATCTTTCCTATTAATGATTGTGACATAAAAACCTTCTTCTATCATTGAGAAGGCTTGCTTAAAATCTGTTGTGATTATAAGAGAATCAAATGACTCAATGTTGAAAAGAACATTCTAATATGAAATACAAGAGTACATTGACACATAAGATTTTAGACGTTCAAAAGACACTTTGAATATACTTTGTTTGCATATTTATGTTTTGGGGATGAAACTTATTAAGGGGGTGAGAATTGTTATGACCGCATTTGTGCTTAATTGGCAAACCGGGATTTACCTGAAGGATTACATGCTTGATTAGATTGAACATCGTTTAGACTTGATTCATGATAGTAGCTCAATTGTGATGTTTCAAACCAAATAAGAAACTCTAATTATGATTTTAGTTTGAAGAATTAGGGTTTGAGGAATGTAAACGCTAATCAACAAAAATTAGGGTTTTGATAGTACATGAATATGGAATTTGATCACACGAGCAGTGTGGTAAATGATTTTTCATATTTTCTACATATTTTATATTTCATTTAATTTTGGGTATGATATGGATAACTCAATCATTCATGTAAGAGAAAAAATTTAGAATATTTGTATTCTCTTTGAATGTGGTTCTCGATCAAACTATACTTGGACCAAAATGCTGACAGAATGTTGTTTAACAGTGAAGTGTTTGATTTTTAAGTATATACTGGTGACTTCTGATGTTCTGAAATTTTTATTAGAGATTTGAAATTACATTTTAGACATAATTTTAAATTTTCATAATTTTTTGAGGATGTTTGACCTCTAAAATAAATGAATTATTGTAACTTTTTTATAACAAAAGAACTACTGAAATAAGAAAAAGTATAGTGAGGGGTCGACCTTGACTATATGAATGCAAAGATCCAATGTTAGCTGGGGGATGAACCCATATTATGGGTGAGATTCACAGGACCTCATCTGGGAAAAGCCGTGCTTCTATTGAAGCAAGGAACCAAGAGTTTGGTGTTTCACCACCACCTTATAGAGTCACATGAAGTGACATGTGTTGGACTGTGTAGGGCCATATGGGCCCTTTGATTTCTTAGACTTACAAAAATAGTGGAACATATTGATATCACCCAAATCCATATAGAGATGGAAAGTTGTGCTAGGGCCACTAGCTCAACCATATGTACATGATACAATAGGTTCATGAGCAGTGGCATGTGGGTAGGGATGACTACATGAAGACGCAGCCTTAATATCATGACTATGGTGTCATACAAACTTATCCTTCCCCTACCTCTACTAGAGAGTACAATACAAAAATCCTCCACCTTATGAGAAGCCATCATGGTCATCCATGAGCTGATATTTGGTATGGCTAACCATCCTCAAATTCTTTTCAGGCCCATCCCCACCAACTCCTACTTTTTCCTGTGCAAGAATCACCACTTTTGGGTTAGCAAGATAATTTTTGGACATTTCAATAGTTCTCTTTCCCTCCATTCTAAAACTTCTAAGTTTAGGGTGAAGAGTGGTGGTACATCTATGCTTTTCCCACTCTATATTTTTTATTTTCATTTGAAGGATTAGTTTGTGCATCTTGCTTTTTTATGTTTTTAAGAAAATGATTGGAATTGTATGCAAATGGACATTACCTAGACATCCTAGATTAAAATCTTGTTATCTTTTTTTTGTTATGAATCGTTCACCATGTAATTCCATTGAATGAAATGAATCATTTTACAATGCTGAATCATGCATTGCTGATGCTAGAATCTATTATGTCACCAATTATCTTAAATAAATTCATTCCCTATAAAATATGAAAAGTTGTACATGATAGAGAGAAATCAAATACAACATGTTTCTTAATGATTAGCCTAACTTCTTTTGGAAATTCTATTACCTTGCAAGTCATATATTGTAATTGAATTAATTGTTAAGATTGCTCTAATGCACAAAATTCCAATATATGAGACAAGAAAATTCACCCCTATTATACACTTCTTACATCATCTTATTACCCCCATCAACTACCAAAATCCATTAAAAACCAAAAAGATGTGCCAAAATCCAAGTTTGGGGTGGAACATCCCTCCCTCTACTGCTTCATTCACACCCCTCACATGTAATAGTGGCATATCACAAAATAAAAGATATCAATGTGAGCATAAAAAATGCAATCAATCTAATTGTAGTAATACAAAAATCTTGATTCAAATAGAAGAGAGATTCACAAATCTTCATTCCATATTCCTGTTTACTCCATTTTCAACCCAGGGCCAACAATTCACCTCAACAACATTGTCCCAACAACTAAACACTTGTCTTGTGCAAATCTCATAGGGAAATGTGAAATTTTATGAGGCATCAATGATGTTGGTATTATGACTTCGTAAGACGATGTATGCTACCTCAATGTATACATGAGTAGGCTACACAAGCATGGCAGGGTTGTCTGAAAGTAGCTAATAGTAGATGTCATCCTCCTTATCTATATTGATTTAGGTCAAGGACACCAAATACTTGATGTCAATCAATTGAGTTATCTTTAGTTTAGTGGCCTCTTAAGACAACAGGTCCACCTGTACATCAGCTCGCCACACAACTCTCAGCTATCTTGGATCTTCAAGAGCATAACCACAACCTAAACAAAAGATTACATGCGGTACACGTCAGCACAATATTTCATGAATATTATACTGAGTACGCCTATGTGTATTTTTATATACCTCTTATCATATCTTGGCAATAAGATAAAACTAATATACTTGGCAGTAACAGAAGAATGTAAGAAAAGCGTATACTTGCACAAAGATATTCATTAACAAAAGAGAACACATATTTTAAGCACATTTTCCATTATATATCCATGCATTTGCCACCTGAGGGAATAATGCATCATCTCTACTACCAACGAGAATGAGATGTAAGGCCTTATGATCTACTACCAAAGAGTTAGATCATTGTACAATGTGATCTGCTACCAAAGAGAATGATCACTTTCCAGCACTATGCTACCAAAGAGAATTAGTTCTTTCATATAATGGAACAGATATATTATGTTTGATGTGTTCATAGCAATAAGTATGGAGAATCAAGCAACATAGCATACAAGAACAATCATTTCAATCAATATCATATGCCATGTATTTTACTACTCATATAACACAAGCATATTGTATAATAAGCCAAGTAAGAGGTAATGGCGTACCTTCCAAAGAGACATCCTAATCACCACATATCCTCATGTCATCTATAACTTTATTAAACTTGATTAAGACAAGATCACATACGATCATCAGGTTCTCATCATCTTACATCTCATCTTAACCCTAATTGTGTTCATTAGGGTTTCTCTTATCTCATTAGTATATGTATTTTATTACTTGTCTTATCATCTTGTAATTAGGTTACTGATCTTATATTACAGATTAAGATACATAATCTGATCATTATCTTCCATAGCATTTGTGTACACATTAATTAACCCTAGGTTACATCATTAACCTAGATTAGGGTTTAAAACCATGTATTAAGATTCATCTTCATATAACATGGATTATGTTCATCATTATGATCTCATAATTAAAACTGAGGTTTCCTATACTGATATAGGCTTACTCTGTGAATTTCATCATTTATTGACCATGTATGCATTTATTGAATTTTATTTAGCCTTATTAGCCCTAATTAGCCATATAGAGAAAATTACATAATTTCCTACATCAACATGATCATTACTGACATTAGGTATACTATAAATATTATTATGGAGCTACTGACATTTTTCCATAATTTTATATCATCCTTTGATATTTATTATCCACTAAACAAGCATTACACATCTTTCATGATATCACTGAGATTTGAGCATCAAAAGCCTGCTATTATAGTCCCAGGATGTTCTACGCATTTTTCTGAGAATTTTGGTATATTGTTTGTATTTTTCTGACAACGGAGCTAAATACTAGGAATTTTGCAAGATCTGATAATTTCTGAAAGAAATACCTTTTTCCGGCCAATTGGCCGCCGCCATGTGTCCAGTGGGGCCGACGCTTCCCTTTACTGGCTGTGGGCCGGTTTAGGGTTGGTTCAGCCGGTTCAGCGGTCGGGGCTCGGTTCAAAAGCCTGGACCCGCCCCCTTTCCCCGTTCTCGCGATCTGGCTTCTCCCAGTCTCTGCGTGAGTCTGGCTCCTCCATTCTTCTAGAGCAAGCCGCTGCCAGAAGACTGATCCCAATGAAAGATCAACGTCGATGCTCACCTCCGCCTCTGCTTCTCTGACCGCTACAAGGGAGCTTGATGCTTCCCGATCTCCATTCTCGTGGGCTCGTGCCTAAGTCCCACAGCGGGACTCTGCTTCTCCGCCAAAACAGGGCACCGCCACGCACATGGATTTCCGTTGAGCTAGCAATGGAGCTGGAGTGCTCCTCATGGACTTCTCAGGTGTCCATCAGATTCGTCCACCTCCTCCTTGTCTCTATGGCCAACTTGCCACTTGATTACGTCTCTAGACCTCCATCTAGGTAGGAGCGCTGCCGCCAGCTGCTTCTGTGGTGGAGCAAAAGGGGGATAACACCCCTGGTCCTCGTCACACAAACATGAAGCATCTGGGAGCTTCGCACGATGTGCAGAAACCTCAACACGGGTCGAAAACATGGGGGAAGACCTCACTCGGAACCCCTGGACTCCATCTTCTTCTCTAGCCAACTAGATGTCGTCGGCCATGGGGTACCTCACAGAAAACTGCTGGAACACCACTTCCTTCTAGTATAGCCTCCCTAATCATTTCCCCCTTCTCATCTCCTACGATACCACCCTCTAGCTCCATTCTCCACCTCCAGCTTCCACCTGCTTACTGTAGTGGAGAGCTTTGGGAAGCGAGGAGGTTGTTCCCACTCTACCGACTACCAAAGGCCCTCATCTTGGGTTCGAGGTGGATGTAGAGAATGAGACAGACACAACCGTCCCCTCGATTTTGTTCCTTGGCCCACGATTACAAAGTGGTGGCGACGAGGCTCGCTGCTCATTCACCCACCCCCCACGATCTCCAGTCTGACCGGAGGTAGGGGATGAAAATTTGTCCATCCAAGGTACATCCAAAGGCTACAAGGAACCCGCACAATACATGATCCGTGGCTCACCCTTGGGAAAAGTCAGAACGAATGGATCTGAGATCCAAGGTCAGATTTAGGCCACGCAGACCCGTCCAAACCAAGGGCGTGACACATCCTGACTTAGGTCTGAGCTAGCAAACTTAGGTCTATTAATCTTTGATAAAGCATATCATTACACTAAATTCAAACCTAGATAACTCTTTCTAGGATGCTCCGATTGCCACCAAATTTTAACCATAGCTTCCCTGCCTCTCAAGGTACCTCCTAATCCAATTTGGTAATAAAACTCAGCTATTGGATCATTCAATTAAATTCCTCAAGGAGGCATAAAAATTATGGATCTAAAACATTATATAAAGCACAACAACACTCCAATTTATTAAAACATTTGGGATTCTCCAACCCAACTCAACATGTATGAATTCACTTGTATCATTGGACAATTAGGGTTCTAAAAGTCCACTCCATCACATCCTACACACCTTAAAAGAAATTTCGTCCTCGGAATTAAGCCAGAAATCACTTTGTCACATCATATACATCTTAAAAGAAATTTTGTCCTCAAAATTAAGCCATTCATATACTCCAAGGAAATCCAAGGGTTTAGAAACTCTGATTATGTCATGACATATCTCATATGTTAGGATTGCATCTTTAACTTTACCCATGCATTAGGGTTCTCACATCATAGAACCATGTTCTAAACGAGTTAACTAAGATTAACTCATGTGTCAAGGTGTCATCAACATATTATTGAACTAGTTATTAGAACATGTTCAACATTAACATATGCCTTTTAGGAAGGAGTTAACTATAATTAACCCGCATTATCCATCTAGTTCATATCAAGGTGTCATAATCGTTATGTTGTGTTAAATGTCAATCTATATTTTTCATCTATAATAAGCACTAAGATTAACACCTCATGTAACATGTTTCATTCATATAATCTTATTTCATTTCTCATAACAAATTACAACATTTACTAGTGATTTCATCACAAGATTAACCAACACTAACACATTCTCATCATTATTCATGTATATGGTTAACCATTTATGCATTGATATCAATTATACCATCTCTAGATTTACATCATATCATGTCTAAGTATTACATCTTGCATGTACTATATCATGGTTGTGCTAGACAAACTTATACAAGTGGCTCGTGAAACATGTATCAAAACTTTATGTAGTACCAATGAGGTTCCTCTAACCCATACCGTAAGGGTAGTGTCGTGCTCAGTCTCTCTGAGCTAACTCAACTTTATGAGTATCTCGTATACAAACTTTATCTTCTCTCTCTTAGTCTAAGGTCCTCGGATTACCTCATTGGTACTAGTCGATTGCTTTACTAGTTCTAGCCACATAAGCACAAACCAAAACATGCTACAACATACTATTCATAGGTCTTCTACCCACGAAACACACTTACCCAAGACTCTCTTATACATGAAACCACTAGATTCCTATGCGGGAAACCACCAACCCGAGCATGAGGCTTCACAGAAACTAACATAGCTACCTCCTCCAGGGTCTTGAGCTCTCTCCCTCACCCAGATGGTAGGCACTCATATTCATGTTCACATATTCACATATAGCCAGCCTCTCTGACTCTAGGGTTTGATGTTCCCCAAGGACATCTAGGGTTCAACAAGACTATAGGAATCATGCATAAAGCAACTCATCTCAAACACTCAGGAGTAGTCTAGTTTAGGACATATCATATCACATATCTCATAATTCTCATATCGTGGAGTCTAGGTTCTCTGACCTTCACCATGTGGGTTTCGCTCTCTCTTGAGCTAACCCTAAAATTGGTCCTAACACTAGAGGTCCTCCTTTGTAAAAGAGCTTGAGGCACATATTGACTCACAACCTAGTCTTAACTTAGCTTATCTTATCTCATAAAAGCATATTTACATGCATCATCAAAACTTATCTCAAATCCTCAAAACTGAACTTACATCCTCAAAGACAAACATAGATCATCACAAACTATCTTATATCATCTATATAAGACTTAGATCATATCATCAAACTTACTCTATCTATCATATATATCAAAAAGGCTCTAGACATCTAATCTAGAACTACTCTCTCTTCTAGACTGATGTCATCACTTTCACTTAGGTTGCATGAACACCTCCTACTCGTACATGTGTGGGGACACATTTTTGTAATACATATACATAATAAAATATTATATAGTTTTTCTCCGATAAAACAAGCGTCAGAGAAAACTATCGAGGTTCGATCCGTTTGGAATCAAAAACCAAATCCAGAAATGAGTGTCCCACACATAGTAGAGAGTCCAGTGTCATAAAAACTAGTGAAAAGGGTGAGAACATGGTGTAGACTAGTGTAGCTACTCTAGACAATGAACGCCATATGTCTAGGGTTTCTCTTCCTTTGATGCACGTCATTTCCAAATAGTGCAACATCCCATACCGCTGCACTACAAGGAAAGAATGACATCTAAGGACTTGCTAATCAACAAGAACCAGTCTAGACCTAGTTCTCAGACATCTAGGTTCTAACCTAGAGGCTAGGTCAGATCCAGTCTCTAAAAGATGACTAATCTAACGCTAAAGATATTATTAAGTTCAAGGTTTTCTGGTTTTGAGTTGCATAATGAGAAAATGTCAGACTTTTCTATTGTTCATGATCTGATACCACCTGTGACGTCCCCGGGTTTTCTAAAACATAATATGATGTGTGACGTCCAAATTGAAACCCTCACCTCAGCGAGAATCCCAATTTAAACATCCCACACGAGGCTAAGAAGAAGAAAATCAAAGGAAGTCAGAAGGAAACAATCAGTAGCACATGCACATGAACAATAATAAAACCATACACACATGTTCACCATTCAACATATAATTACAACATGGATTGTTACAACATTTGATGTTACATATTGAACAGCAAACTTCTACATATACATGTACTACTACTAAACTACAAGATCTTAAGACAACAGGTCCACCTGTACATCAGCTCGCCACACAACTCTCAGCTATCCTGGATCTTCAAGAGCATAACCACAACCTAAACAAAAGATTACATGCGGTACACGTCAGCACAATATTTCATGAATATTGTACTGAGTACACCTACGTGTCTTTTTATATACCTCTTATCATATCTAGGCAATAAGATAAAACTAAT
Organism: Alisma plantago-aquatica; assembly: GCA_963693085.1. Classification (NCBI taxonomy): domain Eukaryota; kingdom Viridiplantae; phylum Streptophyta; class Magnoliopsida; order Alismatales; family Alismataceae; genus Alisma; species Alisma plantago-aquatica. The sequence goes on along the minus strand of OY856409.1, from coordinate 1,309,122,915 downwards.
ATACTTGGCAGTAACAGGACAATGTAAGAAAAGTGTATACTTGCACAAAGATATTCATTAACAAAAGAGAACACATATTTTAAGAACATTTTCCATTATATATCCATGCATTTGCCACCTGAGGGAATAATGCATCATCTCTTCTACCAACGAGAATGAGATGTAAGGCCTTATGATCTACTACCAAAGAGTTAGATCATTGTACAATGTGATATGCTACCAAAGAGAATGATCACTTTCCAGCACTATGCTACCAAAGAGAATTAGTGCTTTCATATAATGGAATAGATATATTATGTTTGATGTGTTCATAGCAATAAGTATGGAGAATCAAGCAACATAGCATACAAGAACAATCATTTCAATCAATACCATATGCCAAGTATTTTACTACTCATATAACACAAGCATATTGTATAATAAGCCAAGTAAGAGGTAATGGCGTACCTTCCAAAGAGACATCCTAATCACCACATATCCTCATGTCATCTATAACTTTATTAAACCTGATTAAGACAAGATCACATACGATCATCAGGTTCTCATCATCTTACATCTCATCTTAACCCTAATCGTGTTCATTAGGGTTTCTCTTATCTCATTAGTATATGTATTTTATTACTTGTCTTATCATCTTGTAATTAGGTTACTGATCTTATATTACATATTAAGATACATAATTTGATCATTATCTTCCATAGCATTTTTTTACACATTTATTAACCATAGGTTACATCATTAACCTAGATTAGGGTTTAAAACCATGTATTAAGATTCATCTTCATATAACATGGATTATGTTCATCATTATGATCTCATAATTAAAACTGAGGTTTCCTATACTGATATAGGCTTACTCTGTGAATTTCATCATTTATTGACCATGTATGCATTTATTGCATTTTATTGAGCCTTATTAGCCCTAATTAGCCATATAGAGAAAATTACATAATTTCGTGCATCAACATGATCATTACTGACATCAAGTATACTTTAAATATTATTATGGAGCTACTGACATTTTTCCATAATTTTATATCATCCTTTGATATTTATTATCCACTAAACAAGCATTACACATCTTTCATGATATCACTGAGATTTGAGCATCAAAAGCCTGATATTATAGTCCCAGGTTGTTCTACACATTTTTCTGAGAATTTTGGTATATTGTTTGTATTTTTCTGACAACGGAGCTAAATACTAGGAATTTTGCAAGATCTGATAATTTCTGAAAGAAATACCTTTTTCCGGCCAATTGGCCTCTGCCATGTGTCCAGTGGGGCCGACGCTTTCCTTTGCTGGCTGTGGGCCGGTTTAGGGTTGGTTCAGTCAGGTCAGCGGTCGGGGCTCGGTTCAGAAGCCTGGACCCGCCCCCTTTCCCCGTTCTCGCGATCTGGCTTCTCCCAGTCTGTGCGTGAGTCTGGCTCCTCCATTCTTCTAGAGCAAGCCTCCGCCAGAAGACTGATCCCAATGAAAGATCAACATCGATGCTCACCTCCGCCTCTGCTTCTCTGACTGCCACAAGGGAGCTTGACGCTTCGCGATCTCCATTCTCGTGGGCTCGTGCCTGAGTCCCACAGCGGGACTCTGCTTCTCCGCCAAAACAGGGCGCCGCCGCGCGCATGGATCTCCGGCGAGCTAGCAATGGAGCTGGAGTGCTCCTCATCGACTTCTCAGGTGTCCATCAGATTCGTCCACCTCCTCCTTGTCTCTACGGCCAACTTTCCACTTGATTACGGCTCTAGACCTCCATCTAGGTAGGAGCGTCGCCGCCAGCTGCTTCTGTGGTGGAGCAAAAGGGGGAAAACACCCCTGGTCCTCGTCACACAAACATGAAGCATCTGGGAGCTTCGCACGATGTGCAGAAACCTCAACACGGGTCGAAAACATGGGGGAAGACCTCACTCAGAACCCATGGACTCCATCTTCTTCTCTAGCCAACTAGATGTCGTCGACCATGGGGTACCTCACGGAAAACTGCAGGAACACCGCTTCCTGCTAGTATAGCCTCCCTAATCATTTCACCCTTCTCATCTCCTACGAGACCACCCTCTAGCTCCATTCTCCACCTCCAGCTTCCACCTACTTACTGCAATGGAGAGTTTTGGGAAGCGAGGAGGTCGTTCCCACTCTACCGACTACCAAAGGCCCTCATCTTGGGTTCGAGGTGGATGTAGAGAATGAGGCAGACACAACCGTCCCCCCAGTTTTCTTCCTTGGCCCACGATTACAAAGTGGTGGCGACGAGGCTCGCTGCTCATTCACCCACCCCCACGATCTCCAGTCTGACCGGAGGTAGGGGATGAAAATCTGTCCATCCAAGGTACATCCAAAGGCTACAAGGAACCCGCACAATACATGATCCGTGGCTCACCCTTGGGAAAAGTAAGAACCACTGGATCTGAGATCCAAGGTCAGATTTAGGCCACACAGACCCGTCCAAACCAAGGGCGTGACACAGCCTGACTTAGGTCTAAGCTAGCAAACTTAGGTCTATTAATCTTTGATAAAGCATATCATTACACTAAATTCAAACCTAGATAACTCTTTCTAGGATGCTCCGATTGCCACCAAATTTTAACCATAGCTTCCTTGCCTCTCAAGGTACCTCCTAATCCAATTTGGTGATAAAACTCAGCTATTGGATCATTCAATTAAATTCCTCAAGGAGGCATAAAAATTATGGATCTAAATCATTATATAAAGCACAACAACACTCCAATTTATTAAAACATTTGGGATTCTCCAACCCAACTCAACATGTATGACTTCACTTGTATCATTGGACAATTAGTGTTCTAAAAGTCCACTCCATCACATCCTACACACCTTAAAAGAAATTCTGTCCTAGGAATTAAGCCAGAAACCACTTTGTCACAAGTTTATAATGTACTCCAAACAAAACTCAATCACCTCACATGAACAAAAGTGGGTGGTAAAACCAACAAGATGCCACTTAACCCTAAGGAAAAATCCGACGTGGCACTTAACCCTAAGAGAAAGGTAAAACTCTCCACTAGACCCTTAACAACTACAAAGGTAAAGGCTCAAATGATCGATAGCAAGAAACAAGGGGAGTACATTATGAGTCCAATTACCAAAAGAAAGAAAACAAACAATCTATATATAGAAAATTGAAACACTATTCTGTAGAGGGTGTGGTAGCTCATGTAAGTATGTAGCCAAGTTTTTTAGTCATAAGTATGTAAACATACATTACATCACATCAACCATTGTCAAGAGGATATAGTACATGTACCTTTCAAATAGATTTAGAACCACAATTCCAAGATGGAGTAGATCAGGGGCTAGGGTTAAGACTTGGTCAAGATTGATTAGACTATGGTCATGCTTTGATGTTTGAGAACTTTAGTATCCAAGTCAAAAGATCCAGGGTACTCATTTCACATGACAATAATGATGCTTACTCATCCTCAAAATAACAAGTAGCAAGATTTCACAATATATTAATAATATCAAATATCAAATGTTCACATATGGATGAATGATTTTGTTAGGTCATATATGTTAGAACATCAATAGAATATTAATCTTTATCAAGTTTTGATCTTATACATCTAGGTTTGAGATAACAATGTATCTGATACTGATTCAAAAAGATCTCATGATAACACGGTTTAGAGTCAACTTTTGGCCTATTAATCACCACTGACTTCATTATATAAGAACTTTTGGGAGAGGGTCTGAAACTAGATGTTAATAATACTTCCATTACATTCATCATGTTCTTGTAATAAAAATAAACTACAAATTTATCTATTTTGATAAAGTATGTGGAATATATAAATAAAGAAACATCTAGAGAGAGATTAAAAGAGGGGCCTTGTTAGAGAGAGAAAGAGAGAGGTGTGATGTAATAGAAAAAATGGTTGCACACCATCGACCCTACCTGGGAAAATCTACAAAAGGGGTTGAGAGGGCAATCTGAATGTGTGGTTGTGTTAGTTAGAGAAAGTCAAAGTTAGAAACAATTTTATTTATAGTTGAGAAGTACTAGGGTTAGGTTTTTGGGACTAGAAACTTTCATGAAAGTGGAGAGAGAAGAACCCTCTGGTAACCTCATGAAACACAACATTTGGCTGCTCAAAATATGGGCAAAAAGTATGGAATGGATAAGGGAAGAGATTGGGAGAAAGATCGATTTGAAATAGGGGAAGAAGAGAGGCAACATGTGCTAGGGTTACAACCATCGAGAAACCACTTCCTCGGGTTGACCCTATTGGTCATCCAATTAAGATCCAAGGTTCACAAGTCTATCCCCTTTTTTGGAGGGTTGGTGGCACTGCAGTAGTGACCCAGTCTTGGCTTGGGCAATGCGTATGGGTAGCCCCCCAAGGCTAGAGACTGACCCAAAAACAATAATCAAAGGGGAAACGAGGGTAAAAGGGGTAATCTGTAAGAATTTCTAAAGGAATCTAGGAAGCTCTTATTGGGGTGATATTCGGATCCAAGTTCAAAATATGACTTTGAATATTTTAAGAAAGTTTGGGATTCATATTATAATGTTAAACATAAAAAATATTCAAAGGAGTATCAAGTAAAAAAACAAGGTATATTAAGTGTTACAAACTTTTCAATTGATATGAGTATGATAAAATGAAGTCTAAATTCCAATAACACACTTTATCACATCCTACCCTCCTTAAGGGGAATTTACCCCCTAAATTCATGCTTCCTTGAAAATGTTTGGGAATCTTTTTGCCATGTCTGAATTTAATTCCCTGATGGCATCATCACTTCCATGATGTTTCCATAGTAATTTCACCATATCTATTTTCTTATTCCTCAACTCTTAAATTCAAATGTCAAATATTTTCGACTATTTTTCTTGGTACATTAGAGAGTTTTTTAATTCAATGGACTCATGGTTTAGGACATGACTGGGATCCTTGATGTATCGCTTTAGATTAGAGATGTGGAAAATATTATGCATCATACAATACTAATGAGGTAAAGACAACTTATACACAGATTCTTTGATACGGTCCAAAACTTTAAAAGGACCCACATATCTCAGGCTCAACTTCCCTTTATTTTTTGTGATTTCTCGAATCAGTATAATATTTTAGAATACATGGTCACATACCAAACACTGAACACCCGTCATATATCATCCGTGTATGATTTCTGGTGATCCTTTGCTCTCTTCATTCTTTGTCTAATCAAGTTTACAATATCAGAATAAAGATACAACTCTTCAGACTTGAAGATTTTTCTTTCACTTGCTCACTCTAACAAAGGGGTGAACAACACGATCATCCATATAGGTATTTTTATAGAAGCATACTCATACATGATTGGTCATTATTATTGTAGGAAAATTGCACTAAAGCTAGGTATTGATCCTATTAACCACCACAATCAAGTACACACGATCTCATAAATTTTCTTTCACTTGAATTGACAATGTTGATTGACCATCAATTTGTGGGTGATAGGCAATGTTGAAATTCAACTCAGTTCCCAAATCTTCTTGAACTTGTCTCCATAAATGGGAAGTGAACTTTGCATCATGATCAAATACAACAGATACAATAATTCCATACAACTTAACAATTTCCTAAACATAGAGTTCTACCAGTTCTAGAATTTTAATTGTTTTCATTATCAGGATACTATGGGCATATTGGTCAGTCGATCAACTACAACCCAGATGGAATCACTCCCTTCCATTGTCTTAAGAAAAATCACCACAAAATGATAAATTCATATATATCCATTTTATTTGCATATTTTAGATCTCTCTTTATGAGCATTTTGTTTATTATTCCCTAGTTTTTGAGTTAATTGTCTTAATTTAGCTTTTCCTTCTTTAATGGGAGTTTTAACTAGATTTAGCTGACTTTTGTAGGGAAATGATCAAATCAATCCAAAGCCCAAAAAGGATCTAAGATTTAGAGGATTCAATTGTGTATTTCAGCCTCCTAGTCGATCGACTGGCACACCCAATCGATCGACTCAGCAGTAAAATCTAGTCAAACTCAGAAATGAGAAATCTCATTATTGTACAAGAATTGGTCAATAATCAGTCAAATTTAGAATAGAGAAGGTTCATTATTGCATAAGACTTGGTCAAGACTAGACTCTAATCAATCGATTGTCATTCCAATTGATTGACTACCCAGCCAGATCCAGTCAAACATCAAATCAGGAAGGCTCATTACTTTAGACAAAACAACCAGGTCAAAGCAAACATTTAAAGATCAACCAATCAACTAGTATTCCCAATCAATTGACTCGTGAGACAAATACTTTCAAGGTTCAAATCAATAAGGCCTTTATTTCAGTCAAACTTGCCTTCATAACCAAGCAAGCGTTTAAGCCAATCGATTGAGTGGACTCTCAGTCGACCGACTGACATTACAAATCAGCCACCACCAACAATGTTCCCTAGTATTTTCACCCCCATTTCCCACTATGAAAGGAAGGGGATTCCAAGAACAATGGGAGCATCTTGTACTACATCTTTACACCTTTTACATATGTTCCCATTTCTATTGTGTCTGAGTAGTTCCCTTATTGAGGCATGTGGAGTAGCCCCATTCCATGTTCTTTACTTGATTGTATTTGACTCCAATGTTTTAGTGAATGAATGTTTTTCAACCATTATTGTGTTTTATCATTGTTTAATTAGATTGTGTACTTATGGGGTGATGAGACCTCAGATCCCAACAAAAATGAACCCAAAATTTCTTGACAAGACCTCTGATCATAATTATGATCCTTTTACCCATCTGATCTTACACTTATTTTTTTACATTATGTTCTTATGGGTGATGAGACCTCAAATCCTCACAAGAATGAACCCATGTATCCTGATGAGACCTATGATTGATATTATGATTTTTATACCCAGTTTATATTCTTTATTATAGATTATGATAACATGACCATCTGATGCATAAGTTCAGACACCAGAATGAAGATCACATGTTCCTTGATGAGAACTTGAACATGAACTTGTTGGATGGTTGGACGAGGATCCTCAAAACATTAAAACCTCATGTTTGAGAGAAGTCTGACCCTGATGAGATTTGTGCTCCATAATGACCCAAATCTACATGATCTTGATTTAATCATCACAATAAAAGAACTTGAATCGATTAGTGTAGGAATTTAGTTTATGATGGTGACACCCCAAACCCCCAATATCTCTTATCCTTGATCTGCATCAGATAGTTTTATTTCTACATTTTTCATTCTTGCTTTCGTTTTAATTAACCCCTCTCAAGTTGGTTCATAAATATTGTTTCTTTGCAACTGATTTGAATTAACTCAGAATAATTCATTCTTTGGGATCGATACCTTCTGTACCAAATCAATTTACTTGTTTACAAGTGATTGATAACCTTTAAAGATTAAACTCTAGGATTCCTCCCCTAGTGTACTTTGTTGTGCAACAACTGCACATTAAATCTTGGCATCATTACCAATGATGACAACTGCATTTTCTTCAAACACCCATTACTTTGAATAATTAGGATTTCCACTCTTCCAGTTTAGTTTTATAATTTTTGATTTGTTATGCTTTTTTTTCTTTTGTAATTTTTGAATTTGTTCCATAATTTGTTTTCCGTTAGTTTCTATTTTCCTTCTTTGGTTTTTGCTAACTTTTATTCTTTTTTCTCAAAGAAATAAAAAATAGACAAATGAAGTGGTTGGCACCACGTAATGTGTAATGTGAGAGATGTAGCTCCTTCTATCATGACATACTTGTGTGCCCCAAGATGTATCCACACAAAGCAAACATATGAATGTTCTACCTAACACATTATATTAGACCCCCCAAGGAGAAATATGAAGTGCCAGACCTTGTAAGCAAGGAAGAAGAAAACCAAAAGATTGAACAAGGATTTTCTGATCATGGAGAGGCCATAAGGGCCAAGGCAAGAGAAACGGGTTTGCTCCAAAGGAAACCCAGTGTGTTGTAGTAGAGATGTGACATAACCTTAATCAGGATATAGTTATATGTCATAAAAAATCAAGGTCGTTGTGTAGTAGGAAATTCATGCAGCTCAGGAAACAACTACATGAGGCCCCAACCATCAATATAAGTCAGAAAGTGAATGGTTGTCTACCTATGATGAAAATTTTATGAATCCAGAGTCCTTATATAGAAGGGTTTATGACTGGTGGGCTCAAGGAATATTCGAACAACCAAATACTAAGTCACTCTTCCCTATTGCAGACCCAGACCTAAATTTCACAATGATCAACCATTTTTGTTTGAGACTATTCTGAATAATATACAACTACTGCCCCCCATGATATATCAGTGAAATCCCTTGAAGAATTTCTTTCTCATCAAGATCCTGATATTCCATCTCCACAAGAAGCCTACATGCCTCAGTTGTTAGATGGTGATATGGTTCCTTCTGAGCCCATTGATTTTGGCATTTGCTTCATAAAAGAATCAGATCCCCATTTCAACTTTGTAAAGGACCCTGATATCCCCATAAACCCATATAATGATTAAGAGGACACACAACCACATACAAAGTCACATCAGGCTGATAATACAGATCCTCCCATGTCGACACCATGTCTACTATATGTAGATCCAGGTGATGAGGAGAAACTGAACCGAATCATCCACTTGATCCCCTACAATGGACACTATGCAAAGTGGGTTCATGTTACACCACCTAATCGATTGAAAAAACTAACCCACCACAAGTCTCGGGGTAAGATTTAATCCCAAAGATAACATATGAGTACAATCATATCCCCATCCATGCACATAAACAACACTTCCTTCACTAATGAATGAAGATATGTGGATTCCATTGGAGAAACTGTGGGGTAAAAGCAACATCATTTACTTAGCCAAAAAACCCCTTTGAGCTTCTAGGCCCACCCAATAACTGGGTACACCAAGATGCTCCTTTGTTCAAATCTCCAACCATCATCAACATTCCCTCCTACTAGACATTGTTTGAGCTACATCGGCCACCTGGTGATTTCATAAAAATTCTTTCCTACATTCTGGACTTAGGTTTTTCTTGGGACAAACAAAATTCTAAGTCTTCGGTGGACGGGGTGGTGTGTACCATTCCACCCACTCATCTTTCCAATTGAACAATTTCCACTACATTATGTAGTTTAGTTTAAAATTTAAAAAAAAAATTCTTTCTTACTTTAGTTAAGTCCTATATATGGTTGATTAGTTCTTTCATATGCATGTAATCAATACATTGCCACGATCAAAGTAAGTTTCCTGCAAGATTTTTGTAACTGTTCCTCTATTAGAAATCATATGTCTCCTAAGACCCTAATTAGTATTATTTCCTTGGGAAAGTTGGCAAGCTTAATTGGATAGATAGGAAGAAAATACAATGTGTTTTCATCCCATTTGTGGAATATTGTCTTGTTAAGTTTCTAGATTTTTTCTTGTTATAGAATTATCTAAACGATTATGATAATACTCCTAAAGAAATGAACTTCTAAATATGATAAGCACAAGTTCAGTCTCTTTTGCACTTCTTCCACCACATTCTTATCTCTCCATCCGCCAAAACAAAAAGAAAGAAAAAAGCCAAAAAGATGTGCAAAACTCCAAGTTTAGGGTGGCACACCCTTCCCCATCTCCATAACCCTTGTAAATTTTATATGAGCGTACCACCAAGAAAATATACCAAATTGCACACAAAAAATGCAATCAATGTAATTGCAAAAAAAGATCTCCAGTCAAATAGAGGAGAGATCACCTCCTTCCATATCTCCCTTCACTCAACTTCTCCACCTATGGGGATTTCCATACCCCCAACTCATAAAAAAAAATCAAACTCTACTTTTGTGTAAAACCTTATAAGAATATGCGGGAGTACAAATAATAGTAGGGATATAGCATATATCTCCTTACAAGTCTTGAAATGGAAGCAAATTGCAAAGAAAATTTGTGTAGAGGATTTGGGAAAATTTTGCTTTGTGGTTCCATAAAGTCAAGGTCTCTTGGCCTTATAAGGTGGTAAGGAATCAAGTAATGCTATGCAAGTGACCAAGATAAAATGTTAGTATTAATTGGTAGGTGTTTATGATTGTGTTTCTTAAGGAAGAACAATTCAAGTTTGAGGTATTTGATACATGCATATTTAACCATTTTATTTACATCTTTTATATCTCTCTTTAGGTGCATTTATTTACTATTCTTATTTTACAATTAATAGTATTAATTTAGATTTTCCTTCTTTAATTGGAGTTTTTACTAGATTTGGCTGAATTTTTCAAGAAAATTAACAAATCAATCCAAAATCCAAAAAAAATCCAAGATTCAAAGGATTCAATTGCCTATTTTCAGCCTCCCAGTCTAAAGCTCATTATTGCACAAGAATCAGTCAAGCCCAGAGACTCCAACCATACTCAGTCAAAGTTAGAATCAAGAAGGTTGATTATTGCACAAGACTTGGTTAAGATTAGAAACTCCAATCGATCGACTGAAATCCCATTCGATCGACACTCCAACGAAACCTAGTCAAACTTTGAATTAGGAAGGCTCATTACTTGAGATGAAACAACGGGGTCAAAGCAAACATTTACACATTAACCAATCGACTGGAATTTCTAGTTGGTCTACCTATGAGCCATATCCAATCAAAGTTCAAATTGAGAAGACCTTGATTGCACTCTAATCCACTTCAGATCCAAGAAAGAATTGAAGCCAGTCCAAGACTTGATTCCCAATCGACCGACCTACATTGTAGATACCCCATTGCCTGTAGTCTTCCCTAGGGTTCTCACCACCATTCCCCTCCTATAAATAGAAGGAGAGTCCAAGCACAAAAGGGGCATCTAGAACTTCATATTTTTCTTTTACATTTGTTCCCATTTCAATTATGTATGAGTAGTTCCCTTAATAGGGCATGGGGAGTAGCCCCATAGCCTATTCTTTACTCGATTATATTTGACTCCAATGTTTGAGTTAATGAATGTTATCGAACAGTTTTTGCATTTGATATTTGGTTAATTTGATTATGTTCTTATGGGGTTATGAGACCTTGGATCCCAACAAGAATAAACCCATAATTTCTTGATGAAAAATCTGATAAAAATTATGATCCTTTTACTCGAGTGATATTTCACTTATTTTATGGTTGTTTAGATTTTGATCTTATGCAGTGATGAGTCCTCAGATCCCTACAAGAATGAAATCATTATCTCCCAATGAGGCCTTTGATAAAAAAATATGATTTGTATACTGATTTTATCTTCTTTGTTATAGCTTATGGTAATGTGAGCATTTGATTCATATTTTCAAACATCAGAATCAAAATCACATATTCCATGATGAGACCTCAAACATGAATTTATTGGATGGTTGGACAAGGATCCTCAAAATGTCGAGACCTTGGGTTTGAGAGAAGTCCATCCTTTGTGAGATTTGTGCTCTGCAAGTAAACAAATCCACATGGTCCTGATTTAATCATGAAAATAAAAGTAGTTGGATTGGTTCATATAGGACGTTGTCTACAATGCTGATCCCTGGGACCCCCCAGTATCTCTTATCCCTGATCTAAATCAACTAGTTTTATTTTCTACAATTTTGATTCTTACTTTAGTTTTAATCAAACTCTGTAAAACTAGATTTTAAATATTATTCATTGTAACTAGTTTGAAACAACTATGAATAAGTAATTCTTTGGGACTAATACCTTCTATAGTGAATCAATTCACTTGTTTACAAGTGGTAGTGATAACTATTAAAGGTTAAACTCTAGGATTCCTCCCTAATGGATTTTGTTGTGCAATAACGACACATAAAAAATCCATAGCTATATTCTCCCACTTGCATTTGGGGATTGCTAAGGGTTGTAGAAGACCTCTTGGCCTCTAATGTTCAACCTTGATTTTTGGGCAAGTTAGGAATTTTGAGATGAAAACAATTATATCACCCTTCATATTATTCCACCAAAAGTGCCTCTAAAGGTCCTTGTCCTTATACATCCTAGTTGATCCAGGGTGCATTGTATATTTTGATCTGTGGAATTCCTACAATATTTTTTCAACCAAAGTTGAATCCTTTGGAACCCAAATGTGTTCTTTATACTAAATCTATCCTCCATACCAACTAAGAGATGTGTATGAGGTTCTTCTAGTAATTTAATCATTTCCTCAAGGATTTGGCTACTCTTTTGTGTTGTTAGAATCTCAAAATTGATACACGATTTTACATTGATGTTAATCAGACAAATCCTATCGCCCATACATCTCGTCTACCATCGAGATAAAACTTGTAAGTTTTTCCATTCAATGTCAAACACAACAACACATTCAACTTGCTTCCTACTAAGGGCATCAACTATGACGTTTTCCATGCTAGGGTGGTAGACAATCTTAAAGTCATAGTCTTGAGGTATTAGATCCATCTCCTCTTTCTAAGGTTCAAGTCTTTTTGTGTCAATATGTACTTCAAGATTGTTTCATCATTCATAATGTCAAAGGAAGCACCATAAAAGTAGTTTTTCCATATTTTCAAGGCATAAATAATGACATCCAACTCGAGATCATGGGTTGGGTAATTGAACTCATTCATTTTCAACATTTTAGAGGAGTATGTTACTTCCTTTTTTCCTGCATCATTTCACAACCAAGACCAAACTTGGATGCATTAAAGAAGATGTCAAAACCCATCATTTCTCAAAGAAAGTGCCAAGAAAGGTGTGGATATCAACTTCATCTTCAACTCCTAAAAGCTATATTCACACTCCTTCAACCATACAAATTGTTATCTTTTCATTGTCATATTGATAATAGGCAAGGCAAACTTACTAAAGTTGGATATGAAACACTGATGATATCCAACCAAATAAAGAAACTCTAGATTTCAGAAACATTTATGGGAGCTTGCCATTCTAGGATAGTAGATACTTTAGTAGGATCAACAAAAATGTTTCTACCCAAGATGTATGGCCAAGAAACATGACTTCAGAGATACAAAACTCATACTTCGACAATTTACATAAACTTTTGAGCTTGGAGGATATCAAGGTGCATACACTGAGATTCAATATCATTAGAAATGAGGATATCAGCAATGAAAACCACACAAAAATCATCTTAGAAAGGTATAAGGACTCCATACATTAAGTTCATAAACATGCCAGGAGCATTTCTCAACCCAAATGACATGACAAAAAACTCATAGTGTCCATATCGAGTTTGAAAGGTAGTTTTTGGGACATTGAGTTGATGGTATCTAGAGAGAAGGTTGACTTTTGATAAAGCATCAGAAAAGAGAACTTTCTCAAAGAGATCACTAATTCATGGATGTAGATATATATTTTTCACGATAGCTTGATTTATCTTACAATAATGGATGTGCATGCAGCGGGACCCATCCTTTTTTCTTAACAAACAGAACAGATGCTTCCTAAAGGGAGGAACTAGGGCTGATGAAGCCCCTAGCAAGTAGTTCTTGAAACTATTTCTTTAGTTCAGACAATTTGGTAGGATCCATGTGACAGGGTGCTTGAGAAATAGGCGTAATACTTGAGGCAAGATAAATCAAGAATTTAGTATCATGATCAGGTGGTAATCTAGGAAGCTTTTCTAGAAAAACATCCAAGTACTCATGCACTATGTAAATGATCACTAGGGCATTAGTATCAGTATTAACAATGGTCATAGTAGATATGTATGCTTTACACCCTTTAGTCAACAAGTATTAGGCTTTAATTGAGAAGATTATTTTGATTACAATCTTTTCTTCTAGGAGTTACAAGGATCAAGAGGTTGGGCATGGAGATGATAACCTTCTTGGAATGACAATTGATAATGACATGGTATTTATACAATTAACCCATCCCAAGAATAAGATCAAAGTGTTTCATATCTATGATGATAAATTCATATTCCAAAAGATGGCCGAAAAATGAAACAATGACTTTTTCAACAATGCAGTAAGTGGTTTGCAATCTTTCACTGGGGTAGATACATCCATTATGGGAAATTTTGGTTTGATGCATTTTCCAAAATCATGAATTCTACCTATGTTGCATTACTAAAATGATCCATTGTCAAAATCCCGCAAAGTAAATTTTATGTGTGGTTTGCTAGATTTTGTAAGTGTGGGATTTATTTTTTTCGTGTCCGCTGCCTTGACCATGCTATATTTTGGCATCTGAGAGAATTTTTATGGAGACCAAAATGCAGGATTCCTATGTCTAAAAATCTCGGGATTAGTTCCATTTCTCCAAACCTACAAACCAAACATAAAATTTGCAAAAAACTGGAGTCCAAAATACAATCCAATACAGTGAAATCTAGGCAACCAAACGTGCCCTACATACCATAAGTCACATGTTTCTAGATTTAATATGAAAGAATGAAAACTAGACATGAAGGTATATGTTGACTTAGAATCAAAGAGTGTGTCAATTGAATGATCATGACTATACCAGTCAAATTGGGTTGAAATCCGCAGGCACCCATGGGTTGACCCATTTAAGTCGGTTTTGGGTGATTAAATTTGCCACCCACTGGAAATTACCCAAATTCATACCCACTAGTTTATTTAGTGGTTTTGGCGGGTGGTCCACTAGAATCCACAGGTTACCCATATAACTGAATTACCTATACAATAATATGTATAATTATACACTAATACTTAAAATAAATAAGATGATCTACTAGTAATCATTATTTGTTAAAGAGTTCCATTCCAAACTTGAACTTGACAATCAAGATTTGATATGAGAGAGAGATATTCAAAAAATAAATCCAACTCTACTTCATTATCTAATTGTTCTATCAAACTTAATGTAAAGTCATACTACAAGTTACTCACTCTAGTTTATTGATCATAGTCATACATTAGAGAATTTTACTTTAAAATATGTATGTACTTGAATGGTTGTAAACATATAACATACTATTTTATTTGATAGTGACAATGTATAGTAGTTGGTTGTTCTTGTGCTATATTTAATATAAAATCACTAGTGAATGGTTTTCTTTTACCATTACAGTAGCAACTTAAAAAATCATTATTTATTAAACACATATTATATGGGCACCTGCGGGTGACCCATAACCTGTTGGGTCGGGTTTGAATTTGTCTTTCTTTTTCCCATTTAGAATTGCATCTTTTTGACCCGCAGCTGAGAGACCCAAATATGCAACGAACCAACCCAAACCCAATCCACCCACCTGTTTGACAGTTCTAATCATGACTAAACATCATTGTTGTGTGGTTTCCACATCAATTCTTCACATGTTTTCACACACAAATTCAGTTCATTTTGTTCTCATTTAGCCTATATTCATATTACTTTTGTCACCTTTTTGTTATTTTGCTTATCCCATGATGTGTATTGCAGATTTGCATCAAAGGAATCAAATTGGAGATTTTCCAACTCAATTTCATCTTATTTGGGACTTCTCTAAGCCTTGCAAACATCCAGAAATTTATTTCTACTGAAACAACAATGCACACAACGTGTCTTATTTAAGGCACGACGTGTGCAAATCCAGACAGCATATTGTTGCGATCACTGAAGAAAGGTACACGACGTGTACCTGGAAATTCAAAAATGAGTCTTTCCTTTTTGGAAATGTACACGGCATATATTAAATCAAACACGCCGTGTACCTCACACTTAGAAACAACTGTCGAAGAAAGACATGCCGTGTCCTAATAAAGACAGGTCGTGTGCCTATTAGTTTCAACAATTTTCAAATACGATTCCTTTCATTTAAAAAAATGAAACCACTCAAAGGAGCAGTTATCTTTGTTCATAATTTGAACTCTTTCATCCCAGAGGAAGGATGGAGCAAGGAAGGTGATTTTGAAGGTGGAAGAGGATAGTTTCTTGCAAAAAGAACCCCAATCTCCTTCTTTTCTTTTCCAAGCTTCCTCTCCAAGGTGCAACAAAGCATCTCCATTCCACAAAGCTTCTTGAGAGAGAGTTCTGTTCAGTTTGGAGCAGCAGTAGAAGTGGGATTTCATCCTCAAATCAGAATTCTACCTTTCTTGGGTTATACCTTGGGGTTACTTAGCTTTTTCCTTCTCAAAATCATGTCAAACTTTGAAATTTATGTGCATTTTCTATTGTACATTATTATGGAAGAATAGTTTCCTTTTCTTAGACATGGGAGAATAGCTCCCATGTCATAACATGTTTGGAATGTGGTAATTTCGTATAAATACTATGTTGCTTGTTTTTCCACCTTGCGAGTATTAATTTCTTCCTTTCTGCATGTATGGTTGGCCACCTTATGTGTATGTTTTATGCTCTTTTGCTTGATATGAGAAGATTGGTGGGAGAGTAAGGAGGTACTCTCTTGGCAAATCCTTCTTTACCATGAGAGTGGAAACAATGGAGTTGAGGAGTAGGTTTGTGATCCAAAATGAAATTCATACATGGGAATGTTGAATTGAGTTAGGATCGTTGTACTTGCACCAAGAGGTGAAGTGCAACATACAACTCTCTTTTAAAACAAGTGCTTAGTATGTTTAAATTTCATGCTCCTGTTGTATGCTATGATTTGTGGATGAAATCCTAAGTTCAAGATACTTTCATATCTGAATTTTAATCTCTTTTAATAATCCATTAATGTTTGTTAAAATTTGAAATTTGAGTTTAATCAACAAAATCACCTTTAAAATGGTCTAGATTGTTGAACCTTAGCACTATTGTGTTTAATTGGTTTGCTCAAGCTCCTTGTGTTCGAACTCAACTACAACTACTTCCGTATACTTACGGAAATTGGTTAAGTTGGGTAAAAGATCTTTCTTAAGATTGAAACTTGTTAGTGTAAAAAAAACCAACAAGTTTTTGGCGTCATTGCCGGTGAGATACGGTTAATCTAATTAGAGTAACAAGTGCTAACTGGTATTCAAGACTAGATCATCTTTTCCATTTTCAAATTTCCATATATCTTTTAGTTGTGTTCTCAAAAATTTTCTTGCTCTTTTTCAGGTTGTATGCATCGCTCGCAAAGAGATCTTCAAACATCTGTGTTGCTAGACCTTGAGATCGAGCGTACTCTTTCAAGCTTAAGAAGAGCAAGAAGGGTAGAACAACCACTTCTAAGAGGTGTTCCACCATCATCACCATCACCATATTCTTTGCCTTTTGAAGAAGCTACACCAAGTGATCCAACCACAGAGGACGACCTTCCTTTGAAGGATTTCGCAATGCCAGTCACCACAAACATTTGTGGGGCCATTGACTTGCCTGCAGTTGAAGTGAACAATTTCTCTATTGCTCCTTCTATGATGCAGATGGTACAACAGAATCATTTTGAGGGTACACCCAATGAAGATCCAAGTCTTCATGTAGCTGAGTTCTTGAAATATCTGAATACTTTCCAAATCAACGATGTATCTACCAAAGGAGTGAGACTGATGCAATTTCCCTTCACCTTAAGAGATAGAGCCAAGGCGTGGCTTTTGTCTCTTCCAAAGAAGTCAATCAAAAGTTGGGACCAGTTTCTAAATGCTTTCCTTACAAAGTATTTCCCACCAAGCAAGATAGCCCAGATAAGGAATCACCTCACCAACTTCTCTCAAAATGATGGAGAAACTTTGTATGATACATGGGAACGGTTTAAGGACCTTCAACAACTTTGCCCTCACCATGGTTTGACCAACTGGCTGCTACTCCAAACGTTCTATATAGGACTGCTCTACAACACCCGGTTGACACTGAATGTTGTAGCTAATGGTGCATTGATGACTAAGTCTTATAGGGAGGCTTATGACATCATTGAAGACATAATGCTCAATCATTTCCAATGGGGATCAGATAGCGGAACACAGTCAGCCTCTACAGCTAGTTCTTCAACCGGGAAGCAAGGAGGGAAGCATATTGTTGATGTCGTTGATCTTATTGCTACTAAACTTGATGTTCTTACATAGAAGTTTGAGAAGATGATGACTTTGCAAATCCAATTAGTAGAAGTGATATGTGAATCTTGTGGTAATTCAGGACATACTTCTTCTTCATGCTTTGCTCCTAATGCAAATGAAGGGAGTCTTGAACAAGTCAATGTCATTAGGATGCAAGGGAACAAGCAGTACAATCCCTATTCCAATACTTACAATCCGGGATGGAGAGATCATCCTAATTTCTCCTACTGGAACACAAGAAACGCTCACAACTTCCAACATGGACAACAGTAACTGCAGCAACAACAACACTTCAATCGGAAAAATAATGGGAATCCGTCGGGCTTCAACAACAGCAGGGGTTACCAACAGCAACAACAACCCCAAAGTTCTTCCTTGGAGGCCATGATAGAGAAATTCATCTCCACACAAATGCAACAGAATGAAGAGCTAAGGAGCAACGACAAGCTCTTGAAGGATGCCATTGCTCAACTCTCTCAAAAAGTGGATGGCATTTCGACCCACACAAGGGTGTTGGAAAATCAAATTTCCCAACAAGCCTTGACACATCAAAAGAACACTCCTTCCAGTTCTCTTCCAAGCCAACCAGAAGTGAACCCAAGGCAGCAAGCTAATGCTATCACTTTGAGAAGTGGAGCTAAAATCCACAGACCTTCTCCACCCAAGGAGAAGAATTCCAAAATTGCCGATGATGAGAAGCTTGACATCCCTACGGGTGATAAAGGTAAATCTATAGCTGAGGTACCACCTTATATGAAGGCAAATGCACCATTTCCACAAAGGCTCACAAACACGAAGGAAGATTTAAAGTTTAGGAAGTTTATGGACATTCTAAATAATATTCATGTCAACCTTCCATTAGCTGAAGTTATTGTAGAGATGCCTTCATATGCCAAATTCCTAAAGGACATCCTCACTAAAAGAAGGAAGGTAGAGCAAGTGGAGACCGTGATGCTTTCTTAAAGAATCAGTTCTATCATTTAGAATCGACTTCCTGAGAAGTTAAATGACTTGGGAGCCTTCACAGTACCATGCAAGATCAACGACACCACTTTTGACAAGGGTATTGTAGACCTCGGTGCTAGTATTAGTCTCATCCTGTCTACCCTATGGCAAGATCTAGATCTTGGAGATATTAAGCCTACAGATATGGCCATTGAGTTGGCCAATCAGTCCATCAAATACCCAAAAGTTATCGTGGAGGACGTGCTAGTCCAGATTGGTAAACTTTATATTCCTTGTGATTTTGTAGTGCTAGATATGGTAGAAGTTCCTTCAAATCCCATTATTTTTGGGAGGCCTTTTCTTAGCACTACATGATGCCTAGTTGATGTTCGTGAAGGAAAACTTACACTCTGAGTTGGTGAGGAAGCCATGGAGTTTTCTATATATGATGCTATGAAAGCACCCTCTCATGTAGAAGAAATCTATTTTATGGATTCTATTGATTCTGTTGTACAAGAAGATCGTGATGTTACCAACTTGATATCGAATTACTGTGATGATGATGAAGGTATGAATGATAGATATGAAAATTCTGGGGTATTTTCTAGTGCTAAACTAGATGCTACTGAAGAAGACGTTCCAATTGTTGATGACAAAGTCAAGGACAATGCCGCCAGAAGAAAGGTAGAACTTAAAGCCCTTCCACTAGGGCTAAGGTATGCATTTCTTAATTCTGACTCTACTTCTCTTATCATAATCAATAATGAGTTAACCAATGAATAAGAAAATAAACTGCTTGCCGAATTGCATTTGTATAAAGAAGTTATTGGTTACTCTATTGATAATTTCAAAGGCATCCATCCCTCCATTTGTATGTATAGAATAAATATGGAGGATGATGATAAACCCACCATTGAACCACCTAGATGTTTGAATCAAAATATGCTTGAGGTGGTTAAAAAGGAAATCTTTAAGATAGTTGATGTTGGTATCATTTATCCTATAAGTGACAACCCTTGGGCTAGTGCCATCGACGTGGTACCTAAGAAGGGGGGTGCAACTGTCATCAACGGAAACAATGATGAGTTGAAACAAACATGTATTGTCATGGGTTAACATATTTGTATAGACTACCGACGTTTGAACAAAGAAACCCAAAAAGATCATTTTTCATTGTCGTTTATCGATTTGATGCTTGAACGCCTTGCCAAACACTCTTATTTTTGTTACTTGGATGGGTATTCTGGGTTTTTCCAAATTCCTATCTACCCCCCCCCCCCCCCGACTAAGAGAAAACCACTTTCACATGCACGTATGGAACTTATGCTTACTGTCATATGTTGTTTGGCCTTTGCAACGCTCCTGCGATGTTCCAATGATGCATGATGGCTATTTTTTCCGATTTCATTGAAAACATAATGGAAATTTTTATGGACGATTTAGTGTCAATGGAGATTCTTTTAATCAATATTTATGTAACCTGTCATTAGTCTTAGTTCGCTGTAAAGAGGTAAACCTAGTACTAAACTGGGAGAAGTGCCATTTTATGGTACAATCCAGTGTAGTACTAGGCCATGTTGTATGTAACAAGGGTATTGAGGTTGTCTGGGCCAAGGTGAAAGCTATTGAGAAGATGTGTACTCCTTCTTCCATCAAATACATCCACAGTTTCCTCAGTCATGCAAGTTTCTATAGAAGATTCATTAAAGACTTCTCAAAAATTGCAAAGCCCTTATGTTCTTTACTTGCCAAAGATGTTGAATTCATATTCCATGATGATTGTTATACCGCCTTCACAAAGCTAAAGGAAGCTCTTATTTCTGCACCAATCATTCAGCCACCAGACTGGAACACTCCATTTGAACTGATGTGTGACACAAGCGATTATGCAGTAGGGGCATTTCTAGGATAGCGAAAGGACAATAAGATTCATGCCATATACTATGCGAGCAAGACCCTAGATGAAGCACAAATCAATTACGCAACCACAGAGAAGGAGATGCTTGCTATAGTGTATGCCTTCAACAAGTTTTGACAATGTTTGGTAGGATCTAAGCTGATTGTATATACAAATTATGCTTCAATAAAGTATTTGCTCAATAAGAAGGATGCAAAACCTTGGCTCATCTACTAGATACTACTTCTGTAAGAGTTTGATCTTGAAATCTGAGATAAGAAGGGGATAGAGAACAATGTTACAAATCACCTCTCTAGATTGTCTACAGATGTTGGAGATTGTTTGTGATTGAAGACCATTTTCCTATTGAGAAGCTTTATGCACTATCGTCCACCCAAGTGCCATGGTTTGTAGACATTGCAAATTTCCTTGCTACAGGATAGCTAAAGCCAGGCTTGGCATACCTACAAAAGAAGAAGTTCTTCCATGATGTAAAGTTTTACTATTGGGATGACCCCTTGTTGTTCAAACATGGGAGTGATGGACTTATTCGATGGTGTGCCGCTGAAGAAGAGATAACTACCATTATTTTTTAATGCCATGCCTCTCCTTATGGAGGCCAATTTGGAGGAGAAAAGACTGCAACTAAGATCCTACAAGCAGGTTTTGATTGGCCAATGTTGTTTAAATATTTCAATCTATTTGTAAAATCTTGTGATAAATGCCAAAGAACCAGAGGAATTTCGACGTATGGGGAGTTGAATATATGGGACCATTCCCATCCTCATGTGGTTATCAATATATTCTCATTGTTGTTGAGTGCGTCTCTAAATGGGTTGAGGCCATCCCAACCCCATCACCTGATGCAAAGTCTGTAGTAAAGCTTTTTCAGAAAATCATCTTCCCTCACTTTGGAGTTCCAAGAGCTGTAATATCATATGGTGGTACGCATTTTTGTTGAGAAACAATTCAATAATCTTCTTGCTAAATATGGAGTCACACATAAGGTCTCTATGCCTTATCATCCTCAAACTTTCAGGAAAGTAGAGGTCTCAAACCGAAAACTAAAAAGAATTTTAGAGAAGACAATGTCTAGCTCAAGGAAAGATTGGGCATTAAAGATAGATGATGCACTATGGGTGTACCGAACGGCCATCATAGGAACAACCCCATTTAAGCTGATATATGGCAAATCTTGTCATCTTCCATTGGAGTTAGAGCACCGCACACTATGGGCTATAAAGTTCTTAAATTTTGATATGAAGAAGGCTGGTGAAAAGAGACTACTGTAGCTGTAAGAACTGGAAGAACTACAGCTTGATGCATATGAAAATGCAAATCTATATAAAGAAAGAACCAAGATGTGGAATGGCAAAAGAACGTGGATGAATGATTTCAAAGAGGGAGACAAAGTATTGTTGTTCAACTCAAGACTTAAGTTGTTTCATAAAAAACTAAAGTCAAAGTGGTCTGACCCTTTTCTCGTATTGAAGATTTTTCCTTATGGATCTATTGAATTGCAAGGCAAAGATGGAGCAAACAAAAGTAAATGGGCAACGTTACTAGCTGTACACTTTGAGGGATGAAGTTCACAAGGGAGTTTCTTGCTCCCTTCAAGATACATGAAGGACAATTGAAGAGTCTCACTCCGGACTCTAAATGGAAGACCTCGTGGGAGTTGAACCCACATTAGGATAGATTTCTTTTCAAGTCTTTAGAATAAAAAACACTCTTTAGTCTTGTAAATAAGCTTGTCATGGATGAATGTAATAATCTAGACAATTCTATTGCATATATGGTATAAATTATGTGCTGACAAAGGTTGTTTTCTACAGAAACTACGGAAGAAACGACGTGTCTTAATTTGCACACGATGTGTCCCCACTCTCAGAACTCAGCAGAACGAGCTATATCTCTAGGTACACGACGTGTCTATATTTAGACACACCATGTCATAATCCAGCAACCACAAATTTTCTCAATTGGATTAAAGAACACAGCGTGTCCAATTTTACACACACTGCGTACTCAAGCAGAAGATGAAGGATTAAGAAATCTGGAAAGTAGACACGACGTGTCTTTATTTGCACACATCGTGTTCCTTATCAGAGAAAGAAATGTCAATTACTCTGAAGATATACACGTCATATCCGATATTATACATGACGTGTATCACAACAGAAGGATAAAGAACAAGATTTTGAGAAAAAAATACACGACGTTCTTTATTTGAACATGTTGTGTAGCTTATCAGTGCATTTGGGCATTTGAAATTTTGGAATGTCACATGACATGTACAAAATAGAACATATCGTATCTTTTATTACAGAAAAGAAGTTCTGATAAGATACACGTTGTGTTTTTAATTGGACACGCCGTGTGTTTTGTCGAAAAAGAGGGTTTAAACCTAGCACACGACCACCCCTCTCACATACTTTCTCATTCGAGCTAGAGCAATCGTGTGCCCTAGAACAAGCAAGCCATCTTCCTATCATGTTCATGGCCATGTCTTCTCCGAGCAAGCAGCCACTGTCGTCATGTACTCCTCTTCCTCACGGTGTATTTTCTGCAAGCAGTCGCTGCCACCATTTCTTTCTCCTATGGCCGCATGCCCTAGCACAAGGTGATGCTAGCCCCGCCATCAAGAATGAGCCGCCAACATCCTCTTATTCTTCAAGCTAGCCTCCATCCTCTTCTTCTTCAAGAAGCAACCGTCATCTTCTCCAACAAGCTTGTGGGAAAAGAAATCTACCATTTCCTTTCCCAGCACCTCAACGACACCAAGGAGGTCAACAAAAGCAGCGGCCACCATCACCGCGACCACGACGTGAGCCAGCAGCAAGCCGCCACCACTCCTCTCCTATTTCCTTTCCAAAAATTGGCCGTCTGCAACCTACAGATTTCCACTGATCACCAGGCACATGCCATGTCTTCATTAGCACACAATGTGTGCTTCTCTATCAGTTGCACATATGGCTCTAGTAAAGCAAAAAAATCAACCGTAAGCATGACTCTAGCTCCTCCCAAGCATCGAGATACGTCTCTACTATGCAGTTTTGGGTCACTCCTGAAGAGGACCCGACATACCAGTTCTTGATTGCAAGGAGAGTTCTACCTACTCAGTTTTCTTGCTAGCAGACCATGCCAACTCTAGGCTTCAAGGATGAAGTCCTCATGCACCTACATGACTTAGGGTTGAGCTACGTCTTCCTTACAGTATCAAACACTTACCCGCATCTTGTTTATGAGTTTTTGACGACACTTGTCACTGAGAAAGACCATCAGAAGAAGCTTAAACCTTTCGATATTATACATTTTAGACTTTTGGATCACTCTTTCAAGCTCAAACTTTGGCATTTTTGTGAGTTACTGGGGTGTCACTATGATGGCGCGATTTCTTACCCGAACATCTTTCATAACAACGAATTTTGGTTCAAGATTTCTGATGAGGATTTCCATGAGGTGAAATCAGCTAGGGCATCCTCTATCCAAAACCCTATCTTTCGGTATATTCATCGTCTTCTCAGTACTGGGGTTTTTTCCAATAAGGAGACACAAGGGGTTATTGGGAAGCAGGATCTCTTTTTCTTATGGGGCATGATGTATGAGCACGAAATCAATGTTGCTTTGTATATTCTTCAATGTTTCCTTGAAATCAACAAGGTGAAGAAGAGGGACAACAATGACATCATGTGTGGCGGTTTAATTACTTTGATGCACAAAAACTTGACGTGGATTTGACAAGGCTTGAGGCTGCACCAGGAAGAAACCTGGTAGATATTTAATATCTTCTCTCTACATGCTTGATATCGAGGGTTCCCAACTGCAATGACAAGTTTCTCTAGTTCTTCGATGATGATCAGTATGTTGACCTTCCAGACCCTAAGCATGTCACCTTAGAGAACAAGGACAACTGGAAGTCCTGCTGGCCACTGATGATGAGATAGTAGTTGCCCAAGCGGTTGATGATATCGGGGTAGGTCCTTTAGCCCCTTCTGCTTCTTCTACTCCACCGCCTCTCTCCACCAGCACCCAGACGGAGTATTCCTGGGCGATGCCTAAAATCAAGCATATGTATGGCTATGTGCAGCAGTGGTTGGATCACATCGATAGCCTCCTGGACCAGATAAGCACACAATATACTGTGATGCATGACATGGTCCACTGCATGGACTTGTGGCACATCTCACAGGGCCACTACTCCATCCTATAGCCATATCATCCGCCGCCGCCACAGCTGCAGTCAAAGTTTGCTCCACAACCCACTCTGATGGATGTCCTAGAGGATGATCTTGTCAGACAATTCTTTCAGACCTACCATGGGGGTGTTGGTCCCTCTTATTGATTTTTCATCCATGACAGGTATCTGGTTGATACCTCCATGAGTTCGGTTGATGCAGTGAGGATACTGCAAATTTCAAGCTTGGGGGGGGGGTACAACCAGTCGATATTGTAGTCTCTGTTTCATCTGCTTTTGCTTTTGTCATTTGCTTTTGTTGATCATGTTAGTTTTCTATTTTAGTCTTTTATTTCAGCATGTTTCATGTTCTGTATTTCCCTTTATGGCAAACTTATTATGAAATGAGGCTTTTGAAATGGAATGAACTCTCGTATTCTTGAATCATCTTGTACCTTGTACTTCTTTGTGCGATATGAAAGAATTAGTAAAGGACATGCATGAATCAAATGGAAAATGAAATCCCCCATGTACATGATCTTGGTTTGTAATTATAGCCTGAACTCTCAATTTTCACATCTTTGATAACTAAATATATGTCATGGTCAAAAGTTTTAGCGAATGAATCAACTCTACAACACTATTTAGAATACGTGATACTCTTGCCAAACTCTTAGTGCATATATAATCAATTTTTCAGTGAAAAATTTGCAAATCAATGAATGAAATCTTGTTAACTTAACCTTTTAGTTGACTCTCTTGTGTTGTGCAAAAATCTCTTTTATCATTTTCTCACTTTACCCAATAAAATATGGCAAACAACCCACATGTCATGCTAGCCTAGTGTGAGTCTAATCTGGCAACGATGGTTAGGTGGTATGAAAATCAAAAGAGGGTAAAAATAACACCCCAACTAGCACTACATGTGTGCATAAGCCTAAATTAGCATCCAAGTGTCGGAATCCCAAAAATCAATCATTATTTCTTTTCGAGAAGAGAGATCAACTGAGATTATTAAAGTTAACTAAGAATTCATCATTTACATCCATAATAGCTGAAAATTTTTTGTTGTACATCCACTAGTTGTTTGGCTTGACTATCCAAATCTTGTTTAGTGTTGTTTAGTTGATTGCTTCGCTTAATTTGTGACCACCCTTTCTGAACTAAAACTTTTCTATCTTTGATGTTTGAATTGAGACGATGTCTATGAAAATAAACCTAATGTACATAGTTAGTTGAGCTTATTGCATATCTTCATTTCGTTTAATCCATGCATGAACTTGAAAATTCCTTCATTTGTTTATCTATGCTCTTTTTGCTTGAGGACAAGCAATGGTTCAAGCTTAGGGGAATTTGTTGTGTGGTTTCCACATCTATTATTCACATGTTTTCACATACAAATTCAGTTCATTTTATTCTCATTTAGCCTCTATTCATATTATTTTTGTCACCTTTTTGTTATTTTGCTTATCCCATGATGTGTATTGCATATTTTCATCAAAGGAATCAAATTAGAGGTTTTCCAACTCAATTCCATCTTATTTAGGAGTTCTCCATGCCTTGCAAACATCCAGAACTTTATTTCTACTGAAACGGCAATGCACACGACGTGTCTTATTTAAGACACGACGTGTGCATTTCCAAAAAGCATATTAATGTGATCACTGAAGAAAAATACAAAGCGTGTATAAACTAAGACACAACGTGTACCTGGGAATTCAAAAATGAGTCTTTCCTTTCTGGAAATGTACATGACGTGTATTAAATCAAACATGCCATGTAACTCACACTTAGAAACAACTGTCAAAGAAAGACACACCGTGTCCTAATAAAGACACGTCGTGTGCCTGTCAGTTTCAACAATTTTCAAATATGATTCCTTTCATTTTTAAAGATGAAACCACTCAAAGGAGAAGTTATCTTTGGTCATAATTCGAAACTCTTTCATCCCAGAGGAAGGCTAGAGTAAGAAGGGTGATTTTGGAGGTGGAAGAGGGTAGTTTCTTGCAAAAAGAACCCCAATCTTCTTCTTTTCTTCTCCAAGCTTCCTCTCCAAGGTGCAACACAACTTCTCCATTCCACAAAGCTTCTTGGGAGAGAGGTTTGTTCGGTTAGGAGAAGATGTAGAAGTGGGATTTTGTCCTCAAGTCAGAATTCTACCTTTTTTGAGTTATACCTTGGGGTTACTTAGCTTTTTCCTTCTCTAAATCATGTCAAACTCTAAAATTTCGGTGCATTTTCTACTGTACATTATTATGGACGAGTAGTTTGCTTTTCTTGGACATGGGAGAGTATCTCCCATGTCATAGCATGTTTGGAACATGGTAATTTCATACTAAATACTATGTTGCTTATTTTTTCACCTTGTGAGTACTGATTTCTTCCTTTTTGCATGTATGGTTGGCCACCTTATGTATATGTTTTATGTTCTTTTGCTTGATCTAAGAATATAGGTGGGAGAGTAAGGAGGTACTCTCTTGGCAACTCCTTTACCATGAGAGTGGAAATTATGGAGTTGAGGGGTAGGTTTGTGATCCAAAATGAAATTCATACATGGGAATGTTGAATTGAGTTAGGATCGTTGTACTTGCATCGAGAGGTGAAGTGCAACATATAGCTCTCTTTTAAAACAAGTGCTTAGTATGTTTAAATTTCATGCTCCTGTTGTATGCTATGATATGTGGATGAAATCCTAAGTTCAAGATACTTCCATATCTGAATTTTAATCTCTTTTAGTAATCCATTACTATTTGTTAAATTTTAAAATTCTAGTTTAATCAACCAAATCACCTTTAAAATGGTCTAGATTGTTGAACCTTAGCACTATTATGTTTAATTGGTTTTCTCAAGCTCCTTGTGTTCGACCTTAACTAAAAATACATCCATATACTTGCAGAAATTGGTTATGTTGGGTAAAAGATCTTTCTTAAAATTGAAACTCGTCAGTGTAAAAAAACAACAACAAGTACCTATATTCATGTATAGTTGGTATAAGGATTTTGCACGATGATTGATTGCAAGTATTGCCATTATGAGAAAGTATTATTTGAAAACTAACCTTCCATCAACTTGTTTCCACTGACATTCATCTCATGATCATTCATGGAGAATACAAGGGAATTTTAATGCTCAACTTTCTTATCCCATTCAGGAGGATGGAAAAGGTAGTTGGCCCTAACATGGCCTTCCTTTTTGCAAAATTGGAAACTGAGGCTGGAAAAGGGCATGGTTGATCAACATGGTGGTAAGCACAGTTGTGAGACCTAAAAGTATTAGGATATCAACCATGTCCTCTATTCAGATTTTATCTAGGCCCTTGTTGTAGTTGTGATTCTGGTGCTTGTTGTTAACTTATTCTACTAACAATTTCCCTAGTTGTTGTACTGATTGGAGTCACGGTTGTTGTTTTGTGTTGTAGGATTTTTGGACCCATTGTTCTTATTTCTATTGCCATGCTTCCCTTTCTGCTCATAATTATTAGGTACTACATATGCAATTCTAATGAAGGCTAGGTTAATTTATATTCCATGACTCATACCTAGAATCCTTCTCATTTTTAGAGCATGGTCAAAAGCATCTTCAAAGCCAACAGGCCTAGAAGAGGCAAACTGAGTTTGCAATGCCACATTGAGCCATTTGATGTAATGATCTTAATATCTCTTCATGGGTCATATTGGTGACATGGAGTTCCATAAGATGGAATTTCCTAGTATATTTAGAATAAGAGGATTTGACTTGGGTGAGATTAAGGAATTCATTCTTCTTTACTTTCAATTCAGATGATGATGGGCTTGAGTGCAGTCCAAGTCTGAGGAATAGCTTGCTAGGAGTGAGTGAGACTTTCCCACCATATCGTATCTGCTCCTTTGAGAAGATAAGTGGAAAAAGTGACTTCATTGTTCTTAGGGCAATCTAATACCTTGAAAGTGTTCTCCATAGAGATTATCCCTGCATCAACTTTGTCTAGTACATATCCAACATCTTTACCATAAATTGCCTCATGACTCAATTTTTGAAATTATTGGATAGTGATTGACATTGGGTCCCAATTAGCTTCCCCAAGGGTTATGATTGTTGCATGGACTTCCAAATCATGCATGACATTCATAAGGACTTTGTGTCCACAACTTTCTTTGGAGGAGGTCCTTCAACATATTCATTCTCTTCATTTATCTTGTCCTTTTTTCCCTTGTCACCTTTGTCACTATTGTCACCTTTTGACCCTTTGTGTTCTTCCTTCCTCTAGTATCAAGTATTGGGAGGCATATACAACTTACTAATGCTGCAAGATTTCTCATAATGTAGGTTTCAAGTCAAGATATATAGATTGTGGCAATAAATACATCTCTATTCCAATTTTAAGAATTATTTCGAATTTTAGGTTTTCCCATCCTTAGGATGCCCAAAAATAGAGAGAGTACATATCAAGTAAAGACACCCTATTAGAGATGAAAAGATGACAATTCAACCCACTTCTTTCTAATAGGTGGCTAGGGTTAGTTCTTAAACAAGAAATAAGAAGCAGGATGACTCTCTAGGGCTAAAGGAAATTCCTTGAGTCCTTTTTTAGATCGACTGAAGCCATGTAGAGTGGGGAACCTTAGACATTAATGTGAGATGGATCAGAGGTGATTTATAGCTAGAACCTTGACCCTAGACACCTTAGTTTTCACCATTGAGTATTTTAAGAGTATCTAGATTTAAAAGTTTGGAGAAGTAATTTATTTCCTAAATATAGAGGGGAGTGTGTAGGATCTAATACAAACTTCTATAAAAATGTTATTTCCCCAATCCCAGTCCCAATACCACTTCCTAGACAATGGTAAAGGAAATCGAGCATGCATTCCTAAGGGGCTCAAAGGAAAATATATTATAATATGCAAAAAAAGAAATAACATTACATTAAATAATTTGAATCATAAGGATTTTATATGGGGCCCATTGAGAAACTAGAAAGGAACTTATCATGAAAAAAACTTAATAACACAACTAGATAACTGCTACAACCCAAAAAATTATTCTCCCATATTTGTAGGTTCATTTCAGTATAGATTATAACCTTCTGAGTCTCACATATAAATACCATTCATTATTTTCCTAAATAAAAAATCATGACCCAAGGGAAATGTACAAACATTGAGTATGGTTGTGAAAAACATGAAACAATAAAATATATATGTATATTTCAACAAAAATAACCACGTGGCCTGTTTATAAGAAATAAAAGTAATGAAAAAGAAAATTTATGTTTTCAATAAGCAAAATTTTCCAAATTAGTTTGTGATGATAAAATGAAATATAAAGTCAAGATTGAAGGACTTAGAAGGTAGAATATTAGATATCAAAAACTCACTTTATTAGTGAGTGTAGCCAAGGTAGGAGGATATCTCCATGATTGCATCACCCTGACAAAATGTGGAACCAATATTCCTCCACTGCTAGATGTGTAAATGATCTATAAGTGCACTCCCCCAATCAAATAGCTCTGGACTGTGGATGGTACACAATTAGTAGAGGCCAATGATGGTAACAATGCCCGACGTACCACTCCAACTGAAGATGGTGGAGGAGAGAATGCAATGTAGATAACAGATCACTAGGTTGTATATGAAGAAAGACTTTGCAATAGACATGAAAGTGAGAAGTTGGCTAGTGATGTCAGCCTAGAACTTGCTAGGAATGAACTTCTTGTTGGTGTGGTGGTGCGATTTTCTTCATCACATTTTCAACCATTCCTTCTTGAAGTCAAGTATTATGTAAGTGAGTTTAGTGTCATTAAGGGAGTTCACCTCTTCAAACATGCACACGGAACAATGTGGTGATTTTTGGTGGAGTAGTAGTTCACAAAGTTGGCAAAGAACACAATGGTGAGCTATTTGAAGACTGACCACACATGGAAAGAAAAGAGAGAGATGCAAGAGAAGCATAGAAGGATCTCTACTAGATCCTAGATGCCAATGGATTTGAGTGTGACACAACACACTCCGCAAGGAAGTTGCACTCCAACAGTCTCCATGGCATTGTATCTCTGTTTCTTCTCATTCATCATTAAGGCCTTGTTCCTCCTAGGTAGTGGGGTAGTGTAGGCTAGAAAAGAAGGTGAGTAGGCTCATGGAAGTTCATCTAATGATGAAGCCTACCTAGATGTAGAAGAAGTGGTAGAGGCATGAAGGGTGATGTCCCCACATTGAGTGTTAATGTCATGAATGAGCTGCTCAACAAACGTTGTATCGGCTTCTAGAAACTCCTTGGTGTAGGATTTGTCACCCTTCCTCATGTCTAGAATGGGAAGATATATCTTCTTCAGTGTGTATCTATCTAAAGTGAATGTTTCTTGTGAGTGTCGAGCATATTGATTATGAACGAGAGAGAAACAATGTGTCTTGAGTATCTTTTCCCCTGCCTTTACTCTTCTTAGAAGAGAAAGGGTTGAGCTTCTATATGGTACCATGGCAATTGTGAGGCTGATGTTATAGTTCATTCTCACCTTGACCTAACTTTGATTTTGTTTGTATTAAGACATCTAACAGTTGGCCTGTCTCACCTCTCCTAGTGTGTGACATCCTGCTAGTTGTTGGGGTACTAGTCAGTTGACTGGTTTGTTGAGTCGAACACGTGGAAATCATATCAATTTGTCTAATGCAACCCAGTTGAGCAACTCAATGAGTTAGATGTCTGGATGGAAATGGATGGTTGCATTACTAATCTGGTCAAGTCAGGTGACTTGTTGACTTATTTAGATGACTAAAAATGGGGGGAGGGTTGTTGAGAGGCACATGTTAGCCAATTGGCATGCATTGTGTTGGTCAAATGGCTATGACTCAATGGTGGTGGTACCTGTGGTGAGTGGCTTGATTCACTACATGGGATTTGGTCGACAGATTAAGAAGAGGGGTTGGTGAAATGGAGTAGAGACCTCATTTGTCTCTTGGTTAGGGTGTGTGCGTCGACCGAGGGCGAGGGGTAGGCCTCTTGAATAAATGGTGAATCGAACCATGATGGGGCAATGTATCACTTGCTTGGTTATTTATTGGTGAGAAGAAAGCATGCTAGTTGCTCGATTGGAAATGAATGCATCAACCAATATGGGTGAGTTGGTCAAGGTGTTGTCTTGGGTTGCCTTATTCGGTGGGGAGCTATCAACGATACAAAGGGGTGAAAGCAAATAGGGAGTGAAGCTCAACACTAGGGCAAGGGAGGAAATGAAGTCTTGGTCTTCCCCTAAGGTTGCTTATATGGAAAACAAAAGGCCAATCATATGACTGACTACTTTCTAGTTGTCCAACTGGGATGTAGTATCGAACGTTGAAGAGAAATCATCAATCATCGAGTCACTTGGCTCGAGTTAGTCGACTGGGTAGCAAAAGTGCAAGGAAGAGTAAAGTTAGTTTCCTGACTCACTTCATTTGGGTCAGTCAATTGGGCACTTAAATGTGTTAAAAGATTCTCAGGCTAAATGGGTATCTCATTGAATGAGTCGTGTGATTTGAAATATGTTTAAAAGTCTAGTGGATATTAGAATGTACCGACACCCACCGGTCAATAGGTTGGAATGATATATCAACCTATTTGAATTTTGTTTTGAGTTCCAATGACTATTTGATGTTTGAGTACCCATTCGAGTCACCTAATTGGCTTGATATGTCAACTAAATGGAATTAGAGGGGATGTCTCTACTACAGGAAGACCAGCCAATTGGTTTTGCTAGTCTGGCTTGCAGCTTTTCTTGGGTAAAAATTGGCCCTCCCAGTTGACCAACTAGATAATCTACTCTCCCATTTGGGGATTGACTTTCTACCAATCTTGTTTTGTATTCCATTATAAAAAAAGTTTGGATCAACTAATATATTAACTATGAATGCAACTAAAAAGATAAAAAAGGGGAAATGAAATGCAATATAACTACTCAAATGTAATAGTTTAATATAGCTAAACTGACTGTTGGGTGGCTCCCAACAAGATCCTTGTTTACCATTACTGGATCAACGTCCAAGTCCTCATACGGTCACATGATTGGGAAGGGGGAGTAGAGTTGCTTCTTTTGCTACAAAATCTTCAAAGGTAAGATATTATTTCATCATATGTTTGTTCGTCCAAAAATTCTCCTTTGACTTTGTTCCACAACACAACAGATGCATGTGGATAGATATTCTTGTCTAGGTATGGCCCTTGCCATTGGGACTTTTGTTTCCCTCTAAATAGACTCAATCATGAGTTGTAGAGCAAAACTTGATATCCCACTTGGTTGTATTTCCTCTATAAGTTGTTGTCAAGCCACAATTTTTGTTCTCTCATTATAGGTATGTGCATTCTTGTATGCAGACATGCGCAACAACTCTAATTCTAGCAAGAGAAGGAATTGTTTCTCTTTAGAGAGACAAGTTGAGATTTATAAAGTGGATTTCCCATCTAGCCTTATGTTCCATCTAGATACAAACATGGCATGATTTATCATAGATCAGTATAAACATAGCAGTGCCCACCATCATCTTAAAAGTGATCTTGCATGCCTAAGGAGCATTTCTAAGATTTGACACTCAATCCTTTCTTGTGTGGCTGACTATCTTTTCTAGGATAAATATTGATCTGCATGTTTAAGACCTAAACTTGACTTCTCGTTTGTGGATGGTATGGAGAGGATAATGATGATCCATGTCATATTTCTCCATCTAGTGGTCAAATTTATTCTCTAAGAACTGTGATCTTCAGTCAAAGATAATTATGTGTGATACACCAAATCTAAGAAAGATGATGTCTCTGAATAGCTTCGTGATGGGCTTGGAGTCATTGGACACAATGGGGATGTCCTCTACCAACTTTGAGACATAATCTAATGCAAATAGGGTCTATGAGTACCCAAAGTATTATGGAGATGGACCCAGGTAGTCCACCTAAAAACATCAAATATCTCAACTTCCTACCAAACTATCAATGGAATTTCATTCCTCTTCGATAAGTTTCCTGGCCTTTTCCATTTAGCACAAGAATTAATAAATTCATTTGCATCTTTAGATATTTAGGATAGTGGAATCCACACTATTGAACCTTCAGTGTAGTTTTCTTTGATCTCATGTGTCAACCTATTGGTCATGAGTGTCACTTCTCAAGAATAGGTGTCCTTCCTCCTCCCTAAAACACCTTCGATACAAACCATCATATCTAAGTCAAAAAAGATATGCCTTGTCCCAGTAGTAGTTCTTCATAATCTTCTTCTTAGAATGACCCATGCACTCAGGATGCATGACTCCAATGGCTAGATAGTTTACTAAATTTGTAAACTAAGGAATCTCCAAAAAAGATCATTAGCTATTTATCAGGAGGGAATCATCAATTGGTGTGATATCATTGTCAAGAAGATGAATGTGACTGAGGTGATCATCCACCATGTTCTATTTCCCTTTATTATAACATACTTCCATATCAAACTCTTATAACAATAGAATATACAAAATTATCCTAGGCTTGGCATCCTTCTTCATCATCATGTAGAAAATTACAACGTGGTTGGTGTATACAATCACTTCTGAGCTGACAAGATACAATCTGAAAATTTCAATGATGTACACAATGGTGGGAAGATCCTTCTCAATTGTGGCACAATATATCACATATTTCCTCTTATCAATAACTTATCCTAGGACTGCACCTAGTGCATATTCATTTTCATCACACATGATCTCAAAAAGTTGAGACCAGTCTGGTGATCTAATGACACCCATAGTAACAAGAGAAGCCTTCAAATTGCTGAAGCTTTCCATGAATGCAAAATCAAATGATAAAGTGTCACCCTTCAAAAGATTATTTGTGAGAGGCTTTGCAATCTTGGAGAAATCTTTGAAAAACCTTCAATAAAACCCCCATGAACCAAGAAAGAATGAACTTCTTTCACTATAGATAGCAGTGTGAGTTTGGCAATAAATTCAATATTCACCTTGTCTATCTCCATTCCCCTATTTCTCACTTTGTGGTCGTGAAAAATACCCTCTTTCATCATGAATTGGCACTTCCCTCAATTTAGCATCGGATGTATTGCTTCATATTTTTTATAATACACGTAAATGTGATGCAAACAAGAGATAAAAGAGTCATCATACATACAAAACTTTTCTATAAAAACCTCCATCAAATTTTTTTTCATTCCTACAAAGATGGCAGCCATGCATCACTAGAATGTAGTAGGGGAAATGCATAGCCCAAAGGGTATACGTTTTCTAGCATAGGTGTGAAATGGACAAATGAATGCAGCCTTCTAATTGTTACGGTGCATGGGAATTTGATAGAAACCAATAGTAGAAGAATTTTTGATAGGCTAGACATTCTACGACCTATTCCATGAAGGGAAGAGGGAAGTTATCTTCCCTTGTGGCCTTGTGTAGATTTCTATAGTCAATGCACATCCTCCACCCCTTAACTGTATCAATGAAGATAAGACCATTACTGTCAGTTTGCACAGTTGTGGTGCCACCTTTGTTTAGTACTACCTACACTGTGCTTACCCAAGGAGAACCTAAAATGAGATAGACGATCCCCATCTCAAGAAATTGTATAAATTATAAAAAAATGACCTCCTTCATGTTGGGATTTAGTTTGTGATAGGGGTATATAGATGGCTTACAATCCTCCACCATAGGGATCTTGTTCGTACATATATCTTGGTTGATTTCTGTCAAATTTGTCAACTTGTATTCCAAGGTTGCCTATATTTTCCTTCTCTCTATCATCAACCTATCCTCCTACTATTGAGTGAGATCTAAATTTATTATCATGGGACAAAATTCTTGTTCATCAAGATAAACATAACTTAGACCCTTAGGTAGGGCCTTCATCATCAGCGCCTTTCGTGTTTCTACCCCTTGTTCAATCATTAATATCATTTTCAGCTCTTAAATTAAACATTTGGTTCCGATTCGTAGGTGTTTAGGTGGAACCAGCATTCATCCAAATATGCATGATAAAAATATAAACTATCTGGGATGGTGAAGGATGTGTGTAGAGTGTCTTTCGAAAATTCACTATTTCACCTAAGTTGATATAATTTGTCAATGCAGTGAAATAAGAAGACTTCCTTATGAATTCTAAACCCCTTCAAATTGTCAAACACCATGAAATCAAGGGTCTCTATTCCTAACAAAAAATAATATTGCAATCTTCTACATTAGTCAAAGCTCATGTTATGGATATGAATAACCAGACAAAGATGATAGAATACTTAAGGTCCTCCTCTATATTCATGATCACAAAATCACACACCACATATGCATCCTTACAAGCTTGACTTGGACATCCTCTATGATCTCCATAGGCATCAAAATATAGAAACATGCAAGAGTAATTGTCATGGCCTTCGATATAAGATAGTTGAATCCCAATCTTTGGCAAAGGTTGGACGACATGATTGAAACACTAACACTCATTCTACAAGTGTTGTCCTCTAGGTAGATGTATGACCCCTAAACTATCTTTATGGATAAACATGTTTACTTTAATTAATTGGATGGTTAAAACCTTAATCAAACCCTAATAAGTTCTTTTATCACAGATCTAAGTTTCAAGTTTGGTCTAGTTTGGACACTGTTTGGGCACTTTTTCCTATATATGTGCTTGTTTTGGGCTTTTATGCAATTTACCCATATCTCGAGTTTTTCTTTTAATTTTTCACATGCTTGTTGTGCCTCACATGTTTTCATATCATGTTATAATTATTTGTACCTTGGGGGCCTTGTTGTACCTTGGTTTAGTGGTGACATCTAGTCTTGCGTTGAGATTAGGGCTTCCTCACATAGATGCCCTAACTTGATGGTCTTTCCTTGAGATGATGGGATCCGATGGTCCACCTCTAGGTGGTAGAATGTTTTATGGTAGTTATCCAATGCCTTATGGTCTATACTTTATACATATGGGGACAAGCATATATAACATAAATACAAAAAGACTAAAACTTGTTCACTCAAACCAAAAATACCTTTGGCATTGTCGTGTAGGGCACATAAATGAGAAACACATTTATAGACTCCATAAAGATTGTTATCTGGACTCTTTTGGTTTTGATTCAGTAGAGACATGTGATTCTTGTTTGTTAGGTAAGATGACAAAGGTTCCTTTTTCTGGTAACAGTGAGAGGGCAAGTGATCTATTATGACACATACATACCGATGTATGTGGTCCTTTTAGAACAAATGCTAGAGGTGGTTATCAGTACTTCATTACATTTACTGATGACTTTAGTAGGTATTGATATGTTTAATTGATGAAACATAATTAAAAAAAACTTGAAAAGTTCAAGGATTTCATGAATTAAGTACATAACCAACTTGGTAATTGTACTAAGGCACTTCATTCTAATCGAGGTGGAGAGTACTGAAGCCAAGTGTTTGAGGACATTCTATGAGACTGTGGTATTGTATAACAATGGACTCCACCTGGGAACACCACAACATAATAGTGTATCACAAAGAAGGAATCACAAATTACTAGATAAGGTGTTTTTAATGATGAGTTTTATTGATCTTCCAATTTCGTTGGAGGACATGCTCGACAAACCACAACATTTACAATTAATTGTGTACCATTCAAATATGTTCAAAAGACACCACATGAGATATGGTATGAGAAGTGTCCCGATGTGTCTTTTATGAAGATTTGGGAATGAAAACTTTATGTCAAGAAAATGTTTCCTGAAAAAATTGGACCCAAATCAGATAAATGTTATTTTATTGGATATCCCAAAGAAACCAGGGGATACTACTTTTACACTCCATTTTATGACAAAGTGTTTGTTTTCAGGTATGGTGCATTCCTTGAAAAGGAACTTATTTCCAAAGTAATTAGTGGGAGAAAAGTAGAATGCAAAGAAGATCAAGATCGACAAGTAAATATTGAACATGTAGAGGTACAAATGGAACCAGGAGACTCATAAATAGTTGTGGAATCTCAAGTTCCTCATGTAACACAAGAACTTCATAGATCTAGTAGGACACACCTTGATCGTGAGATATATGGTTGTCTTGTGACTCAAGAAAGCATTGAGTTGGTCATATAGGATGAGCCACAAATTACCTAGAAGCTATTGAGGGACTAGAGTCTCAGAAATGGCTTGAGGTCATGAGATCTGAAATGGAATCCATGTACACCAACAAGGTAAGGACCTTGGTTGAACCACTTGGATGGGTAAAACTGATAAGGTGCAAGTGGGCCTTCAAGAAGAAGACCAATATGGATGGTGATGCAGCAAACCTATAAGGGATGATTGGTTGCAAAGGTTTTAAACAAGTTCAATGTGTTGACTATGATGGAACTTTTTCACCAGTTGTCATGGTTAAGTCCATCATGATCATGTTTGTCATTGCTTCTTATTATGACTATGAGATTTGGCAGATGGGTGTTAAAACTACTTTCCTTAATGGGATTCTTCTTGAGGATATGTACATGACACAGACTGAGGGTTTTACAAATCCAAAGGAAGCCAATAAAGTCTGTAAGCTAATGATTTGATGAGATAGTCACAGTGTTTTTCTTTAGTCAAAATGAAGATGAACCTTGTATGTATAAGAAGGTTCTTAGGAGCATAATTGTATTGCTCATATTCTATGTAGATGACATACTATTAATGAGGAATGACATCCCTACTTTATAGGTGATTAAGAACTAGTTCGGAAGTACCTTCTCCATGAAGGATTTAAGCAAAGCATCCTATATTTTTGGAATCAAGATCTATAGAGATAGATATAGAAGGCTTCTTGGCCTATGCTAGAATACATACATTGACAGAGTGATGAAGAGGTCCATCATGCAGGACTCAAAGAGAGGGAATTTGTGTTGGTATGTATGCCCGGAGAGCCAATAATATGATGATGGTAATGGCATAATATGTAAATGATTTGATTATTAATAAAAGGTAAGATTTCAATTTATTATGCTTTTCAGTTGTAAGATAATGAAGTAACATAACAAATGTCTAGAGAATGATATTACTCGATGATGTATGTCTTAAGTAAATGACTTGAAGAATGAGATATGGATGTTAAGAGTATGGATTCTCACTATGTCCCTAGTTAGATGTTATTGTGGAAGGTTGATAGATAGAAATAACACATTAGACAGGAGTGTGTATTGGTTGATGACTAAATCTCATTAGTCATGTATGGCGATATCAAACCTAGCACACAGATACATTTTAAAGAACAATGTGTTATATAGACCCACCATAAGAGTAGCACATGGAGACCATTGTTATGGTGGTCGTAGTTATCTCTCATAGTGATGGCGGTGATTGTAATTCTTAAACCTAAAGTCACTACACTTATCACATGTCATTCGGTATGCTTTAACATCATCAAAAGTAAACATGAATAAGGGTTATCATAAAGGTGATGATTGGGTGATTGTGACACATGGGAACTGACTGTGAGTGATGTAGATGGGATTTGTCCCTCCTATGAGAGTATGATATCCTAGGCCACATGAGTTAGCAATACTGAGAAGTGCATGGCCATGTACATTTGAGTCAATATATGATATTGAGCTTATGTATATCTCATACAGTCTGTTATAGCAAGAAATATAAATTAAGCATTGAAGAGGATGACAAATCCATGCCTCAAGTTCAATTTGGATATCAAAGACAAAGGAATTATACAAACACTATAACACCTAGCACAAATTGTAGGTTGAAGTTGTTCCCCAACTTTCCATTTACTTGGGTAGCGATGATGTGTGACTAGGCACCACTCTTTGCTTGTAATGTCATAATTGATTATGGACATTCACTTCGAATGTAATATGGGACCTATAAGGTCACACACATAGGACATGAAGTAGATAAGGAGTTTGAGCTTGAATGAAGATTGGATTGATTACTAAAGAGTTTAGGCATTCAATTCAAGAAACAAATCAACTGAATAGACTCCCAACCGATCATCTCAGTGATCAAATGGCTGGTTGGAGTGTCATGTTGATTGGATGTTGTATTAACTAAGTTCTATACGAGTTGGGTGCCAAGCGACCAATTCACTGAATCAAATTGATTGGGTTGTGGTTGTGAGATGACTGTCTCACTCTGCGAGACGACTAGTTCGATATGTAATTCGATTGCATCAATGATTAGTGATGAGGTCATGTTAGACATTAATTGGAATAGAATTGCCAAATATGTGATTGGGAAACATGTGAAATGACCAGTTCTCTACGTGAACCCATCGTCTTGCTTGTGAACCGACTAGTTTGGTTACCAACTTACCGGTTCAACCCTCACAGGTTGTAAAAATTTAGATCTTCTGATCCCTTTCACTCCCTCATAGACTGGGAACCCTGATCCAAACCCCTCCTATAAATAGAGGGGTCCCAGGGGCTTCCCAAGACACACACTTGAGGATCATTTGCTCTGACAATTGTTGTCCTCTCCAATTGTGGTAACCAAGAGAGCCCAATCAAGTCCTACCCAACTAGTGAGGGATAGTGATATGTATTTTCTATACGCTCAAAATGCAAGTATACCCTATCGTGGTAATATAGGCCAATGAGAACTGGATGTCAAACATATGGAAATGTGACTTGAGAAACTATTACTAACTGTAATCCGATCAACTCTGGTTCAAGAAAGTTGATTGATTGATTTCATTATCTAAAATAGAAAATAAATCTAAATTATTGGTTGTTGTTCTCAGTCTCAGTGAATTCCTTAGGATATTGGTTTCACTATGTTTAAAATTTCACTTTAATCTTGATACATTAATAAAAATCTCTCCCAATTATGGATTAAGAGCATGTAGCGAGAATTACCCTCTCTCATAGTGTAATTCACTACCTAACCTAATACCAACCCCACTCTACTACCGATTGTGTTATTAGACAGGTGCTTTATTGAATGCTCTGGGTAATCTCCTCATGCTTTTAAACCACCTTTCTCAAAGGGTTTTATAGAATGTGTATTTCTATGAAGTTTCGACCATTAATTTTTCTTTTTCAAAGAAATGAATAGTCCAAGTACTACCTATGGTGTCAAGTATGGATAGTTCATTCATTCTCATACAAATTGTAACACCCCTGACCTGGGTTATGACCTAACTCTAGATGTTTTTCTTAAGTAAGTTGCTTATAATCTTTATCTCATCTTTTGAAAAGTAATTAAGGCCTTTGTGAAGTTATTTTCAAATTTGAGCTTATATGCAAAGCTATGTATGCATTATATGGTAATACAAGTGAGAAATGTAATTTACCCAAGATGAGGGGTTATGTTGTGAATGTTACATGTTGAATGAATTCAAGTGTTTTGTTTATCAAGAATGAGAATATGATGCTAAGTGGTGGCTTGTGCAAAGCCTAATTCTAAGTGAAAACTTGTGTAAATGATGCTAAGTGCTTAGTGCATTAATTATATCACAATTTGCTATATATGAACCAAATGTAGGGTTAATGTGTAATTTATCCCTTCTAGAATGATTTTACTCTTACCCAGTGGTACCTAGTCGAGATAGGAAGAAGGATACAATGTGTTTGAAGTCTCTAGAAGTGTTAGTACTCTTAATAATGAAGAAATCAAGAAAATGCATAAGTTGAATGCTATATACATAAGACATATCAAGTTGTGGAGTTGGAAGGAAGCCCCTATCAGCCATAGAGCCATGAGGGAATCTCCTATCGGTTTGTGACTTACCCATGATGGGAAAGGGACATCAAAGAAGGAGTAGAGCATCAACTTGCATCTTTCTTGGGAAAGATAGAGTGGAATATAATAATATGATAAGTGGAAGAGAGCTTGCCCTAGAGGACAACTCAAAGAGCTGCCCCCTCATATTTTCTTTATCCTTTTTTCATGACTAAATAATAAGTGGCATGCATGTAAAAGCATGTGTCGACCTTGCATGGCAAGGTGGCATGAAGTACCTTAAGCAAGTGACACCTATTACACTCTTTTCTATATACCACAAGTATATATACCCTAACCTTCATTTGTTGGCAAATTTTTTAGATCTAGCAAGTACCTTCCCTCGTATATCGTGCAACACCTTCCCTTGTGTTGCCCATAGTGGAGAGAGTAAAAAGGTGAGGCTTGGTATCGGCCAAGAAGGAGGGATATCGGCCAAAGGAGATTGAAGCTCCCAAGAAAGGTGATATCACCCAAGGTGACTTGATATATCGTGCAAGAGCTTGGAGTTCAAGTCTTGGAGCTTGGAGAAGGCTCATATACAACCTAGGAACATGTGGAGTGAACCTTGAAGCTTGGAAGCTTTTAAAGAGGTGGGTTATATAACTCAAACCCTTCAATATTGTTATCCTTTCCTCAACATTATTCAATTAGTTGATTAAATGCAAACATTATTCAATTAGAACCGACCAAAAAAAACATTATTCAATTAGTTGATTAAATGCAAATTAGGGTTCTCTATGATCAATTGAGATAATCTTGAGTCCCAATATGTAATTAGGACTGTTATCCATAGTTTTGAGCTAAATGATGATTTTGAGGATAATGATGATAACATCATCATTGGGTATCCGATATGGGTTGTCCACTCTTGAACAACTCAATATGGTTTGAGACCTTGCAACCCGATATGAGTTGAAGGCTTAGGAAACCGATATGGAATCCCATCATGGAGGCTTTCCATATATGAAATTAGGTCACGTTTTGTAAGACAAGTCCTTTGAACAAAAGGGGGGATTCTTTATCATCCCTATGAACACGATACTAGAGTGAAGTATTACTCTCACCCGATAAGAGAAAAATCCTAGAATAGGGGATGGGAACCCGATATGATATATCTGCTTTGTGTTAGAGGATCAATTTGGCAACCATATTATTATGATTTGAGTGTGAGGGTTATTATCAATAGTGGTCACATGATATGGTCATAAGCTATCATTTATCATCTTGCCCGATATGGCAACCCAAGATGGTTCCCAATATGGCAAGTCCAATGGTATGCCTGGTATGGTAACCCTAGATAGAGCCCGATATGGAAATCCTAGTGACAACCCGATATGTTGGATGACTAATAGGGAAGTCTAAATTGAAATAAACATGGAAAGCTAAGGAGAAGAGCTAGTATCATATAGTTGCATGAAGTATGGAAAAGCCATAATGATATGCCCGATATAAGGGTTACACCCTATATCCAATATGAGGATGTGGTTCCACCATGTGATTGGGTAAGTACATGCATTTTCAAATAATAACAATATCAATCATGAACTTGATATGATAAGAAATTTTTTAATCACTAAGCTCCTCTAAAGTGATG
Organism: Alisma plantago-aquatica; assembly: GCA_963693085.1. Classification (NCBI taxonomy): domain Eukaryota; kingdom Viridiplantae; phylum Streptophyta; class Magnoliopsida; order Alismatales; family Alismataceae; genus Alisma; species Alisma plantago-aquatica. The sequence continues at coordinate 1,309,079,785 of OY856409.1, read as the reverse complement.
CTTATGATTTATGCAATATTGAGACACAATGAGTTTAACTTAATTGTTAATGATAAGGGTGTAAACCTTAAAGATAAGAACTAAGTAATTTACATCCTAAAGAGAATGAGAGAGAGACTAGGACATGAAAGATAAGTATGTAGTTAGTACACACTAATACCCTTGAGATGAGTGGGGTATGAGTTAGGGTATGATTTATGTTAATGAAATATTGAAACCCTAATCGGATAAATATAACCCTAATTCATTAAAAGGATGTGTTCCTTCGTAATTCATAGTTAAATACATATGTTGAAATTGTTGATAACATGATATAATAATCATGTAAATATCTTAATGCATTAAGTATGGTCAAGTAAGAGCTATGTGACTATGCGATACAAATCCAATAAGCTATGTGAACTATGTGAATAAGTATTTGGGTCTGATGACCTTGAGGTAATAATCATCTGATAAGTGGTGACAGTGCTCAGTGATGAATGAAGGGTTGAATACCGAAGAAAGATAATGACAAGAGGTTGAGATTCTAAGTGAGTTATGTGACTCAGTGAATATGAAAGTATCTGACAAATGATTTTATGCTTTTCTTTATAGTAATTGTTGTTAACCTTGTTTGTAACTTGATTGATGTTAAAAAGATATAGTAACACACTTAATTCAGTAAGATGAATATTATCACATAGTTTCCCAGACCATAGATCCATTCAGTGTCAGTAATTGCTGAGTGGTGAAATGAGTTTTACTCTGAATGCATATTTTTGAATATGTGATAATATAAGGGTTCTCATTGGACTCCCAAACTAAAATAAGGGTGCTTGGTGGACTCCCCAAATACATCAGGTTGCTTAGTGTACTTCATGATAAAATCAACCCAGGATCGCTCAGTGGTCATCCTAATAATCCGGGAAAGCTAAATGGTCTTCTCCCGAAGAGAGTACATGCTACAGTAGTAACTCTATAGTAGAGATGTCAGTATACCACATCATAGCCAATTACAGTAGACATAAGATGTCATGCTAAACCTAAATGTTATTTAAGTATTCTCGAGCTAATTGAGAAAGGAGATGTATTGATAGTTGATTCTACCATTGACCTTGTATGGTACCAATTTCAACTTACTAGTGGTCGGCTAGGGCATGAGCGGTATATCTCATCTCCTCTGGGCATAATGTAAATGTGAACATGTAATCAACCGTGTAGCTTGTTTGTTTAAGGATAAAATACACAAACATACGTTGATGCCTTATTTATTTTATACGTCTGAATAGATAAATGTTACGCATGTTATTCATATTCCTTTTCAAACAAAAGGTGATTTATAGATTTGTTATTAATGTCTATTCCTTACACTCAAATATATACTTGTTAGTCAATGAAATACCTGTAGTTTATTTTCATATTATTTTCTGTGATAATAATATTGCTGACAGAGAGTTATATCTCTTGCTAGGACAATAGTCTCACCCCGTGAGATCCACAAATTCTTTTAGGTGATCACGGACGACGGACTAGGAACCGAGCTGCATAAGAAGGATTGTGTCAGCAAGAACAACAGTAGCATTTCAGGTCAAGAATATTGTCAGTCAGGGTTTTGTAGATAGATGTCTATGTGTCGTCTTTATACTCTCAGGTCCTTCGGAAATAGTCTGTAGTGGTTTTTCACGAACAACTTGAGATTTTGACTTGCTTGTCTCGAGGTTTTTATAATGTTGTTGTATATAGTAAAGAAAAGCAAGTGATACTTGTTATTCTTGAGAAAAGTCAACATGCTGAATATATGACATGAACTGTGTGTATATAAAGCTTTGGTCCTTTGTGTAAAATCTTAATTGAACAAGGATCTCTGTGCAAAGATGGTTTTAATTTTTAGTGGTTTTTGTTAACTCTATTATTTGTGATAATTCTGCATTTTTACTGGTGATGGCATGATTTGTATTCATGTCGTCACAGAAATAAATCCATAAATTAAAAGAAACTGATGAATTAATACACAAGAATCAAATACAATGCATAATCGGGCTACTCCCAAGTAGTAAGGAATGTGGGGACTAGCCCTGTAAGTTCCTCAATTTCATAGCTAAAGTAAGCCTTTAATGTGGGGTTTGCTCGTAAAGCGATGAATATATAATATGATGAGTCCAGTTCATGGTTTGAGCCTTAGACCTAGCTTAGGTCTTCATGTTATGTAACTAAAGAGATATTGATCTCACACCAGTCATAGTCGAGCTTCAATTGAGAAATTATATTGATTTAAGACTTATCTTCATGATTTGGAATATAATTAATCTCATGGACCCTTTGTAAGACCATGGAATGCGCCATGTGCCCGAGAGTCCAATTTTAGCTCATTTGGGCCAATCATAGCTTACATATGGGTCCTTGGAGTGCAAATTTGGAGATTTAGTGTTTCATGGTCATGATAAATGCTCAAGATATTTTTCATAGATGTAGAATTAAAATGTAAGGTTATCAGTAAAATTTTGAATGATTTTAAATTATCTAGAGACCTAGATAATTAATTTGGTATTTATCTAGTTTTTACTTAAAAAGTAAATGTGGAGTGTCTATCTATTTAGTTTTGACCTAATCTCATACTCAAAGAAAGATAATGAAAAGACCATCTCAATTCCAAAGTTTGGACTCAAATGAAATTAGTATGTGGACATAATAATTATTTCTATAATGTGGACTTTTATGCAAAAGAAGAAGAAAATAAAAAAGGGGGCGACCCCAGTCCACGCGGACTGGAGGCCGCGACCCCTATTTTCAGGGTCCGAGCAGAGCCTCCTTGAAGGGAGGAATCCACACAGCCGTCTTCGGATCGGAGGCTATAAAAACAACACAAATCTCTAGGGTAGGCTGTCACACGCCTAAATCTAGGGTTTAACACAAAACAGTGAAGTAGAAAAGGAGATCGAGGGGGGGGGATGGATAGGCCGACTATAGGCGGAGGCTATCGATTATTCCACTTTGACCTTTGATCGTGCCCCCTTCCTTTACCATCGGCGGCGCCACCCATCCAAGCGAGCCAAGCCGCAGCCAAAGAGGGCTTCACCTCGCGCACGGATGCCATGGTCACCAGCCGCCGGGCTCTGCAAACCGCCGTTCTGTTTTGGGCGTGAAACAGGGGAAAATGCCCCCTTTCCATCGGGTGAAGAAGACGGATCCGCCTGGGCTGAGGAAATTTGCTGATGCCCCTAAGCCGTTGGATCGACTTCCGAAGGCCAAGAATGGATGATGAGGTAACATATTCAAAAAATCATAACTTGAGATTTCATTATCCTTTCTGGACATATAAGGTATCAATAGAAAGCTTTTCGAAGGTACTATATTCTAAAAATATCTCCAGGATGTGTTTTGGACGTATGTTATTTATTATGTGTTGGGTAGCTAAAACTAAATGATTTTGATGTTTTGTCAATTAAAAATAGCAAACGAATTTAGAAATTCATGTACATTTTATTGAATGTGTATTATGATATTCTTAACATGATTTCAAAGTCTGATCTCTATTATATGAAGTTTTATTGAGATTTTGATATAAACCCTAATAAGGGTATTTTGGGTATTTCACCCATGATATGATTTTTAAATGACCTGATATTTTAACACATGGTCATTCCTACATTATATGAATACTTTTCTAGAGATTTGATGAAGTTTCTTGTGCTATAATATTAGTATTTAGTTTTAGACGAGTAGCCATTATGAAAGAATAATAAATGATTATCCTAACACTATAAGTGATATATGTATGGCCAATTCGGCTTGATATTAGTAATGTGATGGTATTCTACTTTGATTTCCTAATTGAGTCAGTGAGTTTAGAATATGTGACTATGTTTGAGAATTATTCTCATTATATGAAGTATATGTTCATATTAGTGCATAAGACGATTTATGTCTTATTTGAGTATAAAGATAATACTTATTATATAGCATGAGTTTTATTTTATTTTAACGCCAAGATTTTATGGTGATTTTAGATTAAAGTTATTTTTAGTCTAAATAAGAACCCTAAGTTGGTATATGTAGTTAGGAAGATGGGGTTTTGAGATTTAGAAATAGAAAGAGAGAATATAGGCTTGGACTGATAAAACTATGATGATATCCAGATTATTAAAGTTATGGAACTTGGAGTCGAGACTTCCTTATCGATGCCATCTGTACAAGAGGTAAGTGGTTCATGCCCATGAGTATTTATGTTTATCAAACCAAGTACATTTACATGCTTCTTAGATAAGACCTTCATGCCCTACATTCTACGTTAAATATGTAAGAAAGATTTTATGTCCTGATGATTGTAGAATTTCATATACTCAACACCTTAAGTAGTGATGATTCACAAAATGATTCTAGATCACGAGTTAAGTTCATAAGAAGGATAAGAGCATATATTTCTATCATATTCCTTAAAGATATTCCATATGGATACTCAAGACTATGAGATATGAAACAAAAATAAGTCTGCCACCCTCCCATGGTTATGTGATATAACCATGTATTAGGATTTTAAGTATAAATATGTTAGTAGTGTCCCTTATATATACATATATGTAATCAGGTATTGAGATTTCAAGTAGAACATATTGGTAAGATTCCGCTCATTAATAGATATAATGGTTTGATAAGAATTCAAGTAGGAACATGTCATCAAGGTTTCTTATATATGTAGCGATATAAGAATTAAGCAGTGAAATGGATTCCTTAGCAAGATTAGTGTTTAAGAAGTTAAATATCATGTGAGAATATGAGTGATGTACATGGTAGACCATGGCCCAATTTTCAAGATAAAGGTACTATTGGGATCTGAATATGTTATAACATGAGTTTATGATGATATTATCAAATTATGAGACATTAAGTCATGATTAAGATTGTAGGATGAGACTTTATATGATTTCTACTTTAAGATTTAAGATTTAAGTTATACGAATGTATTGAGATCATACATAATGAGATTTTATAGAAATTGAGTCACATTGTCAGAAATAACATTCTTATAGATATTTGATACTTGAGAACTCTCATATACTTTGTATATTCATATTTAGTTCAAATCCTTTCTCATAAGACATTAGATTTATTTATCATATAATTGGTATAAGTAAAGTAATTTGACCAACTCAGAGTTCCAGAATAAACTTTACCCATATAATGAGAACATCAGGTTTAGAGTCAGACTTGGACTACTCATTGTAGGGGTAGACTGATATAGAATAAAGATACATGATAAGGGTTATGGAACCATTCTCAATTATGTAGTAATTGAGGTACATGTTTTCATTCATATATAGATTTAGTGCATAATATAAGAGCAAAGATTCATATTCAGATTTTAAAGAGTAGAGATTCACATTCAGATTTCAGATTCAAAACAAGTACGTGTTGAGTACTCAGTTTCAGATAAGTTCAGATTCAGAGTTTAGTAAAGATAGACTTAAGATAATTAATTCAAAACCTTCACATAATACATTATATAATAAGTCCTCACCAGAGAGTCCCGGGACGATTCAGAGGGCGCGTTGCGTCAGACACTGCGGGTGTCACAGAGGGCATGTTATGCCAACAGAGGGTGTGTTGCACCATAGAGGACACTTATGTGTCAACAGAGGGCACGTTGTGCCAAAAGAGGGTGCGTTGCACCATAGAGGACACTTCGGTGTCAACAGAGGAGGACTTATTGTATAATGGTGGCCACAAATATATTAAAAATCATAAGTAAAAGATACTTAAGATTAGAGCATGTCTGTAATCTCATCCACGAGTGTGATGAGAGGAATTTAGATAAGATATTTATGATCCAGACACTTTGGCGTAGGCCATGAGACCCAGAGTATAGGTCTCCAGAAAAGAAAGAATAGAAAATAAGAGTTTGAGTAATAAGAGATAATATGTTTCTAGATTTAATCAGAGTTAAATGTTCATTTCATATTTATGATGTTCAAGAATATTTTGTAATATTTCAATTCCTTAGCAATGTATATTTTAGAATACTCATGCCACTTACTCTAACGGCTGTTTTTCCCAATGCATGGCTGGGGACGCGATGTCCGCAGGTTTTGGAGCAATTGAAGAACAAAGGGACCAACAAAGGCCTAAGAGACTTTCAAGCTTGCCTAGTGGGGTGCCATCTACCTAGATGATCCTGAGTATTGACATCTTTTTATTATGAACTTATACATAAACATGATGTAGTTTTATGTTGACAAAAAGCTATGTATGAATCAGTTTTACTAGTTTTGCAAAGTGTTTCATTTACTTTTATTGCAATGGTTATCATGTTTGTGACACTCCCAGAAGAAAAAAAATTGCTTCCGCTCATGTGATATAAAAATCTAGGTGTTACAAGCCCCTCATGGTTTTCATAGTTAAAGACATCAAAGGAGAAAGAAAAAACATGAAGAACATGAAGAACCCCTGAAGTAGATGGTTCAAACGATCCCTTCTTGCACACATGCCAATTTGCTACCTTTCAGTTGCAATTCTGTCTACTAGAAGTGTCTAGATTGTTTGATAAGTGTCCTTCTTCTTAGTTATCTCCTCCTTTTTCTCCCAGTTGTTGTATAATGGTAAAAGACAAGAAGACTAGGTTTGGCCGCAACTCTTGTAACTCATAGGCATGTCTTAGGGTGAGTTAAAACCTCAATCGTCGAATTAAACAAAGCATTCATATTTGAGTGATCCTGACCTGTCGATGCTACTGACTGGATGTCAGTACTACTAAAGCCTCTAATTGTGTGGCCACTTGTCAAGTTGTCAGTACTACCGACCTGGCTATCGATAGTACTGAGTTGCTTGGATAATTCTTGAACAAAACATTGTAACAATGTCAGTAGTATCAACTTGCTTATCGATAGTACTGAGTTTTCTCAATCCTTTCTGGTCCAAATAGAGCATGTGTCGGTACTACCGACTCCAAAGTCAGTAGTACTCAGTTGTGTAGATTCTTGTACATTTACCTGAAATGCATACAATTCAAACATAAGCTCTGGATTATAATAAATTATTCGGTGACATTGAAATTATGCCTATTAGATACAAATAAGTATCACAAGGTAATAAAAGTAAGTCATGCACCATTAATATGAGAGTTGACCAAAAAGTGCATAAAAATCAATACAAAATAGCATGTGAAAATGACAAATAAATAGTGCATCAAACTCTTCTAAGCTTAAATGTTGCTTGTCCTCGATTAACACACTCTCAGATTGTTTGAAACAAGTCCGCAAAAGGACATACTAATATGAGTATCATTTCTCAACTATCCCCACCTAGTGGTCCCAAATCAACTTTCATTAACCATTGAACAATTAAATCTATAGTGACCAAAAACATTCATAAAAGACATCCACTCTTAGATCAATGAACCCTATGAAGAGAGAAGTTAACATCATACTCAATCAGGCATTTTCTTGGTGCATTATGTGATTCCCTATTCTACATTGCTCTTTCCTAACTACCAATCTACTTGGAAATAGTTCTCCATATAAAATTTAATGAGGAGAAAAATCATATAATTGGCCTACCAATAAGTGAAATGGATGGTATGAAATGGTTGGAAATTGAAGAATCACAAGTACATCCAAATCATTTATGCAAATTAAAACATGATGAACATTATGGTGAAAAAAATGAGAAATGCATGAATCTGAATGCCTACTTTTTCTGAATAAAATGATGCATGAATCAAACAATCTCATCAACTCAATGAGAATGAAGTAAACAAGTAAAAGAATGCATCATGTGAATGTCTTCATCTCTTTAAGAAGAGTTAAGGGCATCTTGCCTCCCTCTTAATCTTTGAAACATTGATCAAACTTTTTTTTCATTTATTTTTTCTTATTGGCCCATGATTCTCGGATGATGGAAAATTATTCTTGGGCTTCACTAACATCATTCATTTTTTCTTTCTTCCATTTTTTTTTTATTTTTGTGGGTATGGATGTATATCCCTGCATGCAAAATTCAAAAGAGACTGATATACACATCATAAAGAAATTAATGATATGGAATGCATGTAATCTACATGAAATGACTTATGCAACTAAAATGAGATGCACAAAATTGTTGATGCATACATGAGTTTTTTTCTAGAATGCAATAAAAGCAAACTAATATCATGTCACCTATTATGCCATGCAATGCAACAAGAGGATATAATTTGGAGTACTTATTCATCTTAAGGTGGTGATTCAATAATGAGTGTAGGATGGGTGGAATCACATAATTAAGAGACAAAGCCTTTCATAAAAATGTGGTATGTCCCTCTCTAATGACCTGTGAATAGGGTAACCTTGGGATTTCTTTCTTAAGTTTTAGTTTAAGGTCCCATTAACTGTTTGATCAATTTAAGCTCGAACCCCATCTTCATCAACATTTCATGAATAATTAAGATGTACATTCATATTAAATGTCCTTAAGCTGACTTTCCCATACACTTTCTCTAAGTTGTGCAACTCAAGGATTTTACAACTAAGCCAACACATTTTAATTTTTATTTTTTTTCATTTCATTGCATATAACAAGAACAAGAGATATTGACATGGACCATGAATTTAAATTCCACTTATACACTAGATAGATGTGGATCCTACAACTTAAAAAAAAAGATAAAACTAAAAAGCAAATAAAAACTAATGAAAATAAAACTAAGGATAGAAATTATTTCAACTACCCCCGTAAGATTAACTCGAATATGTCCACATAGTCAAAATTCAAATCTCAAAGGAGGAACAGTGGTACTGGATCGCATGGGTGGTGGTAAAGGATATGCCATGGTGGGATCAGGGGGGAACGTCCCCTGGAAACTTGGCAGCTATTGTGGTGGTGGTGGGGTTGTGGACATCCACCAAACTACCCCTAGTTCTAATAGTGATCAAAGAACGGTTGTTGGTATCCCTCCATCTATTGTAGACGCATGTGCATGTTCTCTTGGTTGGCCAAGATAAGTTTCTCATTCTCAAATATTGTCTACTGATTGTGGTACAACAGTCCCTGCACGTCGTGGATGCCTGTCAATGTTTCTGATTGTTGTTGTTGGCCCTGATGTATTTCTTACAACATCTCGTACATCCCTGCCATGGAGTATGGATTCTCCTCATGTGATGGTGGTGGGGTAGAAGAGATATAGGTTGCATTATGTCGTGGATGATTGCGTGGAACTGGCTTTCTCGTGACTGGGTTGGTTGGTTCCACCTCCTCTTCCTCCTCTGCTTCATTTTGCTCCAATGCTGGTCTTCTACTTTAGTTGTGTCTTCTTCCTCCTTGTCTGATGAATTATCCATTGGGCATCGCATGAGGTGGATTCCATGTAGGTTGAAGATAGCATCTGGAAGTGCCCTCTCATTATATTGTGTGCCTATTGTACAACATGCATATGCAATATTCAAGTGTTTGTTGACGAGGCCAGACTTCATGAAGTGCTTGAGATCAAGCTTTGGGGCAACCTTCATTGGTTTAGTGGTGGAGAGGTCAAGGTTGACATGCATATGCAATTAGATTGATCAACCCTAAAAAATTATTTGGAGGTTTCCTCCCCACATGGTGCTTGACTCCCATCATGTATAGAAGAAAGAAGGCGCCAAAGTCCAAACTTCTTCTCCTTAGCTCCATCAGCTTGTACATAAAGTATAGGTCAACCTGCTGGGTTTTCCCTTCCCTTGACTAGATCTACAAAAAATAGTGTTGGTGATGAGGTGATGAAGTATACGAGAAAAAGGATGCTCAATGTCATTGATAGAATTGATATTCCAACTGATGTGTTGGCCTTCTGGTAGCTTGGATAGTAACTCCCAAGCTGCCTTGAAGCTGAAGTTGTCAGGATAGTATCGATCTCCTTCAGATGGCCATCCATATATGGAGTTAAATTACTACAATGTCATGGTGTAGAGAGTGTTGTAGAGGAGAAAGTTGATGATGCCACCTCTCCATCCATCCCCATGCTTGGGAATGAAGCAGACCTCCAGTGATGCCATGAACTCACAGTTGAGGTCTGGTTAGGTTAGCTAGTCGTTGAAGAAGGGATGGTGGACCACTAGCCCTTGATGCTCACAGACCATGTGTATGTTGTCATTGAAGCCAATGGAGTCCATGAACTCATGGTCTCCATATCTTGTTGCACGGATCTCGTACTTTTGCAACTACTCATATATATTCTTGATTTTGGTGTTGGGATGGGCTATTCGACCAGGTTTGGGAACCATGTTTGGAACCCCCACCGATGAAGAAGCCTTGTGCCTTCGTGCCATCTCTGAAACAAGAAAGTGGTTATGAAAAGAGAGATCAATGTGAGTCTAGATGCCTGAAGATACTTGCACACACTTTCTTGGAAGAAGAGTAGAGAAGGTGTGATGAAAAAAGATTCATACTTCTTTTACAGTTGTGGTTGCCTCTCTACCTTCGCATTGGTACTACTGACGAGGAGCTGTTAGTATTAGCTTTTCATTGTGAATCTGCATGATTGGTGGTACCAATGGTCTTGATTGGCTAATTTGATGATGTAGATTGTCTGTTGTCAGTAGTACTGACCCTTTGTCGGTAGTACTGACATACCCATAGATCAGTATTACCAATCATTAGATGTGGTTGATCTTGATCACTTGTTGGCACTCCAACGGATTGTTGACACTAGGTGTCGGTAGTATTGACTAGTTCAAATTCAGTCGGTGCTTCTGAGCAGAAACTCAGTGTCTCGAACCTAGGACACATTTTTTATCAGTACTATTGATGATGTGTTAGTGGTATTGAGTCCTTATCAACTCAGTCCTCTTCTCTACAAAAAGTTGGTGCTACCAACATAGTGGTCAATAGTACTGAAGTGATTTGCACAATTTTCATAGATTCCTTGTGATGTTGTCTTTACCACTGAGATGGAAGTTGGTAGTACCGACCTTTGCAGTTGACTCCATAATTTTTCCTGTAACCTTGTCAGTATTACCGACATAATGTCGAAAGTACCAATTGATATTCAGCCTGCACACCACACAAAATGTATCAAGGTACCTTTTTTATATAAAACTAAGTATATAAAACATAATTTACAGCTACAATGCTACAAATTGGAGTATAAAAAACATTAAAGATTATTGGGTTGCCTCCCAGCAAGCGTCCTTTTTTTATGTCATAGGCTCGACGATGCTAATCCCATGAGATCAGTGAAGCTCAACAAGCTTCAACTCATCCACCTTCCTCATCACATCTTCCCCAAAGTAATGCTTAAGACGATGGCCATTGACAATAAATGGCTCATCCCCATTTCTAATCTCCACAATTCCATGGGGGAAAGCTTTAATCACCTCAAAGGGTCCACTCCATTTAGACCTCAACTTACTAGGATGTAGCTTCAACCTAAAATTAAATAGGAGGACCTTCTATACTGGATTAAATATCCTATTCAAAATATGGCGATCATGAAATTGGTTAGTCCTTTCCTTATAAATTATTGATCTCTCATATGTATCAAACCTAAGCTCATCCAATTCATTCAACTCTAACAATCTCTTTTTTTCTACATTGTCCAAATTGTAGTTTAATTTCCTCAGATCCCACTTGGCCTTATGCTCTATATCCACAGGTAGATGACAATATCTTCCTTAAACCAACCTAAAAGGAGTAGTACATATAGGTGTTTAATAGGTAGTCCTCTACACCCAAAGAGCATAATTAAGCAACATGATCCAATTAGTCTTATTTGTTGAAACTATCTTTTCCAAAATCTTCTTGATCTCCCTATTAGACACTTCAAATTGTACTTGAGTTTGGGGGTCGTATGGATACCTACCCTTTGTTTCACCCCATATTTCCTCAAAAGTTCCCCAAACTTTCTATTGGTGAAATGAAAACCACCATCACTAATCATTAACCTGGGCACCTCAAACCTACAAAAGATGTGTTCCTTCATAAATCTACATACCACCTAAGTGTCATTGGTGTGGGATGAAATTGCTTCCACTCACTTAGATACATTGTCCAAAGTAAGTAACATATAAAGAATAGAATTAAAATACACAAAAGGGCCCATGAAGTCTATGCCCCATAAGTCAAACACCTCAATTTCCTTAAAACATTTAGGGGTATTTCCTCTCTTTTTGAAATATTATCCGCACGTTGACACACATCACACTGACGAACATAATTGTATGTATATTTAAAATTATTGTCCAATAAAAACCTCATTCTAAAACTTTAGTCGCAGTCCTAGAACTAGCATGATGACCTCCTATAGGTAAAGAATGACAGTTTGCCAAGATACTCTGTAATTCACAGTCTAGCACTCTTCTTAAGAATATCATCCCTACACTGCCTAATCAAAATTGGGTCATCCCATATATAATACCTTAATGAGTGGAAGTATCTTTTCTTCTCTTGGTATCCCCAATCTCCTGGAAACTCTCCACATGCCAAATAGTTCACAATGTTTGCAAAACATGGGTCTTTGATTTTCATAGCAAAGAGCTACTCATTAGGGAACTCTTCCACAATGGGTATACCAATATCCTTTTCATCCACTAGTTCAAGCCTAAAAAGATGATCCACCATCACATTCTCAGTGTTGGATTTATCCTTGATTTCTATATCAAATTCCTACAAAAGTAAGATCCACCTGATCAATGTGGGCTTGGCATCTTTGTTCTGCAACAAGAATATAATGGTTGTATGATCATTCCACACTATCACCTTACACCTTATAAAGTACTGATAGAATTTCTCAAAAAAGAAACAACCACTAACAATTCCTTTTCAGTTGTTGTATAATTCAGTTGGGCATCATTTAATGTTTTGTACACATAATAAATGACAACATGTAATTTATCTCGGTGTTGGCCTAAAACAACCCCTACTGCATTATCTGATGTGTCACACATCACCTCAAAAGGTTGACTCCAATCTAGAGCCTAGACAATGAGTGCAGCGACTAGCTTCTCCTTCAACGCCTTGAAAGATTTCAAACATCACTCGTCAAATTTAAAGTCAACATTCTTTTCCAATAACTCAGAGAGCGGTTTAGAAATCTTAGAAAAATCTTTGATAAAGCAACGGTAAAATCCGGTGTGTTCTAAAAAGCTCCTTACTCCCTTCACTAATGATGGTGGAGGTAGTTTGAAGATCACTTGTATTTTGACTGAGTCTACCTTCATTCCTCTATTGGACACCTTATGTCCCAAGACAATTCCTTCACTCACCATCATGTGACATTTTTCCCAGTTCAAAACAAGGTGAGTGTCCTTGCATCTTTGCAAAACTTTATCTAGATTGTCAAGGCAATCATCAAAGGACTCCCCGTACATCGAAAAATCATCCAAAAACACTTCCAGGCATCGCTCTACCATATCAGAAAAAATGGCAAGCATGCATCGTTGGAAAATGGTCGGTGCATTGCAAAGACCGAACGACATACGACGATATGCAAATGTGCCCTAAGGAAAAGTGAAATTAAATTTATCTTGATCTTGTGGCTTGATGGAAATATGATTGCATCCCAAATAAGCATCAAGGAAACAAAAATGAGAGCAATCAGCAAACTTCTCTAAAATCTGGTCAATAAAAGGGAGCAGAAAATGATCTTTTAATGTAGTCACGTTCAACCATCTATAGTATATGCAAACACGCCACCCAATCACTAGTCTAGTGGAAATTAGCTCATCATTGGAGTTAGTAGTGACCATTATACCCCCCCCCTTTAGTAACCACCTGGGTTGGACTAACCTAGTTTGAATCAGAGATAGCATATATAATACTTGTAGATAAAATTTTCACTACCTCTTTTTTCACTACCTCAGCCATGATGGGGTTCAGTCGATGTTGAGGTTGTACTATGGCTTTGGATCCTTCCTCCAGTCTGATCTTGTGTTGGTAGAAACTAGGGGAGATCCCTTTTATGTCTTCCATGGACCAGCCAAATGTAGCTTGATGGTTCTTTAAAACCCTAAGCAATTGCTCCTCTTTTGAACGCTTAGTGAAGCCGATATTAGGACTGGAAGTTTCTCCTCTTCCCCCAAGAAAATGTACTTCAAATGAGGTGGCAATGTCTTTAGATCTAAATCTATGGGACTCAATAAAGAATGAACCAATGGAGGTGAGAGTGGTCTCAGATCCTCAAAATGACTAGTATAGTAGCATGGCAAGGTCTTGAGAAGAAAGCCACACTCCTCCAAAAAACAGTGGTTGGTATAATCATGTACCAGATTCATGAGACATGCCTATAAAGGCAGTTACGAATAAGCTTGATCAAGAGCAGTAGAGGTCACCTCCTCACTTTTTGTTGGGTAAAATTCCTCTTCTTTATCATCTCGATGTTGCAATATCTTTATTAAAGATCTATCCTTTGTGTTGTCTAAGATGTCCACCACCAGTGTGCCTTTGTGGACTTGCATCATCAAATGAGTCATCTCAAGAAATGGATTTCTCAGAAATAATGACACATTTTCTTGGACCTACTGCATCATTAGACATTGGGCTTTAGCTTTGGCAGTCTGTGTTGGTTGGGGCATCAAAATTTTGAATCACTCCTCTCTATTACCCAATGTCAGTCTTCCTCTATCCATTTCTAGAATCATACCAGCTATTTCTTGGAATGGCCTCCCCAGTAATAGTTGGTTGTCTTGTCCATCTTGCATCTTCATGACAACAAAGTTTGTTGGAAATAAAAATATGACCACTTGACAAGAACATCCTCATAAATACCATAAGGCCTCACCACAGATTTGTCTGCCAACTGAATAGTCATATTTCTCTTTCTGGACTCCTGTAGACCTAACTTTTTGAAAGTGGTAAAGGGCATAAGATTTATGCTAGCCCCTGAGTCACATAAGGCCTCTCCAAATCTCATCTTCCCAATAAAATAAGATATATTAAAACAACCTAGATCCTATTTTTTCAGTGGTGATGTACCCAAAATAAAAGAACTGACTTGCTCCTTCAAAACTACCACATTAGAATCATCTATCCTCCTCATCTTGTTGATCAAATCCTTTAGAAATTTTCCATATGAAGGGATCTACTTGATTGCATCAATCAATGGGGTATTGACATGCAATTTTCTAAAGTTGCCCAGAAATTTCTGAAATTGTTGAACAATCTTTTTTGCTTTCAGATTGCTTGAAAAGCGCAATGACTTTACCACTTTCTTTTGATGAGGTGGGATATATGGATTTTTACTTGTTTACTTTATCTCATCAACCTCTTCCTCAGCTGTCTTTTTCTCTACTACAATATCTCGTTCCATTGTATCTATAGTCATTGCCTTGCCTTTAGCACATGTGGCCTTTCTTTCATCTGAACTAGATGGTGTATCATTTAGCAATAATCTTCCACTTCAAAGTAAAATAGTCTTGAACTATTGATATCTAGAAGGTACATTAGTGTTCGCTGGAAACCCTTGATGTCCTGGCTTCTTCAATGAAGCCACTTCCGATATTATTTGAGAAATTTGTGTTTCTATACTATAGACCTGTGCTCCTTGGTTCTGATGTTCTCTTTGATTTTTGCAGATGAGCACTTCATTTTGACTTATTAGCTTCCCGAGCATCTCTTCAATGTGGTCAATTTTACTAGGACCCCTATCCTTCTATTGACCACCAACCTGTTATGGCTTATTTTGCTGTGTTGGAGACACATCTTGCTGGAAATTATTAGCATCCTTCCAGGAGAACTTAGGATGCTTCCTCCAAGGGTAATCGTTATTCCTTTAATATTTTATTATCATGCAAACTTGCATTCCTCATCTTCCCATTCTGAAGAATTTCCATCTTTTGCACACAACTTCTTAGCAATCAAGTGTAGCTTCTCATTCAGTAGCAAAATAACCTTAGACTCCCCAACACTTTTAAGAGTTGAAGGTGCTCTCTCTCATGTCCCCATGTTTGATTCTTAGACATGTTCTTTAAGATTTCATGATAGTGGGTTGGCTTGTTGTTGAGGAAGAAGCCCGCTCCTACATTATCAAGTAGGGTCCTTTCTCCCTTATGCATACCATATTAGAAAATCTTCATTTGACCTAATAAATGGATGCCATGGTGAGGGACCTTCCGAAACATGTTCTAGAATCTCTCCCATGCCTCAGAATATGAATCATCAGCTTGTTGTTTGAAGTGTGGATTTTCTTGACTAGGTCATTTGTCTTCTGGGGTGGGAAGTACCGCTCAAAGAAAGCATCAATCATTTGTTCCCAAGTTTCAATGCACTCATTATCAAGGTTATGAAACCAAGACTTAACACTATCCCCCCATGATGATGGGAATATCTTCATATATATGACAATCACCAACACCCTATCTATCTTGATCATATCACAACTTTCTACAAAGTTATTAACGTGTGTCATTAGATCTTCAGAGTTGTGGTCGTGAAAGGCATGTGATTTAACTTCTGACACCAACCTTACATCAATCTTGTAGCTCTCGACGTTGATGGCTTGCCTCTTGATTGGCCCTTTTCTAGTAGTCAACAAAGATGCCTTGATTATTTCCTAGATTGTCTATTCTTCTGCTTGGTCACCTAATTCCTACTGGCTCAAGTTCCTCTAGTGGTTCAGGTTCTTCTGGTGGAGGTATAGGTGATGGAGTGTAATTAAATCTATCTGCTAATCCTCCGTACCCCCGTCCTCTATGTTGGAGCTCTGCTTGACCTAAACCCAGTGAAGACAACTCTTCGTAGTCGTGGGCTCAGGTATACACCATGCACTAGTACAAGAAAATAGCAAAAATCATTGTGAGAACATGGTACTAATGGTAAAAAAAAGAATATTTATAATTCAGCTTTGAGTGGATAAAAGAAAAATAAAAAGGGTTAGCTTAGAATCACCAATTACAACACCTATGGTGCTACAGTTACCATTTCCCCGACATCAATGCCAAAAACTTGATAGGTATTTTCTATACGCTCAAAACACAGGTATACGCTATCATAGTAATGTTGGTCAATGAGGCCCAGATGTCAAACATAGGGAAATGTGACTTTAGAAACTATTACTAACTGTAATCCAATCATCTTTGGCTGAAGAACCTTGATTGATTGATTTAATTATCTAAAATAGAAATAAATCTAAATTATTTGTTGTTGTTCTCACTCTTACAAAATTCCTTATGATATTGGTTTCACCACAGTTAACATTGCACTTTAATCTCGATACATTAATAAAAATCTATCCAAATACATGATTAGGATTCTATAGAGAGAATTACCCTCCCTCATGGTGTAACTCACTACCTAACCTAATACCAACCGCACTCTAGTATCAACTCTATTATTAGATAGGTGCTTTATTGAATGCTCTAGGTAATCTCCTCACATTTTTAAACCACCTTTCTCAAAGGGTTTTATTGAATGTCTATTTCTATGAAGTTCCAACCATTAATTTTTCTTTTTCAAAGTAATTAATAGTCCAAGTACTACCTTATATGATAAAACATGGATAGTTCATTCATTCTCATAAAAATAAATCCAAAAATTAGATGAAACTGATGAATTAATGCATAAGAATCAAATACAATGCATAACCGGACTACTCCCGAGTCCTAAGGAATGTGGGGATTAGCCCCTCATGGTTTCCATATTTAAAGGCATCAAAGGAGAAAGAAAAAATGTGGATAACATGAAGAACCCCAAAGTAGATGCTTTAAATGATCCCTTCTCACACATGTGCTGATTTGCTACCTTTTGGCTCCAATTCCGTCTGCTAGAAGTGCCTGGATTGTTTGGGACATTTCCTTCTTCTTTGTTATTTCCTAATCTTACTCCCGATTTTTATACAATGGAAAAATACGAGATGATTAGGTTTGTCCACAACTCCCCTAAGTGAGTTAAAACTTCAGCCATAAGATTAAACAAATCCCTTAGGTCTTCCTGATCCTAACCTGTTAGTAATATTGATAGTATTTTAGTACTACTAACTCCTCTAATTGCACAACCACCTATCAAGTTGTCAGTACTACCGACCTGGTTGTCGATAGTACTAAGTTGCTTCGATAATTCTTAAACAAAACATTGTAACATTGTTGATAGTATCAACTTTCTTGTCGATAGTATCGAGTCTTCTCGATCCTTTCTGATCCAAATTGAGCATGTGTCAGTACCACCAACCCAAAATCAGTAGTACAGAGCTGTGTAGATTCTTGTACATTTACCTGAAATGCATAAAATCCAAACATAAACTCAAAAAATATAATATATCATTCAAAAATATTGATGTTATGCATATTCGATGCAAATAAGTATCACATGATAATAAAAGTAATTCATGCACCATTAATATGAGATTTGACCAAAAAGTACACAAAAATAAATACAAAATAGCTTGTGAAAATGGCAAATAACAATTCACCAGATAGCGAGGGAGATAACAATTGAGAATCATTGTGGGAGAGTAGGTTGGTGAGTAGTACACCAATGAAAGGGAAAACTCCTTCCTATCCATTCTAGCAGGACGACATGAGTTATAGGTTGTCTGTGTGGACTTCTCTAGAGGCAAGGTGGCCTTTTCCCATCGCTAAGGAGGATAACCTCTTTCAGTAGTCCAAGGCAAAAGGAGCTACTGCAGACGATGTCACTCGGGACTGATGTCCATGGAGGAGTGCAAATGAGTCTCAGTGCCACTAGAAGACAGTTGCACATCTACCACGACGAGGAGTATGTTGCTGGACTGGATCTAGGACTAGGTATATCCTCAAAACTATCCTTTCCATTATATAGTTGTTGACATGATCTGCTGGCTTATGGGGAATATAACAATATTTTTTTTTGATGCCTATTATGTCATCCTATTTCCCAATAGTGGTATCAAATCCATGTCAATCTAATATATTTTGGGATAATTAATATGATCAGGTTTTGGTTTTATCATTTAGTTATTTCATTCAATGCGAATACTTTCTTCTCCAATCAAATACCATGATAATCCCAAAATATATATATATATATATATATATATATATATATATAGAGAGAGAGAGAGAGAGTCAGGCTAGTGTACACTCGAGTGTACTAGAGTCACCGTACACCTCAGTCATTTTTAAAGATTCAAAAACTTTTTGAAAATCTTAACTATTGATCTTCTTAAATATCTTAAGAATGTACTATATAATAAATTTCAACTCATTCGGACACTTATAGGTCGTGCATCTAAAGGAGGTAAAAATCATGCATTTCAAATTAGTTTTGTGCGTCAATTTTTCTGGTCCTTGGATGAGTGGCTTACACTCATCCAAATGAGCTCCAATTTTATATGTCACCTATTATTATCGTAACCATGAAGATCAATGGATTAGATTTTGGAAAAATGTGATCTAGATATAAAAACTCCATTGGGGTGTACATCATGATCTGTACACGTTAGTGTATTCTAGCCTGACTCTATATATACAAATACATACATATATATATATATATATGATGTATTTGAATCCATATATATATATATGCATGCATGCATATCTTTCTAGTATTTATTTGCATATTAATTTTGTTATTTGAAGTTGGTTATTTTCTCTTGGATATCTAACCAAATTTTATCATGTAATTTACATGTGCCACCTTAAAAGTGAGTTTTGATGGTGGATTTGTAGCATGGTTATGGCCAATAACCCTATTATCTGTGTATGGTTGGTTAATACTATTTTATCTCGGTCTTTATACTGAGCCTCTCTCTCTCATCTTCCCAACATTAAGTTAATTCTTTCCTACCCTTGCTCCCCTCAAATGTAACTTGAGGTTTCTCTATAATCAGGTAATAGTAGGATAGTTTACTTTCCTATTTTTATGAAGAAGAAATACATTCTGATGATGCCAACTGGCCATCCTGGAGATGAGATGACTGATTGGAGGACTGACGAGGAATAGAAGGACCAAACAAACCTATTGACTGGTGGACCCAAACAATTGGCTGGAGGAGCTAATAGATGGTGGACAAAAGGACCATACGACTTGTGAGATGACCAAATGACACTCCAGGAGGTGAGCTGATCTGTTCAAAGCTTGAATCAATCAACCTAGATTGATAAGAATAAATCATCTTCAACAATAGGTTTCTACATGTGATGTAGACCTAAGTTGTGGTAATTCCTTGTGGCTCCATGGAATTAAATTACGCTAGTCATAACTATCTCTTTTTGTTGATTGCATGTTTTATTTTGTGGGATATAGAATGTATATGGTACATACTATATATGTGGTGATTGGATAAATTATATGTATTATAAAAAATACAAAACCCCTCAAATAAATATTAAGTCTAAGATGTTTTCCATTAGGAGCATGCATGAAAAGCTAGATAGACCAAGTGTAGGTTACGCCAAAGTGTGGTGCCCATCTATCTTGTGGAAGTATGATGGTATATATGTAGGTTCTACCAAAGCAAGGTGCATATCAATCGTGTTGGCTATTGGGTCAGACTTAATTGGTGATTCTTAGAGCGTCTAAGCCCAAAGGCATAATGATGATTATGTGAAAGATTTGCACATATCATCTATCCAAGAATTGCATATGATGCAATTGGCCAATGTTGACTACTTAAATAATCAAGTTGTGGGTTATCAGCTAAAGCTAACTCATGATTTGACAAAACATGGATCTTGGCTCACTAGAATATTGTACACACCGATATTCTGAATTGATATCTGAGGGTTATCAGCTTGAACAAAATAGTGGGAGTGATAATAATTAAAGACCTCATTAATATCATCAAAAGTTTTCGAACCAAATCAAAAGTTTTTGAAAAAAATGCAAATTTTCTCTTGTAGAATCAAATGATGAACAAATTTGTATTGCGATCAGTCCTTAAGAAGGACAAACTTGACAGATAAAATTTACACAATTTGTTTTGGACTTTGAGAAGGGTTCTCAATGAAGAGTGCAAGCTATATGTCCTTGACAAACTAGTGCCACAAATACATGCTCTTGATGCACCTAGGATAAATGTGGATGCTTACTAGAAGAATGCCAATGCCTTGGAGATAAAATACCTTATGCTTAGCTGCAGGAACTATGAGTTGCATGAGCAATGTGAGGACATGGGTGCTCTTGATATGGCAACACATCTTAAGAAAGTAGACCCAAGCCTTGCAGAGCAAGAAAGGGATCATATCATAAAGGCACTACTTGAGTCTAATTTGACAAAAGAAACCTCAGTAGAAGAACATGTGCTGAATATGATTGGACATGTGTATCATCTTGAATAATTGGGATTCACTTTGAGCCAAGAGTTGGCCACAAATAGGATTCTAAAGACATTGCCAGAATCATATAGCCACTTTATTGTGTGTTATCACGTGAATAATATGGCCAAACCGATGTCAGATTTGGTTGGTATGTTGATACATATGAAAGCAAGAATAAAGGACAAATCCATGATGATGATCAGTGGAGATGTATCCAAGGATAAAAGCAAGTCTGTGAAGACTTCTGAGGCCAAGCCCAAATCCAAATCTTCAACACTCAAGATAAGGAGAAAGAAAAGTACAGGAGGAACTTATCCTTTGTACTTGAAGGCATTCAGGAAGAAGAAGATGGGGATGGCGATCTCCACTTTAGGTATATATGTTATTGAGATAAATCTATCTACGTATTCATCATGGGTAGTAGATACCGAATGTAGATCTCACATATGTTCGAATATGAAGGATTTGAAAGGAAGTAGGCCTTTGGGAAAAGGTGAGGTGGAATTGTGAGTTGCAAATGTCCCAAGAGTTGCGGACAATGTAGTTGAAACCTATTGATTATTTCTACCCACGGGGCTTGTAACAGAGTTAAATAACTACTATTATGTACCTACTATATATAGAAACATCATTTTTGTATCTTGTATGGACAAGGATGCATTTAAATTCCATATTAAAAATGGTCTATGTTCTATTTCTAAAGATAGGATATTTTATGGTAGTGCCCCAATGTCTTATGGTCTTTATTTGCTAGATCTAAAGATAGATGTATATAAGGTAAATACCAAAAGACTAAAATTTGATGACTTAAAAAGACATACCTTTGTCATTTTCGTCTAGGGCACATAAATGAGAATCACATATCTAGACTGTTTTGATTTTGAATCAATATAGACATGTGAATCTTATTTATTTGGCAAGATGGCAAGGACCCCTTTCACTTGAAACAATGAGAGGGATAGTGATCTATTAGGACTCATACATTCTGATGTGTGTAGACCTTTTATAAAATAGCTAGAGGTGGGTATCAGTACTTCTTTACCTTTATTGATGACTTCGGTAGGTATGGTTATGTTTACTTGATGAAACATAAGTCAGAAACTCTTCACAGGTTCAAGGAGTTTGTGAATGAAATACAAAACCAACTTGGTAAAAGTATTAAGTCACTTTGTTCAGATCAATGTGGAGAATATTTGTGCCAAGAGTTTGAAGACCTTCTTAAAGCCCATGGGTTTGTATCCTAGTGGACTCCACTTGGAACACCTCAACATCATGGTGTATCAGAAATCATGCATCACTAGATATGGTTTGATCAATGATGAGTTTATTTGATCTTCGAACTACCTTTTGAGGGTATTCTCTACAAAGCACCGCATTTACGCTAAACTGTGTACCATCTAAATTGGTTCAAAAGACATCATATGAGACATGGACTGGGAAGCATCCAAAGATCTCTTTCATGAGGATTTGGGGATGTGAATCTTATGTAAAGAAAATGTTTCCTAAAAATCTTGGCCCTAGATCTGATAAATGTAATTTTGTTGGATATCCCAAGGAAACAAAGGGATACTACTTGTATAACCCAACTGACAACAAAGTGTTTGTTGCCAAGGATGTTGTATTCCTTGAAAAGGAATTTATTTCCATTGGAATTAGTGGGAGGAAAGTGGAACTCGAAGAGGTTCGAGACCAACAAGAAAGCATTGAGACGATAGATATATGAGAGGAAGAAATAAAATCACAAAGTGTTGTGGAGACTCAAATTCCTCAAGGGACATAGGTACCTCATAAATCGAATAGGATACACCTTGGACCTGAGTGATTTGGATATCTTGTAACTAAGGAAGGCAATAAATTGGTCATAGATAATGAGCTAATAACCTATCTAGATGCTATTGAGGGACTAGAATTTGAGAAATGGCTTGAAGCCATGAGATCTGATATGGAATCCATGTATGCCAACAAGATATGGACCTTGGTGGATCCACATGAAGGGGTAAAACCTATAGGGTGCAAGTGGTTCTTCAAGAAGAAGATAGACATGGATGAAAAAGTTCAAACCTATAAGGGAAGATTGGTTGCAAAGGGTTTTAGACAAGTTCAAGGTGTTAACTATGATTAAACCTCTTCACTAGTGGCCATGGTTAAGTCCATCAAGATAATGCTTGCCATTGCACTTATCATGACTATGAGATTTGGCAGATGGATGTTAAAACTACATTCCTTAACTGGAACCTTCTTGAGGATGTCTATATGACACAACCTGAGGGTTTTATAAATTCAAAGGATGCAAATAAAGTTTGTAAGCTACAAAGGTCAATCCATGCATTAAAGAAAGCATCTCAGAGCTTGGATCTTCATTTTTATGATACAATCAAAGAGTTTGGGTTTATTCAAAATCAAGATGACCCTTGTGTATATAAGAAGGTTAGTGGGAGCATAGTGATATTTCTTGTATTGTATGTAGATGACATACTTTTGATGGGGAATGACATCTCTACTTTACAAAAGGTAAAGACATGGCTTGTAAATACATTTTCTATAAGATACTTGGGAGAAACATTCTACATCTTGGGGATTAAGATATACGGAGATAGATCTAGAAGGATTCTTGGACTAAGTCAATGCACATACATTGATAGAGTGTTAAAGAGGTTCAACATGGAGATCTCAAAGAGAGGAAGCCTACCCATTCTACATGAAGTTACCATCTCTAAATCTCAAAATCCTAGTTCTCATGAAGAAAGGGAGAACATGAGTTTGATTCCATATGCCTAAATAATTGGATCAATCATGTATGTAATGTTATGTACTCATACTAACGTATCATATACCTTGATCATGATGAGAAGATATTAGTCAGATCTAGGTGATGCTCACTGGATAGCTGTAAAGAACATTTGCAAGGACTTAAGAATGACTAAGGATTAGTTCTTGGTTTATGGATGAGAGGAAGAGTTGGTTGTAAAGGGTTATAGCGATACACGATTCTAGACTGATAAAGATGATTACTAATTGAAATCAAGGTTAGCGTTCTGTCTAAACAATGGAGATATAATTTGGAAGAGTTACAAGCAATAGATAGTTGTCAATTCTACAACAGAAGCTGAGTATATTGTTGCATCAAATGCAACAAAGAAGGTTGTATGAATCTGGAAGTTCATTTCTAAACTTGGGGTCTTTCCAAGCATCAGCAAATTTTTTTTGCTAAATTGTGACAAAAATGGAGGTATTGCACAAGCTAAGGACCCAAATCACATCAACACTCAAAGCATATACAAATACGGTTCCATCTCATACAAGAGACCGTACAATGAGGAGACGTAAAGATTTGTATAGTACCAATACAGAACAATGTTGTTAATCCCTTGACAAAGGCACTTTCATACCAGAATCATGATGCTCATGTTTGATCACTTGGAATATGATTGGTAGTGATTGTCTCCAAGTGCAAGTGGGAGACTGTTAGTATGTATGCCTAGAGAGCCAATCATATGATGATTGTAAGGGCATAATATGTAAATTATTTGATTATTAATAAAAGGTAAGATTGCAATTTATTCTATTTTTTAGTTATGAGATAATGAAGTAACATAATAAATGTCTAGATAATGATATTACATGATGATGTATGTCTTAAGTACATGACTAGAAGAATGAGATCATACATATGTTAAGAATATACAATCTCTTTATGTCCCTAGTCAAATGTTATTATGGAAGGTTGATAGATAATGATAACACATAAGACTAGAGTGTGTGTTTGTTGATCACTAAATCTCATTAGTCATGATATGGTGATATCAAACCAAGCACACATATACATGTTAGAGAACAGTGTATCAGACAGACCCACCATGAGAGTAACACATGGAGACCATTATTATGGGGGTCATAGTTAGCTTTCATAGTGATGGTGGTGATTGTGATTCTTATACTTGAATTCACTACACTCATTACATGTCGTTTAGTATGCTTTGACATCATCAAATGTAATACTTAATAAGGGATATCATAAAGGAGAAGATTAGGTAACTATGACACATGGGAATTGACTATGAGTGATATAGATTGGATTTGTCCCTCCTATGGGAGTATATATCCTAGTCCACTTGAGTTAGCGAGACTGAGAAATGCATGTCCATGTACATGTTAGTCAATATATGATATTGAGCTTACACATATTTCATATAGTCTTCTATAGAAAGAAACATAGTTTGAGTGTTGAAGAACATGATAGATCCATGCCTCAAGTTCAATTTGGATATCAGAGACAAAGGAATTATACAAACACTATAACACCAAGCAAATATTGTAGGTTGAAGTTGTTTCCCCAACTTTACATTTACTTGTGTAGCAATGATGCGTGACTAGGCACCGCTCTTTGCTTGTGATGTCGTAATTTGTTATGGACATTCACAACCAACGTAATATGGGATCTATAGTGTCACACACATAGGACATGACCTAGAAGAGGAGTTTGATCTTGAATGATGATTAGATTGATTACTAAAGAGTTTAGGTATTCAATTCAAGCAACAAATCAGCTGACTTGAATCCCAACCGATCAGCTCATGTAATGAAATGACCAGTAGGAGTGTCAAGTTGATTGGATGTTGTATTGGCTGAGTTCTGTATGAGTTGGGCACCAACGAGCTAGTTCAATGAAATAAACCGATCGGGTGGTGGTTGTGAGATGACCATCTTTCTCCATGAGATGATTGGTTTGAGATGTAATTTGATTGCATCAAGGATAAGTGTTGACGTCATGTCAGGAATTAAATGGAATAGAATTGCCAAATACATATGTGATCGGGAAACATGCAAAATGAACACTTCGTTGAGCGAACTGAATATCTTTCTTGTGAAGCGGGTGATTTGGTTGCTAACCAACTAGTTAGCTGCTTGTAGGTTGCAAAAATTTAGATCTTTTGACCCCTTATACTCCTGTAAAGACTGGGAACCCTGACCCAAACCCCTCCTATAATTAGAGGGGTACTGGGGGCTTCCCAAGACACACAATCGAGAATCAGTTGCTCTGACAATTGTTGTCTTCTCTATTTGTGGTAAGAAAGAGAGCCCAAGCAAGTCCTACCTGACTAGGTAGGGATAGAGAGGGAGAGAACAACTAAGAATCATTATGGGAGAGTAGGTTGGTGACTAGTACACCAACAGAAGGACAAATACAACCTATCTATTCTACCAAGATGACATGAGTTCTAGGTGGTCTGTGTGGACTTCTTTAGAGATGAGGTGGCCTTTGCCCATCAATAAGGAGGATAAAGTTAGCCACCAGTCCAAGGTGAGAGGAGCTTCTACATATGACGTAGTTTGGGTCTACTATCTGTGGTGGAGCACATATGAGTTCCAGTTCCACTAGAAGATAGTTGCACATCTTAAACGATGAGAAGTATTTTGCTGGACTTACTCTGGGACTAGGTATATCCTCAAAACCATCCTTTCCATTATATAGTTGTTGATGTGATTTGCTAGTTTATTGGGAATATGTCAATAATTTTTTTTATTTCCGCTGCCTATTATGTCACCCTATTTCCCAACAATTTGTGCATGCGCCATGGAATTGGCCTCTCTAAAGCCCAATGTCCTAGTTCTTGTGAATATTGGGAATTCATGAGTAAGATTCTGTATGCATCTACAATTGGATCTATCATGTATGATATGTTATGCACTCATCATGATGTGTCATGTGCCTAGAGCATGATAAGCTTATATCAATTTAACCTCAATGAAAGTCACTGGACCAATGTGAAGAGCATCCTTAAGTACTTGATAATAACTAAGGATCATATTTTTATTTATGGCGGTGAGGAAGAGTTGGGTGTAAAGGGTTACATCGATGCAAGCTTCCAAACTGACAAAGATGAGTATGGATTGCAATCAAGATTTGTGTTTTTCTTCAACAATGAAGTTTTAAGTGAGAAAAGTTCCAAGACATATATAGTTGTTGATTCTGTAATAGAGCCTGAGTATATTATTGCATTCAATGAATCAAAGGAAGTTGTCTGGATCAAAAAAGTTCATCAATGAACTCGGGTTGGTTGCAAGCATTAGTGAAATAACAGAGTTCAATTCTGACAACAATAGAGCTATAGAACAAGATAAGAAACCCCGATTGCATCGACATTCTAAGAAGATACTAGGACGGTTCAATCTCATATGAGAGATCGTACACTGAGTAGATGTGAATATTTTCAAAGTACTGATTGAAAGCAGTGTTGTTGACCCACTGACATAGGCACTTTCACAACTGAAGCATGATGGACATGTTAGATCACTTGGAATAAGATTCATGAGTGATTGGTTGTATGTGCCAGTGGGAGTTTATTGGTATGCATGCTTAGAGATCCGGTCATGTGATAACTATAATGTGGCATGATGTAATTGATTTAATAATAATAAAAGTTAATTATGTTCTTTTTATCTTATTCAGTTATGAGATGATTATATAATATAATAAATGTCTAAGAATGATATTACTTGTTGACATATTTCTTTGGGTTTATGACTTGTACAATGAGATTATATGTATGATAAATAATAAGTACATTCTTGTTATGTCACTAATTGGATATTACCATGCAAGAAAAAATAGACAACAATAATACATAAGACAAGAATTTATGTTGATTGATGACAAAATCTCATTAGTCATGCTATGGAATATCAAGTCAAACACATAGGTACTTTTTTGACCAGTGTATCAGACAAACACACCTTGAGAGTGATACATGGTACATTTGAATGGTAGTTAGAATCAGATCTCAAAGTGATAGTGGTGATTGTGGCTCTTAGACCTGAAGTCACTACACTCGTCATATGTCGCTCGATGAACTATAACACCATTCCATGTGACCTTGAATAAGGCTTTCCATAATGATTGTTCTTTGGTACATTGTGGCACATGGGGATTGGTTGTGAGTGATGTAGATGGGATTTGTCTCTCCAATTGGAGTTGATATTGTGGCCACTTGATAAACGAGACTGAGAAATGCATGGTCATGCTCATGTGAGTCAATATGTGATATTGAGCTCATGAGTATCTCAACAGTCCACTCTAGTTCAAGAAATATGGATTGAATATTGAGAAAATGACAATTCCATGCCTCAAGATCAATCTAGTTCAGATACAAAGGAACTATATGATTACGATAACATTGACCAAGAATTGTACATTGAAGTTTTTCTCCAACTTTCCAATTACTTGGGTATCAATGATGTGTGTCTAGATATCTCTCATTGATTTTGATGTCATAAATTGGTTATGGACATTCACTGCTAATGTAGTTTGGTACCTATAGGATCACACACATAGGATACCCCTGGAATAGAAGTTTACTCATGAATAAGGTTTAACTTGATTACTAAAGTGTTTACATATTCAATTGAAACAACATTGGCTGACTGGGAATGTGTGTCAACTGACTCAAGTGCCAAGATGATTGACTCAAGTGTCGAGTCAATTTAACAACATTGGTTGAACACTAATGTGAATCGGCCAGTTCCAGATGTGAATTGACTAGTTCAAAATGTGAATTGACCGGTTTAGAATGTGAATCAGCCAGTTCAGAACTTGAACCAACTGGTTCAAAATGTGAAATGACTAGTTGAGCAATCAATAAGACTGGATCAAGGATTGATGATAATGCCATGTTGTGCATTAATCATCATGTTGAAAGCCAATATGTTTGCAAATAGGAAATATCATGAATCAACTGATTCATGTGTTGTGTAGACCGATTCACATGTGAACTCATTTATTCAAATGTGAACCAACCTTTTATGATATGTATTAGTAAAAATTTCATAAAAGTCCATCTCTTCGACTCCCAATTGATCTAGAAACCCTGACTCTGGACCTCTTATAAATAAGGGGGGTAGTCAAGACTTTCAGATCATAAAATTAATGCTGGCAAACATTGCCCTCTTACAGTTGTGGTAACATGAGAGCCCAAAGTAAGTATTACTCGTAAAAGAGAGAGAAGGATTGGGAGAACAAATAAGCACTTGCACATTGACATAGAAGGGACAAACTCCTTCCCATTGGATCTACTAAGCATGACGAGGAGTTCTCAATGGTCTTCCTGGACTACATGGAGGTGCAGAGGCTACCGCCATCACACTAGGAGAACACTGATAACCATCTTCTATAGTGTAGCACCAGGAGACTGTTATTGATGACTATTTGAGTGTTGCATGAAGAAGAGGCATGCATTGTGAAGATTTTTGTTGGACTTTCTCTAGGTCCAAGTATGTATCTTGCAAATCCCTCTTTCCTAGATACATTGTTGTTGATGTGACCTTCTAGTTCAGGGCTCGAGAATTTTTTTTGTTTCTGCTGCCTTATCTACTACCTGATTTCTTGACAAAGATGTCCTTGAAAAATTCACAATTCTGTACTCCTCACTAGTTTATTTCCTAGTTATAAGGGTCTTTGAGTACTTTGGCTATGATGGCTTGTTAGAACGAGAATCTAAGAAAAGGATGTCAACGTGGAGCTTCTTCATAGATTCCCTAAACTAAAGAAACATGTCATACAAATCAGACATGCTTAGTATAGGGGTCTTGGTTTGTAAATCGATACATTTGGTTCATCAACTTCAACGTGTACTTTATCAACATCATTAGCCTTCCCTACATCTATACCAACAATAGTGACATGTGCTTGTTCCTTTTCAACCATCATCATGTCATCATAATCGAATTCAATAGGAATGGTTGTGGGTATCACTATAGGATGGGATGAATACACGTTGCTTAAATGTGTTGAAATAACCTACAACTTCTCAGGATGTTTATGGTTGTTTTTTATATTTCCTACAAAGGTAACTATAGGAGGACATAAAGAAGCATTAAGTTGGGAAATTGTGAGTCAATTGATAGACTTTTGGTAGGCTTGATGAGACAGAGTGAGTTTTTACATTATTTTCTCTCTCTTAAGATTTTGTTATTTCCAATAATACCCTCAAATATCTCCCTCTATTATTCTGATCTTTTGGATACACAAAATTGTGAAGTAAAGCAAACATTAAGTGAGTATTAGTGTAATTTAGGTGTATTGATTTACTTAGTCATTAACCATGATCAACCTTCAAATTTCAATCTCAAATTTATATCACAATTACATCATGACATCATGAAGCTACACCTAAAATTTCAAAATAATTGAATAAACCAATTAAGAGTTATGAGAAATTGACATTAATGTACATTATTTCTTTTATTTGAGCCAATAACCTAAGTTTGTAGGTTTAATTGATCAAATACGTGACATTTCATGTGTCACACATGCCTCATCTGACCTAGGGCATGGATCACTTGATGAACACATGCATCCTGATCACCCAATTCCTTTAATTGCGGATCAGGGAGCATCCAAAGCTCCATAGGTCATTCCCAACCTCCTGCTTATCTTGACCCCGACCCTAAATAACTCAGCTACTTGACCTTGACCCCTTCCTCCTTATCTTGCCTCTATCTCACGAACCGTGTAGGAAATTCTTCATTCTCACATAAAAAAGAACCCAACAACCCTCGCCACATGCACCATAACCCCCAGATCAGGGAGAACTGCCTCCCATTTCTCAACGGCTCTCACCTAAAGGCGGCTCCCATTTTAGGGATTACCCCTCTAAACCTCCTCATGTCTATATAAGAATCATACAAGCTTTGCCAATCAACCCTTGATCATCCGACACCATCAGTTTCATCGAGAAGTGCCACCATCGCCCGGACCCGAAATTCCTACACCTCCGTCTAACCTCGAACTCTACCTGCTCCAGGAGCCACCAACACCCACTTTTCTCCTCATCGTTTCCTTCATGGGATCCCCACGAGGCTCAATGGCTTCACAAACTCCTCGCAACCCCCTTCTTCCTCTTAGACCTCCCTGCTTCGAGTGAGCCTTCCACCCATGCAGTGACATAAGAGCTCCAAGGGGAGCTGCACCAATCTAGCTAGCCGCACCATGTGAAGATGGTGGTGCCTTTGTCCCACTCTATCTCAGACAGAAGGAACCACAACCCCTCACTGAAGCCACCCCCTGACCTCTTGATCATGCTCATGTAAGGGGAGGAGAAGGAGGACGTGGGCTAGCAGGGAACTGATGTGGCCCAATCACCACTCACCAACCCGGTGTGAGTCAGTGAGGAAAGGAGAGGAGGTCCTGGCCACGTGGGGCCCCTGTGGACCTATCAGCGACTGTCACATCCGTAAAGGAAGTCGCGGGTCAGCAGTCAGCCACCCTTGATCGTGAGATCTTGGATCAATCTGAGTCATCGATCCAGTCAGATCCAGCTATTGATCTAGGTAATATCTCCTTCTATTTTTTTAGCAAATAAAATATGTTATCTTAGAAAAAACCTAATAAATGCTAGGAGTATTGAAAAATAACAATATTATATATCAAAATTATTAGAAAAATATGAGGAATCAAATGGAATCATTTATATAGCCCGATTCACTACTCTATTCCAAAAATACTAGCCTAGAGCCTAATGATCATACTTAGGTAAATTAATCTTGTAGTAATGGTTATTATTTGATGTAACCTAATCTTTTATGAAGTCTAAACCCTCACATATCTTGAAACCCTAATCAATTAGGGATGATTCACTCTAGACTTATAGAAAACCCTAAATTCTAGTTTCTCTCTCTACATATGTATACTTCAAGTAATTATATGCCAAACCCTAACTATTTAATGACCCCTTATGATCATGACTGACTCTGAAAACCCTAGATCCAACTCTTATCTCTTTGGATCGTGTGAATACTATAAGAGAAACCATTATTGAGCTAACCCATAATAGAAACCCTAATTATAGATGATTCCTTTTTGGATAAAAATAGGTATCATTAAATAGATGAAACCTTAATATGAAGATCTGATGTTGTGACTCCAAAATAAGATAAAAGTAATGGAAAATTCCTGATCTAATCATAGGAAGATGAAAATAATCCTAATTAAAGAAATAACCCTAGACTTGGTTCATATGGACTCATAGTGACCCACACCCTTGATTTCTTTTCAGGGTGATCATTCTATTATTCCTCTAGACTCTTGGATTTTAGATCTAATAACAACATGTACATTGGTTTTATTAAGTATAAGACTAGTTTTCCATGGTTTCATAATGATATAATGTTCCTTGGATGATTTTGTTTGTT
Organism: Alisma plantago-aquatica; assembly: GCA_963693085.1. Classification (NCBI taxonomy): domain Eukaryota; kingdom Viridiplantae; phylum Streptophyta; class Magnoliopsida; order Alismatales; family Alismataceae; genus Alisma; species Alisma plantago-aquatica. The sequence goes on along the minus strand of OY856409.1, from coordinate 1,309,047,446 downwards.
TATAAGTTATTGGATGCTTACTAGTATTGTATGCTTCACCAAAATTTAAAGGAACATAAAAGAATTTATGATGAGTTGTATCTACTAAAGTAAGCACAAATTGAGAAATGGCCCAGTGTGGATGTATGAAAAATTGCTCAGTATGGATGTATGATAAAGTGCCCTTGCTGGATGTATGATAAAGTCAATTGACCATGATAGATGTCTGATAAAGTGTTAAAAAAAATTGTAGTACAACTGCATCTAAAGATATACTTAAAAGATGTGTTTACCTTATTTTTCTTCGTTAAATAATGGTTTTCATTTTTTTTCTTCTTTCTTCAAATATTTTAAAATATGCAATCATAGTATTGTATTCTTAACCACATACCAACCTTATGTTGATGATTTTTATTTCTCATATTTTCTAGGTACAAGGAACAAATAATGCATCCCAAAGTACTAGAAGCTATTAAATAAATGATCATGTAGGATGGCTAGCTAAATTGCTACTTCTCATCTTTATTTATGTTAGATAGTTATTTCTTTTCCTCTAGATGATGTATATGATGGTTTATATCCTATGTATTTTTATTCCATAGAACTATTCTTTCCCTCTATTGAATAATGTGTTATGACTATTACCGTTATTAATGATGATTCATGTGTCTTTCTATGTGATGTTGTTAACAATGATTTGGCTTATGTGTAAATTTTGATGGCAATCACAATCCCTTATATTTTCCCTCTTGACGTCTTATAGATATGAGTACACACATATCTAGGGAATGTCAACTTGGAAAGTGTATAGAATTGGGGTCATCACAGTCGGTATCAGTGCCAATGTTCACACATCATCATCACATGAACCCCATTCACCCTATTGTGAGTCTAGGGTAGTCCTTGAGTTAGGGATATGAAGGGTGGAGGTGACTAGGATAGCATCCTCCATGGGTCTGGCTAAAGTCTCTGAGCCACTTAGCTTGGCAATCATGAGGCTACCTATATGGAAGTATAAGTCTACCTGGCCAATACCCTAAGTGTCCCATACTTGTTGGGCATACCTTAATTAAGGACCCTTCTCATCTATAGATATTCCTTCTCACCCCTTCTATAGAAAAATTTCCCCCTCATCTTTATGTTATAAATATATTTCCCTCTCATCTCTATGATATATGGTTAGGAAAAGAGTCACTCTATTTAGAAGTCCTAAGGACCAAATAATAAGGATTTTAGGGTATCCTCCACAAATAATAACATAAAGATCATGAATAAATAATAAAGAAGGATAATGAAGTACATTATGACAAAAAAACAATATATTTAATGTATTTCACTTAAATTTTTAGGATACCTCCAAAAACCCAAAACTCCTAGGACTCTGAAGAGTCATCCTCTAAGAAGAGGAAAGAAACTGAACCTCATGAAGAACCTGATTCCGATAAAATGGCCAGGGATAGGTGGGAAGAACAAAAGAAAGTCCTCCTAGACTTCATGGAAACCATTTCCCTAAAAAGAACCCCTGAACCCAGCTCATATAGGAAGAAGGAGGTGACCATGCTAGACTTCATCAAACTTAAGCCTGGCACCTTTTGGGGGGAAGACCATCCTAAGGTGATGGATAAGGCTGAAGCCTAGACATTGTCTGTGGAAAATGCCTTCTATACCCTAGAAGTACCCAATGAAAAGAAGGTCAAATTTGCCACCCATTTTCTTAAGGGAGGGGTAAAATCTAGTGGGAAAACTATGGTGGGAATAGGGGAGGAGAGGTGGACAACATGGAATGGGAATCCTTCAAAACCCTTTTCACCAAATGCTTCATGACCACAGATGAGAGGAAGAGGAAGGAGAGGATGCACACTGAGCTTAAATTGGGCAATTTCTCTATGGCTGATTACACCTAGAAGTTTAGACTACTGGAGTGATACACACCCATTCAGACTGAAGACTTTCTCATAGACCACTATGTTGATTGTCTCACTACCCACCTAAAAACTGTAGTTATCACCTCCCATCCTAGAAGCATAGATGAAGCCCTAGATATGGCCCTTATGTAGGAAAGGGAACATGGTTTGCAGATGTCCTCATGCATGGGATACCTAGGGTTAACCACCACGGAGGAGGATAAGTCTAGGAAGTTCCACCCTGGCCATAACAAAGGATCAAGTAAAGGTGGAGGTTTAGGTAAAGGAGGATAGTGGAATAACCAAAATCAACTGAAGACCTACCGTAATAGATGTAAGACCTTTCAACAAGGACACAAAGTACCTTGTCATCATCCTAAGACTGTCTGCAACCACTACAAAAAGGAGGGCATTTCATCGTCAAGTGCCCTACTTCGTCCATCCTTGGCAACCCTCCAGCACGCTCTCCACCCCCTAAGGGACACCACAATGCCAGAGTATTCACAGTGACTGTATAGGAAGCCAAGGAAAATCCCAACCATCTTGTTTAAGGTAACCTAAATACTTTTCATATATCTAATATCTTGCTCAATGCCTCCAAATTATTCTTGATAAAATTATCATGTGTAGGCATTGTATTCTTAAATGATCATCATGTTAATGATTTATTCGATTTTAGATCATCAAACACATTCATTTATAAAAATTTGGCATCTATGTTACATCTGCATATAAGGTACTTGGGATATATTCTGGATGTGTAGACCCCTAGTAGAAAAATACTTACTACATTACAGAAAACTGATGTACTACCTCTAATTTGAAAATCATGATATGCCCTTTGAATTCATTCTCTTAACTATGGAAGACTTTGATATTATACTTGGTATGGATTGGCTATACAAGTATCATTCTCAAATTGACTGTAGAATGAAGACAGTAGTCCTTCCTCAACCTCATTCTTGTCTTGTGGGGATCCCTAGGGGAAGAAGATTCTATAATAACACTATAATTTCCTCTTTTAAAGCTAAAAAGCTCATTTCTAAAGGATGTAAAATCTTCCTCACATTAGTCTCAGAGACCAGTCCTAATGATGGGAATGTAGAAAGAATGGAGGTGGTATGTCACTTTCGTGATTTATTTCCTGTGGAGTTTCCTGGGCTGCCTCGAAATAGAGACATGGAGTTCTCCATAGACCTTCCTCCTGGAACCAATTTGATTTCTAGGAAACTATATAGGATGGCTCCTGTTGAGCTTATGGAGTTGAAGAAACAACTACAAGAACTTCTCAACAAAGGTTTTATACATCGTAGTATTTTCCCTTGGGGTGCGCCTATTCTTTTTGTCAAAAAAAAGATGGTTCTATGCGTATGTGTATTGACTAGCGCATGTTGAACCAAGACACTATTAAAAATAAGTATCCCCTCCCTCACATTGATGACCTCTTTGATCAACTTCATACTCCCAAAGTTTTCTCAAAAATTGATCTTCATTTTGGATACCATCAACTTAAAGTTAAAGATTCTGATATTTCTAAAACTACTTTTTGAACTCGTTATGGGCATTACAAATTTCTATTGTTACCATTCGGGTTGACAAACATACCAGGTGTATTTATGAATCTGATGAATAAAGTTTTCCAACCTTATCTTGATGAGTTTGTGGTCATTTTCATTGATGATATTCTGATCTATTCCAACTCTATGGAGAAGCACCATGAGCACTTGAAGGCAGTCCTTGAAATTCTTCAAGCTCAGAAATTCTATGGCAAGCTCTCTAAATGTGAGTTCTAGATTGATAAAGTCATGTTTGTTGGCCATGTCATTTCTAGGGGTAATATATATGTTGATCCCGCCAAAGTGTATGATGTTCTTGATTGGAAACCTCCTCAAAATCCTTCTGAAATCTAGAGGTTCTTGGTCTTTGTCGGATATTATCGTTTCATCATTTATAACTTCTCCAAAGTTGCACTTCCTCTAATTAAGCTAAGTCAGAAGGATGAGCATTTCATCTGGTCAGCTTCTTCTGAGTCTAGTTTCTAGGAATTAAAGTAGAAGTTGACATCAACCCATGTTCTAGTTATGTACTCTTGCAATGAAGGATTTGTGATCTTCACTCATGCTTCAAGAAATGGGTTAGGATGTGTCCTGCAATAGCATGGAAAAGCGGTGGCTTTTGCATCACGACAGCTAAAACCTAATGAACTTAACTATCCCACATACAATTTGCAATTAGTTACAATCATTCATGCCCTCAAAATTTGGAGGCACTACTTGTAGGGGGTGACATTTGATATCTTCACCGACCACAAAAGCCTAAAGTACATCGTGACATAGAAGGACTTGAATCTACGTCAACACTAATGGATCGAGTATCTGAAGAACTATGATTTCACTATTGGCTACCATCCAGGAAAGGCGAATGTATTTGTAGATGCCCTTAGCAAGAAAAGGACAATATGTGCATCCTTGTTTGTTCCTGAATGGAGGAATATGGAGAATTTGGTGACCTAGAAGGAATATTTTTTGTCTAATCATCTCAAAGTCAAAAACATATCCATCCTATGTGATCATCACTATGAACTTCTTAAGGCAAATAAGGCCAGTCTTGATCTTGATGAGATATTCTCTCTCCTATCAAAACCTCAAACACATCTATCTGTGGGCCTTGATGGTGGTCTCCAATACAAGAATCGTATGTGGGTTCCTGAGCATTCATCTATAAAAATTAAGGTTCTCAGTGAGGCACATGGGTCAAAGTACACAATTCATCTCAGTACAACTAAGATGGACAAAGACCTACAACATCAGTTCTGGTGGAGGGGCATGAAGCGTAATAATGCTAATTTGTGTCCAAATGCTTGACATGCCAGAGAATCAAGGTCGAGTACTAGATACCAGGTGGTCTACTACAACCCATGGAAATCCTGAAATGGAAATGGGAACACATCATCGTGGATTTCATGGTGGGGCTACCCATGACTAGAAAGGGGTATGGCGTTGCATGGGTTAAAGTGGACCGTCTTACCAAGTCAACTCATTTTTTCCCTGTGAAGACTACTGCCAAAGTGTCCAACCTTGCCGACCTATATATACAAGAGATAGTGCATCTACATGGAGTTCCAACATCCATTTTCTTAGATTGGGACCCATAGTTCACTTCAAAGATAAAGAAGTAGGTTTACGAAGAACTGAGCACCAAGTTGAACTTCAGTAAAGCCTACCATACGCAGACATACGGACAATCAGAGCACACAATATAGATTATGGAGGATCTTCTACGGGCTTGTGTTCTTGATTGGGAAGGCTCGTGGGACTACTACTTGCCTTTAGCTGAGTTTGCATACAATAATAGCTATTAGGAGAGTATTGTAATGCTTCCTTATAAATCTCTCTATGGCCGACTATGCATATCTCCACTACACTGGGATGATGTCAGGGAACACACTTTGATGAAATATGAGGAGATGCAACTATATACATACAAAGTTGCACTAATTAGATAGAGGATGAAGCGGGAACTGGATAGGCAAAAATCTTATGCAGATGCTCTCTGACAGGAACATCAGTTCAAGGAAGGTGATCATGTCATTCTTAAGATCTGACCTATCCGAGCTTTGGACAAGAATAAGGGAAAGCTTAGTCCTTGCTATGTTGGACCCTTTGGGATTCTAGAAAGGGTTGGTGAATGTCCCTATCCTCTTTCTTTTCCACCTCAATATAGTTCCATGCATAATGTTTTTCATGTATCAAATTTGAAGCCTTATGTCAAAGACCCCAATCACATTCTGAATCATGAGCCTCTAGAACTATAAGATGATCTATCTTATGCTAAGTCCCCAGTCAAAATTCTTAATTTCAAGACAAAGGAAATTCGCTGGTAATTGGTACATAGATATGGTGAAAGTTCACTGGAGCCACAATGATCAGACTGATGCCACCTGGGAGCTCAAGTATGAGGTCAAGTAGAAATATCCACATCTCTTTCAAGTTGCTTGAATTTTAAGGAAAAAATTCTTAAAAAGGATGGGAGAATGTGACAGTGAGTTTTTACATTATTTTCTCTCTCTTAAATTTTTTTATTTCCAATAATACCCTCAAATATCTCCTTCTATTGTTCCATTTTGGATACACAAAATTGTGAAATCAAGCAAACCTTAAATGAGTATTAGTGTAATTTAGGTGCATTGATGTACTTAGTCATTAGCCATGATCAACCTTTGAATTTTAATCTCAAATTTATATCACGATTACATCATGACATCATGAAGCTACACCTAAAATTTAAAAATAATTGAATAAACTAATTAAGAGTTATGAGCAATTGAAATTAATGTACATTGTTTCTTTTATTTGAGCCAATGACCTAAGTTTTCGAGTTTAATTGATCAAATAGGTGACATTTCATGTGTCACACATTCCTCATGTGACCAAGGGCATCGGTCACTTGATGCATGCATGCATCCTGGTCACCCAATCCCTTTAATTGTGGATCAAGGAGCATCCAACGGTCATCCCCAACCTCCTGCTTATCTCGGCCATGACCCCAAACAACTCATCTACCTAACCTCGATCCCTTCCTCCTTATCTTGCTGCTATCTCAAAAACCACACATGATATTCTTCCTCCCCACATCAAAACAAACCCAACAACCCTCGCCACATGCCCTCTAACCCCTAGATCAGGGAGAGCTACCTCCCATTTCTTCACGACTTTCACCTAGAGACGGTGCCCATTTTAGGGCTTACCCCTCTATGCCTCCTCATGGCTATATAAGCATCCCTCGGGATCTGTCGACCATCCTTTGATCATCCCACACCATCAATTGCACTGAGAAGAGCCACCATCACCCTGACCCAAAGTTCCTACACCTCCACCTAACCTCAAACTCTACATGCTCGCCATCATCTTCGTGGGTTCCCCATGAGGCTCGACAGCATCACAACCCCCTTCTTCCTCTCAGACCTCCCTACTTCAGGTGAGCCTTCCACCCACATGGTGGCACAAGATCTCAAAGGGGAGTTGCACCCACCTATCTAGCCACACCAATGTGGAAGCACCACGTGAAGGTGGTGGTGCCTTTGTCCCACTCTATCATGGATAGAAGGAACCGCAACCCCTCACTGGAGCCACCCACTGACCTCTCGATCACACTCAAGCAAGGGGAGGAGGAGGACATGGGCCAGTAGGGAACTGATGTGGCCCAATCACCATTCGCCAACCCGACACAAGTCAGTGAGGAAAGGAGATGAGGTCCTCGCCACGTGGGGGCCCAGTGAACCTATCAGCAACTGCCACATCCACAAAGGAGGTCGTGGGTCAGTAGTCAACCACCCTAGCTTGCAAGATCTTGGATCAATCTAAGCCATAGACCAGTCAGATATGACCATTGATCAAGGTAATATCTCATTCTATTCTATTTTTTTAGCAAAGAAAATTTGTTTATCTTAGGAAAATCCTAATAAATCCTAGGAGTATAAAAAATAACAAAATTATATGTAAAAATTATAAAAAACATGAGGAATCAAATAGAATCATTTACATATAACCTCATTCACTACTATATTCCAAAAATACCAGCCTAGAGCCTAATGATCATACTTAGGTAAATTAATCATGTAATAATGGTTATTGTGTGATGTAACCTGATCTTTTGTGAAGTCTAAACCCAAATAGAATCATTAACCCTGACATGGCTCAAAACCCTAATCAAGTAGGGAAAATTCACTCTAGACTTATAGAAAACCCTTAATTCTAGTTTCTCTCTATTCATATGTATACTTCATGTAATTATATGCCAAACCATTACTATTTAATGACCCCTTATGATCATGATCGACTCTGAAACCCTAGATCTAACTCAGATCTCTTTGGATCATGTGAATCCTATAAGAGAAACCATTATTGAGCTAACCCATAATAGAAACTCTAATGATAGATGCTTCCTTTTTGGATAAAAATATGTATCATTAAACAGATGAAACCTTAATATGAAGATCTGATCTTGCGACTCCAAAATAAGAAAAAAGTAATGGATAATTCTTGATATAATAATAGGAAGATGAAAATAATCCTAATTAAAGAACAAACCCTATCATTGGATCATATGGACTCATAGTGACCTACACCCTTGATTTCTTTTCAGGGTGATCATTCTATTGTTCCTCTAGACTCTTGGATTTTAGATCTAATAACAACGAGTACGTTGGTTTTATTATGTATAAGACTAGTTTTCCATGGCTTCATAATGATATAATGTACCTTGGATGAATCTATTTGTTTATAAGCTTTTAGATGCTTACTAGTATCATATGCTTTGCCAAAATTTAAAGGAACACAAAAGAGCTTATGATGAGTTGTAGCTACTAAAGTACGCACAAATTGAGAAATAACCCAATGTGGATGTATGATAAATTTCTCAGTATGGATGTATGATAAAGTTCCCATGTTGGATGTATGATAAAGTAAAATGCCCATGCTGGAAGTATGATAAAGTGCTGATAAAAAATAGTAGTGCAACTGCATCTAAAGATATGCTTAAAAGATGTGTTTACCTGATTTTTCCACCTTAAATAATGGTTTTCATTAGGGATGTCAATGGGTAAGGGTTAACCCGTTTGCCATCTACCCATACCCTATAGGCGAAGGGTAAGGGTAAAAGATTTTGTTACCCTTTACCCACTTACCTGCTACCCTCTAACCCGCTACCTTAGTGGGTAAGGGTAATGATAAGCCATTACCCAAACCCTCTAACCCGCTACCCACATGTATATATGTAAAATATATTAAATATGTGGTCATTGTGTTGTTTAAGTCTAGGTATTATTCATTATTATGTGGTCATTATTAGAAAATATATGATATTATTATCTACCTTTTGTATACATAATTTGGTAGAGTATACAACCCCATTTTAAAGGTGTAAGACACACGATTATGCATTAATGAGATTTTTTTAGTTTATGCACCATTTTATACTTTTTATGTGGTTATTGATTAGGTATGATACAAAATTTCAAGTCGTAAGACACATAGATGTATAACAAAAGGATTTAGTAGTTAATGTACCATTTGATACATATTTGCTATGATTTTATCTAGTTCATTTCTGCTTAATTCCTTTTTGTATAAAACACTTTTGAGGGTATAAGGTATTTATGTTTGTAGTAATAACTTCTTGTGATGTATTGTTAGATAATATAATTTTAATGTGACATTATTTCAGGATGGTTTATTTGTTCATAAATCAATGTTAGGAGTACTACTATTTGTATATGCATCAAACATATATTTTTAATACATTGCAAACCATGTGTATAATCTTATAGGAGATTACTTAGAATCATGTTGAATAGTTAATAGTCATTATGGAGCATCTGAATATTCAACTTAAATAATAAATAAATTAGGTAGACCATTATTGGTAGTATTAGCACAAAATTTTAGAAGACATGTGAATTCCCCGCTTCACCCTTACCCTCCCCGTTTACCCTATGGGTAGAGGGTAAGGGTAAGGGGAGGGTGAGGATATTGGTGTAGTTGGGAATTATAGTATGGTGGGTAAGGGTAAGGGTAAGGGTAATAATACCTTACCCTCCCCATACCCTCCCCATTGACAGCCCTAGTTTTCATTTCTTTCTTCTTTCTTCAAATATTTTGAAATATGAAATCATAGTACTATATTCTTAACCACATACCAACCTTGTGTTGATGATTTTTTTTTCTCATATTTTCTAGGTACAAGGAACAAATAATGCATCCCAAAGTACCTGAATCTATTAAATAAATGATCATGGAGGATGGCTAGCTAGATTTCCACTTCTTGTCTTTATATATGTTAGATAGTTATTTCTTTTCCTATAGATGATGTATAGGACGGTTTATCTCCTATGTATTTTCATTCCATTGAACTATTCTTTCCCTCTATTGAATAATGTGTTATGACTTTTTCCTTTATGAATGATGATTCATGTGGCTATTTATGTGATGTTGTGAACAATGATCTGGCTTCCGTGTAAATTTAGATGACAATCAAAATCCCATACATTTTCCCTCTTGACGTCTTATAAATATGAGTGCACACATATCTAGGGAATGTCAACTTGGAAAGTGTGCAGCAATTGGGGTCTTCACAGTTGAGGATTTGAGAGAATTGTTTGTTGGCTATAAATTATGGAAAGATGTGAACAAATGATCTTGTCTATGGGAAAAAATTTATCATCATTGGAAGGGTGAATGGTTGGATGTGGTATCTGTGGCACTTGGTTTGGATTTTGAAATTGTTGTCCTTGACTCTAGACATAGTTATGGAAGTTGTCTTGATATTGGTTCCTAAAGTTCTTCAATTGATTGTTTTAGAAACCACGAGGACCTTGGAATTTGTTGTTCACCTATTATCCCCTCAATTGAGAGGCATTTTAGCACCTCTCAAATTGTTGTATTGGAATCATGTATGATTTTTGATCGTTTTAGGGTTGTAATATCCTTGTCCTTGGATGTTTTGGATGGAAATTAGATATTTTGATCTTTCATATACCCTTGTTCATTTTGTGCTTGGTTGTTGTTCATGATGACATTGTAGATGAATTTACGAATTCAAGTAGAATGATTGTTTTCCTTACATGCTTCACAAAAGAGATTTTTTGGTTGAACTTGTTGCTGCATTTGATGTGATTGTCCCCTTATTTCATAGACAATAAAAGAGGATTAAATTCTTATTTCTTCAAGGTTAAATTGTTCAAATACTATGCTATGGATTGGAGTTTGGAGTTGTCTTCTGCTTTAGCCACCTTGAGAACACATCCATGTCCTCTACTTGAGTGGGGTTGGCTTTCATATTCTCTCTTGGGAACCTCCCAAGCACAATCAATGTTTTGGAACATGAAATTCCTCCACATAAAGAATCTAGGAACTACTTGGTCTCATCATCAAAAATTGTGTAGACAACCAAAATTGTGGGACACCGTAATGTGGCCATCCACATAGGAGTTATTAAACCTTTCCCAGGCCTCAACAAGGGACTCACATGGAGCCATGAAGAATCATGTGATTTGGCCTAGAATTTGGTATGTAATATATGGAGGGTAGTATTTCTCTAAGAACTTGGTTTGAAAAACTTCCCATGTTATGATGTTATCACACTCTGTGGCATTTTGCCAACTTCTTGCCTTATCCATCGAAGAATATTTGACTAGTCAGAGTTTATTAGTGTCTTATGACACTTTTTTTTGTACAAGACACACAAGTCAACAATCCATTGCAAATGGTCTTGGAAATTATCACCTTTGTTATCGACGAAGGTGTTGTTTTGCATCACGGTGAACCATTGTGAATAGTTCTCAAACTACCAGTGATAGTTGGAGGAACACTAAGTGATGCGCATCTATAGTCTTAGGGACAGAGAAGTGCCTAAGTAGCTTCAATCATTCATCTTCAATAATGGAAACTTCTATGTCTCTATTTTCCTCAGATATGACATGTCTGGTTTATTGAACAAGATCCTCTCTCTGGGCTTCATGAGTCAAAGTCATTGGTTGGTTGATTTCTTCCTCATCCATTCTATTTTTGTAAGCTTGGTTCTGGTGATTGAAAGTCCTATCTCAATATCCAATTACAAAGGTGTGGAACTAACACTTTTGGATCATTGCATGGACCACTAGTACTTGAAAAGATAATAAACAATATTAAATGGAGAAAGAAAATTTCAATTAGATGTGAATGAATATCAATTGGAAAAAATCCTAATTGTTCAATACAACCAGGTTCGAAGGATTTTCCATTCTCCCCTACTATGACACCAAAATTTGATGTGAGTTATATATTACACAAGAATTCCATAAGATAAATCACCTTAGGTCCAAAAAACCTTTTCTCACATGCAATAATGCTCACCTACAAGCGGATGAGTCTATCACAGTTTAGCCAAAGGGTAGAACCCAAAGGATAACTTGATTTAAAAATCTCTTACAAACCCATTGTTTAAGATGATATTTACGTTTGATTTTGAGAGATTTGGGTAAATAAGATTTAAGTAATGATTGTGAAACAATCAAATGATTGAAAAGAGGATTAATAATAATATTTTAAAGGTAGTGGGACATTTAGATTTCAGAAACACCACCTTTGTAATTAATCTAACTATTACAATGAAGCAAATACTAATAATTAGCCAAGGATCATATGAATATGTATCCTTTTGGAATGCAAATTTCCATAAGGATTGAATTCACCACGGTACTGAGGTCTCATTACCCACAGATCACCACCCAATCTTCTTATAGAATTCCTTCTGTGATCTCATCTAGAGTTCTATACATTCATTTAAGGATATGAACCTAAATTTTTGGATTTTTACATTTAGGATTACATATAACATGAAAATCAAATAATCATTGCAAAGATAAAGATATAAATGAGAAATTACATTCTAATTATTTGAATTACCAATTTTCATAACAAGTAGAACAAATTATGGGTGATGGGGCTTCTCCTACAAGAAGTCTACTTGCTCATATAAGCACAAATACAATGGAGGGGAGAAGAGAGAATACCACTAAAGATAGTGAAGAATACAACCAATGGTCTTTGACTACAAATCTTTGCTCTAACAATAAAAGTTTTGACAATCTCCATGAAGAAGATTTTAACCCTTCTCTTTTCTACATATCTAGAACCAAAGCAAGGTTGGAACTGAGTGTAGACGACCCCTCTTATATGAATGGATCCAAACCTACTGAATCTAATTTTGTTGGAAAACCAACTATCTTTTATTTTCCATGTCAGTTGTACCAATCATCTGAATAGCTAGATGCATTGGTCAATCAGCCTTTGGGTGAGGCATTGGTCGGTATTTCAATTTCTCAATTGGATGTCGAGTCACTAAACCATCGCTAGTGAGTATCCTTGAGATTATTTAGGCCATTTGAACCAGAAGTGAAGAATACAACCAATGGTCTTTGACTGTAAATCTTTTCTCTAACAACAAAAGTTCTGACAATCTCCATGAAGAAGATGTTAACCCTTCTCTTTTCTACATATTTAGAACCAAGGCAAGATTGGAACTGAGTGTAGACGACCCCTCTTATATGAATGGCTCCAAACCTACTGAATCTAATTTTGTTGGAACACCAACTATCTTTTATTTTCCATGTCAGATGTACCAATCATCTGAATAGCTAGATGCATTGGTCAATCAACCTTTGGGTGAGGCATTGGTTGGTATTTCAATTTCTTGATTGGATGTCGAGTCACTAAACCATCTCTAGTGAGTATCCTTGAGATTATTTAGGCCATTTGAACCAGAAGTGAATGAGATGGATGGCTTTTGATTGTGGTTGATGTGCTATAGGATAACATGATGACTAGTGAAGAGATTTGATCTATCAATGAGCCTCCAAAATAATGTGATGCCTATTTACTTTGGGAGAAATTTGAGATTGAATTCTAATAAGTCAACTGGAAAGAACAATTGATTGAGTACATGGTCTTATAGATTTTTTTGAGTTAGTAACATTTGAGGCATTGGCTCTAGTAGTCGATTAGTAAAGGGAGTTGGTTGATCTGGATGACTCAAATGTATGTGTTAGCATAAATTTCCATTTGACCACCTCATAAGATTTTTTCATGTCAAACTTTATCATCACTGATAGACCATGAACAAGCTCATTTGTCATTTTGATCTAGTTTTCAATGTCCCTTCCATGGAAAAAGCTCCCTTGCTTAAGGGAAATCATCTTAGGAAATATGTGTGTGAGTCTATTATTGAGAATATGAGCAATGAGGTGCATGGAGACATTCTCTACTAATATTGGGTGGAAGTCAAACAAAAAGGATTGTACCTTATCAATCTTTGGAATCAAGCAGAGCTAACTACATTTTATGCTATGTTAACATGTCCTACTTGTGAAAAAGTGTTTTGTCATGTCGATCATACCATCCTTAACAATGTTACACATCACAAGATAGAAGGTGGTAGTTGGCCCATCTGCTTTAAAGTATGCAAGATCTCCTCCTCTCTAGGGGATTGGTCAACATCATGTTGTCATCAGAGGAGAGAAAAATGAGATTACTTCACAGAATTGATCACCCTCCTCCACATGGATTTCCTCCATTGTCTTATAGAAATCTTTAAAATAGTGTTTTCCTCAACATAAATCAATGATGGGACTCAATTGAAGACCCATCCTCCATTACAATCTTGTGCATTCTATTCCTCTTCCTTTTACTTTGTACCATCTCATGATAAAACTGTGTGTTCTGATCCCCATCTTGTATTCATTGAATATTCAACTTGTCCTTCCATAGGAGCTCCTCATTATAAAGAAATGTTAATATCATCTTGTAATAGAGGTGATGGATGTGGAGTTTGAAGAAGCTCCTCATTGTGGCTTGCAAAATGTTAATTGGCTTCCAATCTCAGTAACAACCTTCTCTCTTTTGGATGCTCATAGATTTGAGAATTCTTCATACCAACTAGTGCACGTCACTTATGGGAAGCCTAATGTTAATAGGAACAAGGAGGTCACACATAGTCTTGTTGGGCCAATACAAGAAGTCCTCCTTTCCTAGAGGTGGGTAAAAGACCATAAAGGTTTCTGCAGTCCCCTACTACAACAGAAACTATGTGACTTTTTGGATATTTTTTTTGGGGGGGGGGGGAGTAGGGGATGCTCAACATATCATGCCAAGAGGAGGAATAGGGAGGATTGCTCGAGGCATAGTGACAGAGCACCAATAGATCAATCTATGGATATCACTTCCAATTCATTTGATTGGATGGATGAGGAGGTGTGTAGTCTTAGAGGGGAGTACATTGGTGATCTTAGAGACTCGATGGAAGGATCAAGGAAACGTAGTAGAAGGGTTTCTTATAGGATATTAGAAGGGTTGGACCTATTGATATGAGTCAGATTTGATGTCATTATGGTTCCTATGCCTATCATCTTAGTACACAATCTTAAAGGTGCATCAATTAAAACTACTCAAAGATTTCTAGGTCATATGTGCTAAAATTATAAGCCATGTTTTGTTGAGACCTAGAGCATATGATAAAAGTAGAAATGGTGTAATATCTTTTTGACATCATCAGGATAGATTGGTATATCTATAATCAAAATGAGACTAGAAAAGTCAATATTTATACATAATCTACCTTGTTTCCCTCTATTTTTCAATCTCACCAATAGTTATCACTATCATATTAGTGGATGCTAATGGGAATCCATCATTTACCACTACTATATATGTTGTCTATGCTATGGTGGGAAGGAGGGACTTGTCAGAGGAGCTTGTTAATACCAGCAAGATAGTTGGAGATGTTCCTTGGATGGTGATAGGGTATTTTACCATGGTTAGATGCCCGGGAGAGAAGAGAGGCATCTTAGCTCATAATTATGTAGGAATGAGAGAATTTAATCGGTGGATCTATGACTTGAATGTGATAGAGGTGGAGTATGAAGGAGGTGCTTTTATATGGGTGGATAAGTAGTCTTTATTCCCGACTACATGGGGGATATTGGCTCGAAGTTTCATTAATCGAACTTGGATGGACTTGCCAATGAAAAACATTATGAAAACATCTCATGCAAAGATGTTCTTTTTATCATTCCTCTCTTTTAGTGACTCTTAAGAAAGATAATTCCATGAGGTCTTCTTCCCCATATTTGTTTGGCTACAACATAAAGATTGTCTTCCTACTACTAGAGTGGAGGGTACACTGATGCATGGGGTGATCCCTACTTTGTGTTTTATTCCAAGATGTCCCATTTGAGAAGAAATCTCAAATCTTGGAACAAATAAGTGTTTGGTTGTTTGACACAGAAGAAGGTTGATCTTGAGGATGCGATTCACAACTTGCAAATTTCCTCTGATCAAGGTATTTCAATGTTGCTTGAGAGTCTTCTATTAGAAGAAGAACACAATGAGGAGCTCCTTCAAACTCCATATTTATCACATTACTGACCACAAATAAGTTCTGGTACCATCTTTTAAGTGATGGGATTGGGGAGGGGATTCACTCCTTACTTAATTTAAGAAAATAAACATACAACCTAATTCATTCACCAACACAAAAATATCAATTCTCAAAATAAAAGGATGCATAATACTCTCCCAAAAATATTAGTAAAGAACATAGTTTTGTAGCAGAATAAAGGTAAATATAATTATTATATTTTGTCCAAGTTCAATAGAGGGCCATTAAAGGAAACTAACAAGGTATAAAATCTAATATAGTAGGATCAGTTTGCAGTGAGCAACCTATCCATCTCAGAATTCTTCATGAAGCTAGTCCCAAGAGACGTCTCCTACTTCTAGGTTGTTAGGTTATAGAACCTATGGGTGGGTTGAAACCAACACTGAGAAGAGGAAAACAAACAAAATAAAAGACGTCTGCATAAAGTTGTGTATGTGCAGAGTAAAATAATTTGGCATTAATTAAGGCAAGAGAATATTCAACTACAAACATGTCAATAATGAGACATCCAAAGGAGAAGAGTTTTCAAAAGATTTAACATGTCCAATAGATGGGGAAAGTATTAACAAGGATATGATTATCAAAAGGATTCTTGTCATATAATTTCATATCAACATAATCCCAAAGATAAATAGTTGTATGGTGAGAAAATTATTGACTAGCATATACTAAAAAGTAAGGTAGTAATCCATATATTCCATACCAAGGGACAAGAGGACTAAACCTTAGTGCCAAACATAACATAGTATTTTCAAGAGGAATAAAACCTCAATGAATTAACATGAGGACTAAAACCTCAATTCCTAAAATATTATATTGTAGGCAGACTATTTCCTTAGTGCAATGATGGGAGGACTAAAACCTCTATGCCTCAAGCATACGTGGTGTCACGACTACTAGTCATGACTAGTCAATTACACAAGAAACTAAGTCAGACAAGATAAAGTATAACATCATATTATCTCCAAATGAGGTTAGAGGACCCATTAAACAGCAAGGTTAGGTCTAAAGACCATGAATGTTGTAATTTCATATCATGTGTAATGAAACAGTGAGGTATACACAAAGAAGAGTATTGTGAGATATACACAAAGAAGAGTATTTTCTAAGAGGTGGTATTGGTATCCCAAAAGAAGTCACAAATAGAATTATGTCTCATACAGAAAAGGGTTGTTAGTCATGCAAGTTGCCCAATTTAAATAGAGTGTATGCACATACCTTGACTTGGATGTTTAGATTAGAACAATGTACTACCCTCTCAATTTTGGAATTCCCTCAGCCCACACAAAATTATATCCATACAAATCAGGGTTCAGTTATGTCTCATAACATGCAACCCTAGAAATCTAACCTTGGATGAGACCTAGATTAATTTATGATGTAAGTCTAGTAAGAGAGTCATATATTACTGATTCAAGGTTTGATTCAACATAAATTTCTAAATTCACAATTTTGCTCATTATAATTGTTCCTCAATTATTTAAAATAAAGTAAAGATATTGAAATCATAAAAATCAAGTCTTGTAAAACTTTAGAATTAGGATGAAAACCAAACAAAATGATAGAGAAAATGTTTAGGATTTTGAAACATATTTTTATATAATTTTCTAATACTTCTACAATTAGTTATAAAATTTATAAGATTTTTGTTTTATTGATTCTTAGATACAAAAAATTCACACTCAAATCCTTAACATGCCCTTGCATCAAATCAAATATCTCAAGGCATGACAGGGGTATGTACATCAAATTGGTTGTTGACAAACCTCACATTTGAGTTAAAGAAAAAGAAAGAACAATGACCAAAATAACCATGTGTGAGAAAATAAGGAAAATGACAAGATCATGGGAGCAATTGAGATCTCGATAGGCGACTCTCCTTCCACATTATCTCACAACATGTCTGTGAGCAAGGAGCTTTCTAGCCATGAGCAAAATTGGGGAAATGAGGAATAGAGGAGGGAGTCCAATACATACTACCAAACATAAAGGTAGGGGCCTCGTGAAGCTTACCATGAGTTTGATTGGATAGAGGCAAGGAATGGTGCCAATGGTGAGGGTATGTATGGCAGGAAGGAAGACCAGTCTGCGGAGATGAAACACAAATTTTGGTCTCAATTGGTGCAAGGGAAAGATTGCACTAGGGCTAATGAAGATACATGTATAGCTAAGTTTATATAGTATTAGGTATTAGGGTCTCTGTATGAGGAGCTTGGAGATGCTTGGGGCACAAGAATTGGGAAAATAGCAAACACAAGGAAACATGCATCGAGTAATATACCATTATATACATATTTTAGTGAGGAAGTTATTAGTGAAGAAATATTGTTGAATCGTTAGCCAATGAGAGAGAGATTGCTTGTAGGAGTCACCAATAGTTCCATGTTCAGACCCGCGATGAGGACAAGGAGGATGATCTTCCCCTGGTTGTAGGATCATGTGGATTCAGCCTAAGACCAATTGTTGTCATCCACTGACATGGAAAATAGAATTATTAGAGAAATTTGCCGCATGACAACTATTAATGACAAAAACTTAAGCCAACTAGATTTGTAATAAAGTGATACACATTTATTACTCTCTTTTTCCTAGTCAAGTTAGTGTAGCAAACAAATCCTAAATAAGATGATAATTGGTAAGTAGAACAATTGGGAACCGAAGAATATGAATTTAAAACCAATTTTCCTTTTAGCATCTAACACACAAAACCCATGAATTTAAGAAAAAGTAGCTTTTTCCATATTTATTTATTACTTTATCATTTAATATCCAAATTTTGTGGGTGACTCCCCCTTACCCATACCTATCCATAGGAAAACCAAGAAGAATTATTTTAATCTTAAACTCATCAATGTGATATAATTGCATATTTTGACCAAAAGTAGGATATTATACCTATTTCTTGCATTAAAGTCTCAAATACATTATTTAGTGGCCAAAACCCCATGATATTGCATTCTTAACATCTTAGTACTATCTAAGTCATAAAATAAGTTTTAAAACTAAAATGCCATACATCTATGGGTAAGTTAAGGTTTTTACCTAGGTTTGTGTAGGTTACAATTACACACTAGAGGAAGAGACTACTGAGTCTGTGAAAATGCCACAAGAATGGTGATATCACTACTTTGACATGAAGCATGTATTGATTATGAATCTCATGGGAAACAAAACCTTCCAGATCACTCTTGTGGAAAACATAAATTGATCACTATCTAATAGCATTGGATGGAAACGGATGATCACCTAGTTACGACTTCATAAGCACTAGATCATCTTTCTGAAGCCTATAGATCATCAGGCGATCATGGCATGGATTACGGACTATTTTACAAAACCCCACTAGGATGATACCTCTTTTATGAATCTAGGCAATTCAACACCCTTTGTAACTATTTCCAAGGACCAATTATTTGGCAAATATGTATATCAAGCCCCACTTGGATCAGATATCAACCCACTGCAAGTCGATTCATCTTAGACTACCGACATGACATCATATGAGGAAGATACAATTGCATCATCCTACCATACAAATATTGACAGCAAGGACCATAGGTACATATTACATCATGTGTATTCAAAAGGTCTCATCTAAGGCTAATTTGTGTCTTCTCCCATTCACATTACTAGATGTTCTACCGCTAACCCTGCACTATCTTCATCCCTCCCCTTCTCACCTTCCAACATCATGTACACCACATATATTTCACCTCTACCCTCCTCTGCCTCTTCTCTCCAACTTTCAATCCACATTGTCATTTATGATGATCATCTATATGTTTGTACTACTGTCCCATGTAGATGAAGGGGACCTTGAAAACCTCTAAGGTGTTCCCTCTGTTTGAGGTAGGGGAACCTTAGACATCATTTCTCTTTTCTTTCCTTTTGTTTTTCATATCACAGAACATGCCATCTCTCCTACTCCTACCCTTAACCCATCCCATGTCCTCTCTCATGCTACCGACCCCATTCCATGCATCACCCTTTCAGTCCAGATACATCTCTCTTTCCTTGTAAAACTCATCATCATATAGAATCACTTGTCCAACCTAAACACCTCAGGCCCCCTTTCTCTCATCTTCTTCTTAGGTTTTTCTCTCTACAAACTCCTTTTCCATTATTAGCCTACCCGACAACATTCTTGACCCACTACCTCCCTCATCTTGTAACCCTTCTTCTTGCCCTCCTAATCATGATCCCCTTTGACCTGTTCCATATATCCCCCACCACCTTCACCTTCAAAACCTACCTTTATAACTCTTCCCTGTCTGCCACTTTTCTTGTATCCTCTATACCATGTTCATTGCCTTTGTTTCCTAATCACATAATGGCACCCTCTTCACTCCTCGACATTGAGTTTCATGTCAACCTTCCTTCCATCTATATGTGTCTCCTCAAGGTATTCACTAGTCAAAATGTTATGGTCACCATAAATAATAACCTTGATAACAACATTGTCGACATCCTAGATGTTTCTAGGGTTGTAGCACACCTCACTCCCAGACATACTATCCTTAAACCTAAGATTCTATCACCATCAAAACTCCTTTACTCCATTCATGAAGGCACCAAACTCAACCATCCCATGTCATGACTATTCCATGTGGATACAACTTGTTCATATTGTTCTCTCTAAATGGTTGACCATATGAAGAGCATCACTTTCTAGATTTAGAGGTTTGGGATGGATATCCATCTCTAACATACACCTTCATCTATTGGAAGTGAATATTTTCTAACCCATTCCTAATACCATGGAGTCACCCTCTAATTTGTCACCCTAAGACTCTTCAACCATCTAACTACATCAAAGTGTTCTATGGTTTATGGATAAAAAATGCTATTGAGATAAGAGCCTCAATCAAAATTAGATTTGCATAAATTGTTTATACTATCAAACTTATTGCAGAGAACCCATCACCATACTCTACCACCTTCTTTGATCTCTCATGTCATCCTCCATCCTAGTTCTATTCAACCAACAATATAACAAACCACTAAGGAAAACTACTTACCGAAAGATGGTCTGGGTGAGGAAAGAACAAATTAACAACCCCCAAGCTAGTATAAAACCCTACATCCACCATATAATAAATGACCTTGTATCACATCACCCATGCATAATATCTCCTACCTACAATTTATGGACAAGGTTAAATGCTTTCCATTCCACAACAACCCACCACACAAAAACATCACCCAGTCTAGATAAATTCATTGTTGATAAACTTAACACTCTCATAATTAATGAGCTCAGCTCCTCTTAGAGTCCCAAGAAGAAGAAGCAATCCAAGCTACCACATGTTCTTGCATCCTTCACCTCCATCATAGCCACATCATAGTAAAACACTAAGAAAAATGAATTCACGATGGAGGATGAAGGTACAATACTTAATCATTTGTCAACATATAATACAAATTCAAACCAAAATCATACTACAATGAATAAATTGGATTTTGATAATTATTTACATATTGATAACATAGCATATTTAGCTTCACGACCTGATATAAATGCATTTACATCTTCTTCATCAAATTTAAGCATTCATTTTATTAATGATACATCTTCTAACTCAGCTTTGCATGATATTGAAAATTTAATGGGATGGAAAAATAATAGACACATCCACCTAGCAAATAAATAGATACAAACTTCTAGCATATTATAGACTCATCTCATGTCTTTTAGCTCAAGACCATTACCCATCTTCCATAATTTTTGCTTCATGGAATGCATGTGGTTCATTTAGTGTTGAAAGATAGTGTGCATCATTATATTCATATATAAGAAAAAAATAAACATCATCACCATTCAAGAAACCAAAACTCTCCTTTCGCCTTTCACTCTCTAATCGATAGGAATAAAACACATAAATGAGTGGTTCCAAGTATCACCTATGGTTTTTTAAGGAGGAATCCTCATAAGAATCATTAGCAAGTTAATGTGTATACAACACAACTTGAACCAAGGACCAATCACTCAAGGAACCAAGTGCATGCCAGTACACCACTATTACACTCCATAAAATTTGATAGTGATGTATCATCTAATCTTGTTTTCTATGTTCATGTCATCATTGTGGCATGAACCTCAGACCCCTTGGTACCAAACCAAGGATTTAACCATCTAGGTGTCCATCTTGGTAACAATCCAAGGATCTAACCATCATTCTGGCTTGAACTTGAGACCTCTTGGTAGAAAAAGATTGTTCGATGGTGAAACCAAGAGGAAAGGGGGTCTCTAGCGGCAGTGGCAGCGTGGGTCAAAACCCTGATTCCAAGGTGGATCGGGGGGGAAATGAGCATATTGACTATAGAGGGATGATGATTGTGCATGAGGAGAGCAAGGAGATTAATAGGGCTAAGAAAGTATCCCAACAAGACACGAGTTTCATGATCCTAGAGTTAGGTGTTACTTTCAACTACAATGGCAAGAGGAGGTAGGCAACAAAGAGATAGGCAAGAGGAGGTAGGCAACAAAGAGATATATTGGATGAAAATTCCCAATCTGAGAGTACAAGGGCAAGTGACGAAATCATATTATGGGGTTGTCACGGGATCCACATCAACAAACAGAGGTGATTGCTTCCTATAAAAATTGTTTGAAGAGGGACTCACAGAGAATGATGTTAAGATAGGGGAGGTCAATGGAGTATCAGTGTTGTCTATAGAGCCATTTGCATAATAAGTTCTAATCAAGCCATGGAAATATGCATTGGTAGTCTAGCTCCTGGGATCTAATGCAGATTATATCACCTTTCGTAACCACATCAAGATTCTATGGAAGATCATTGGTAGATTCAACATGTTTGAGTTCAACCTCAAATACTTTGTAATACAAATATCCTATAAATGGGACTACAAGGAAGCTCTAACAGAAGGACCATGGAAAATATTTGGCATCAACTTCTTAGTTTGGGAGTGGTATCTGATGTTCAAACCAAGAGAGGAGTATCCAGAAGTAATCATATCATGGGTACGTATCATTAATTTTCCTCTCCATCTATATGTGCCTACAATGTTCGAATATATTGGACTGGCATTAGGCAGACTCATTAAAGTGGATAAGCACATTGTTAGTAGAACAAAAAGCAAAATTTCTCACCTCGCTATAGAGATTGATACTACATGAGATTTATACCCATCTATCATCATCAACGAAGTAGAATATGAAGCAGTATACGAGGGTTTTCCATGGGCCTGTTCCACCTACAGTCAAGAAGGGCATACATCGAAGGAATGTAGAAACCAATAATGGTCAGTGGGAAACCAAGATGAAAAGTACAGCATAAAAGGGAGGCAAACAAACATCAATAACAACCAAAGCCAGGATGGTTGGCAGACGTAGAGAGGTAGAAAAGGAAGACAAAAAAATTGCAATCAAGGGGAGATACCACCTAATACAAGAATAAGAAATAGATTTGATGGGATGGCTGGGGAGGACTACAAAATCAACAACAATAATGAGCAAGAAGACGTTCCATCTAATGCATCAGAAGAAGCATTAAAATAGAAAAGACTAGCTAAGGTTTGGCACAGGAAGAAGGCTCAAGGATAGGAAGACAACGCTCAACAAGAGACACAAGCATTTAGGGATATCACTAACACGGTGGAGTCCAGGTACAACAACAAGAAACCAGAGACATACCATGTAGTGGTGAACCCAGATGTCGATGAGGTTGTGGAAGTCATAGAAAATATGGAAGAAGTGGAGGAGAATGTACACAATGACAACAACAAGGATGGTTGGAAAGAAAAGGAAGTTAGATCACAGAAGAGGATAACATAACTGAATGAAGTTATAGCCTCTATATCTACTGGAGTGGTTGGAAGAAAGAGCAAGGGAACATGGCCCAAAATGAAAAGAAATAGGAAAGCCAAATCCATCAACACCCAAGAGCTACGCCGAAGAAGTCGAACGATGGCAATACTAGTTATATCATCCATGGAGGACATTGTATAGAAGGAAGGTAATGGGACACTTATAGTAGTTCCAATAATGATCAAGGAAGAAGGTAGGGACAACATGAACAAGGAGAAGATTGAGCATGAGGGTGAGGAACTAAAGGTACGAGAATCTAACAACATTGTTGAATGCTAGACATGTTGTGATGGAATATCCACATAATAGATAAGAAGGAAACTCAAAGAAATCTCAAAGAGTTAATTTTTCTACACAAACAAAAAATTGTAGCATTCTAGAACCTTGGTTGAGCGGAATCAAAGCTACAAATATCATTACCAAGCTGGGATTCACAGAATCTTTCTGGGTGGAAACTAGGAGTTTTGCTAGAGAGATTTGGCATTGCTGGAAAGAGAATGATTATGAAGTTGAAATGTTTAACTACAATAGAAAATTTATCACATGCTACGTCAATAATACCACCATGATTACTATCGTGTACGCCAGCCCACATATAGATGTTAAAAAAATGCTATGGAAGCATATTATATGCATGGAAGGGCCTTCACCAAGATGTGGATAGCACTTGGGGACTTCAACACCACTTGCTACCCAGATGAACAGAGGAGGACAACTCACTACAACTACTCAGAGGCAAAGCTATTCTGGGAGACTTTGCAGGAAGCAGGTCTGAGTGATCTAGGGTTCTCAGGACCTCAGTTCACGTTTCAGCGAGGTACTCTACAACAATGCATTGATAGAGCAGTGGGAAACAAAGCATTCATACAAAAGTTCCGTAATTTCTGTATAGATCACATGCCTCGTCTACAATCAGATCACAATCAAATCCTAGTTAAATTGTAGGGGAGACAAATGGCACCAAGAACATTTCTAGCAAAAGCTTGTTGGATTCATGACAAGGAGTTCAACACCATGCTATAAAGGAATTGGAAAGCGGATAAGGACTTCTATGCTGCATTAAACAACTCCAAACCCACCATATACCAATGGGAAAAGGAAAATATGGAGAAAAAACAAAGAAATATAATAAGAATCATGAAAAATATTACACAACTAGAGAAGGAATTCTCAAAAGACTACAATCAACTCAGTGACAACATATATCTCGATATGAAAGTAGAACTATATGCAATTCTAAAAGAAGAAGAGTAGGAATGGTGGCTGAAAAGCCACATTGACTGGTTAAGAAATGGGGAAAACAATACTAAATACTTAACTGCATTCGTTAAGCAAAGTAAATGTGCCAACACCATCACCATGCTAAAAAATGAAGAAGGTGAGTAGGTTGCTTAGGAGTGAGCTCTGAAGGAACTAGTAAGAAATCATTTTCAAAACCTACTTATTGAAGTGACCCGACCTTCAGTAGAAGAATTTACAATAGTTCCAGGGAACTTCAAAAGTCTAACACATGAGAAAATGCAAAGCATTTCAGCTGTTCCACAGGTGGAAGAATGCTACAAGATTGTGAAGGAGATGAATCCCTATAAGGTTGTTGAGCTAGATGGGATCAATGGGCTATTCATCAAGAGGTATTGGACCATCATGAAGGACTCGATCGTAAAAACTATAAGTAGTGCCTTAGAGGATAAGACTTAGCTAGAGAATTATGTGATGCAACCATCATTCTTATCCCTAAAGTCCTCAAACCCACAACTTGCAAACAACTCTATCTAGTATCTTTTAATAACTACTATTTGAAGTTGTGCTAAAAAATTGTTGTAGAAAGACTCAAACCTCACTTATCAGAGTGGGTCTCAGAAACTTGAAGTGCCTTTGTCCTAGGGAGGCACATCACTGACAATATTACTATTGTGCAGGAACTCATCCATATGATGAAGAGGAAGACTAGTTTGAAGCAAATGGCCACAAAAGTAGATTTATCAAAGGTGTATGATAGACTATCATGGTCTTTTATAGAAGATACTCTCTAAAGAATACAATTATCAAAAAACATCATTAGTTACATAATGAAGTCCTTATCTACATGAGAATGTTCTGTCATGTGGAATGGATATCTAACGAGACCGTTCAAGCTGAGTAGAGGATTAAGACAAGGCGATTCTCTCTCATCGTATATATTTGTTTAGTTCATCAAATGACTCAGTCAAATGATCAGGGAGGAGGAGTACAAAGGTGCATGGAAGCCAGTAAAGTTGGGTAGAAATGAGATCCATATAACTCATTTGTGTTTTTTTGATGACCTCATACTTTTGGGGAGGCATCAAATAAACAAATGAAGGAAATTAAAACATGCTTCAAGGAATTTGAAAAGGTATCCAGGAAATCCATCTCAATAAAGAAGGCACAGATTTACTTTGTTGAAAGTGTACCCAGAGACATAAGGAGAAAGGTATGTAGGTTAGGTGGATTCCAGGAGACGAATGACATAGGAAGGTACATGGGAGTACCAATTATCCACACCAGGGTTATAAAAGGAACATATGCAGACATCATCAATCATGTAGAGACCAAATTCAGTAGTTGGGCAGCAAAAAGTCTATCTCTGTCTAGTCGACTTTGCTTGGCTAAAACATCTCTGGAGGCGATACCAACATATACCATGCAAATGGCATGCTTACCTCTAACACTGTGTCATACAATAGATGAAAGCATTTGTAGGTTTCTTTGGTGTGTCAGACATAAAAGCCATCCTATATCCCTTGTGGCGTGGGGGGAAGTGGTTGAAAAGAAGGACGTCGACGACTTAGGCCTAAAATCGATGAGAGATTGGAACACTGCTCCAGTGGCGAAGAATGCATGGGGCATAGCAAACAACAGATAGGCAACCTTGTGCAAGTTCATGAGGAGTAAATACAATAAATATACTAAAGGAAAGGATCCAAACATATCGAGATTAGCTTGGGCTACACTGCAGTGCAAGAAGCTTATCGAGGACCATTCTTACATGCTACCTATGAATGGGAGGAGTATTAATTTCTGGGAGGATGAATGGGTGAGGCCAGGATTACAGCTCAGACAAGAAGCAATAAAACATGTACTAGAGGAACTTCATGACCTTATGCTTGCTATTTTAGTCCTAGATGATGGTAAATGGGATAAAGAATTCCTAGAAGAATGGCCACCGGTGGAACTAGTTCACCGTATCTGTCAAATTGAACCTCCACAATCAACTAACAAGAAAGATATCAGAGTATGGATGGATCATCCACATGGAATTTTCACCACTAAGTCAGCTTACAATATTATTCGAAGTCAACATGTAATCAACACACTGAGAGATTGGGATCTAGTGTGGGAGGAAAAGGTACCAGTAAAGCTAAAACTATTCACCTAGTTACTCATGCATGATTCTTTACTGACAAACAACATATGAATGAGAAGACATATGACACATGTGAGTACTTGCGACAGATGTAAGAGAGATGATGAAACTACTATACATTCTATACGAGATTGTCACAATGTAGAGGAGGTATGGAGATGTGTCAGCAATGGAGGAGTATCATCAGAATTCTTCCAACAGGAGACTAGGGAATGGTTATGCACAAACTTGAAACAAGGAGGTATGGGGGCTCCACTCTTTCTAATAGCATACAGAGCATTTGGAAATCTAGAAACAACTAGGTGTTTAAGGGAGAATGGACAATAGCGAGTAGGTAGGCACAGTGGATTCAAAGGGAAGCTTCACTGATTGAATGGGCATGGATGAGGGAAACTACACATAGCACACATGAAGATGACACAAGTTGGACCCGACCCCACCTAAAACTATTACGTTGAATACTGATGTGAAATTCAAGAAGCCCAAGGCGATGGTGGCAGTTGTGGATGGGGATCAAGAAGGCAAGTGGATAGGAGTTCATACAAGAGGGATACAAGAGGAAACACCATTGCACATAAAAGTAATAGCCATTGACATAGCTCTTGAAATTGCGAGAAGAGAAGGTCATGTTGACTAATAGTAGAAACTGATTGTAAGGTATTTTTTGAAATGTTGCAATAAAATGCTTCACGATGCCCACGGTTTGCAAAGACCTTAGGTCGGATTCAACAACAATTGATGATGAATTATGGATGGAACATAAAATTCATTCCAAGAATCTAGAATCAAGTTACAGACAAGTTGGTGAACACCACCAAAAACAATCCTTCAGATGTGTTGATCATCCTAGACCCCCTGATTGTATTAATGTGCAATAAGAGGAGGATCACTGTAATGGTAGTAGTACTACCAAGTTTACTTTCATGTAAGAAAATGATGTTTGTATTGTTTTCCCTTACTGTCTTACAACAAGAGGGCGAGATGAATAAATAGCCTCATGGCTCCCCCCCCCCAAATAAAAATCATTAGAAACATCTTTTAGATCATAAACCACTCCCATAAAAGTTACAACATCACCGTCAACATACAAAATAGACATGACCAACACTCCTAGACTTGCATTGGGATATAACCCATTTAGAACAATCTTTTATAGATGGACTTACAGAACTGGCTCACACATATGTATTTGTCCCATGGCTAATAGGAGGAGATTTTAACTTGGTCGCTAATATTCTAGATATACTTAATACCATGAATTCTTCCATAAATCTCAACTACTTTGAAAAACTCTTTAATAAACTTATCATTGAATATATATTTGAGACTTGACAAGGACGTCAAGATTCTAAGTGGGGGAGATTGTAACATCCCAGGATAAGGAATGACTAGACTACCCATATCACCAAGGTGCACCTCCTTTTCTGGGAGCCCATCACTAAGAACTCCATAGTTAAGTATACTCATATTGGAATAGTACTGGGATGGGTGACCTGTCGGGAAGTTGATTCTGGCATGCGCGTGAGTGAGGAAAAAGCACTCAGTTAAGGCTAGTGGTGGTCTGTGGGGCCAGTCATCATTCCTGAAACTCTACTAGATCCTTGGGTAGTGGGCCTGGTAATTATGCCCTTTCATGGATAAAGGTATCTTAAATTATAGAGGATTGAATCACGGTTCCAACGTACTTTGTTTCGTTAAAAATGAATAAGTATAGCTCGAGATATGATCGTTTTATGATTGGCTATCCTAGGCGGCATCGACCGCGTTCACGGCACACAACACAGCGTCGCGGTCGCGGCGTTGCTCACGGTCGCAACACACGATGCAGTGTTGAGGTCACATCATCAGTTGTGGTCATGGCACATGGCGCAAAGTCGGTCGCGGTCGCAGCACACGACGCAACGTCGCGGTCATGGTGTCGGTCGCGATGTCGGTCGCGATACTCTGTACATGTTTACTAAAAAGGGCATAACTCTCACATTATAACTCCGATTTAGTTCATTCTTTTTTTGTTAGATTTATAATTGAATTATCTACAATCTGTTGCACCTCAGTGCAATTCAGGTAGAACTAGCTAGCTCTGGGTTTGAGTGGCATTTCACCCCTAACCACAACTCATCCGCTGATTCTTCAACATCAGTTGGTTACAATATTATTTTAATAATATTCTCAGTGGAAAAATTATTTATTAATTATTTTTTTCAATTTCATTAACTCTCTTCATGCATACATGTATGGGTTAATTCTATGTTACTCCAATCTTAGATGTTTATAGTTGGCTTAAGTCATGATTATGAATTGCCCAAACAAGTATTTAAGGGTACCAAAGTTAAAATAAAGCACAAGATAAAATATTACTAACAAAAACATGACAAGCATTAAGATTATCTTAAATCTCTATGATTACCAACAAAGCTAAGAACCGGTTGCAACAATTCTCCCCCTCTAATAAAAAATTTGTCTTGAAATTTCTAAAAGAGGAAAGGATACTTGTTAAACATCTCTGTATCCACTTCCCAAGTAGCTTCTTCTACCCCATGATTCCTCCAAAGAACCTTTACTAGACGTATCTCTCTCTTTTTAAGCTTTCGAATTCTACAGTCTAGAATTTGAATTGGTCCTTCAATGTAAGAGATAACCTCTCTCAACTATATAGGATATGGGTCTACAATCTTCTCTATACCAGGATGACACTTCTTCAACATCGATACATGAAACACATTATGTAAATTGGCTAACTCCAATGGCAACTCCAATTTATATTGGTCATTATCCAATTCTTTGAATGATTGGATAGGGACCCATGTATCTAGGAGTTATTTTGCCTCACTTTCCAAACCTTAGCACACCTTTCCATGGGGAAGCTTTCAAATAAACCTCATCCCCAACCTCAAATTGAAGTAGTCTATGCCTTTTTTCTGCATATCTTTTCTATCTGTCCTGAGCTATCTTCAACTGTTGTCTGATCACATATATCTTTTTTGTGGTTTATTCCACCAACTATGGACCTAAAATTTGCCTTTCTCCAAGTTCATACCAACAAATCAGGGATCTACATTTTCTCCCATACAAAGCTTCATAAGGGGCCATGCCTAAGCTAGAATGGTGACTGTTGTTATAGGCAAACTCCATAAGACTGAGACGATCGTCCCAACTACCACTGAACTACAAAACACATGCTCTTATCATATCCTCTAGGGTCTGAATTGTCCTCTCTGACTGTCCATCTGTCTGGAGATGAATGTTTGTGCTAAATTTCAACTTTGTTCCCAAGGAACGTTGCAACTGATTCCAAAACCTGGATGTAAATTTAGGATCTCTATCAAATATTATAGAAATAGGTATTCCATGTAATCTGACTGCCTCATCTATATAGAATTTGGCTAACTTTGGTGTATCCCATGTTGTCTTAATTGGTAGTAAGTGATAAGACTTTTTTAGCCTATCTACTATTACCCATACAGAGTCAAAACCATGTGGTGTCCTAGGTAATCCAACCACAAAATCCATGGTGATATGCTCCCACTTCCATTTAGGGATAGGAAGTGATTCCAGAGTACCTACTGGCTTCTGATGTTCAGCCTTGACTTGTTGACATACATCACACTTAGCCACATATTCAGCCACATCCTTCTTCATACCTTACCACCAATACAACTCCGTCATGTTTCTATACATCTTTGTGTTACCTGGATGCATTGCATACATAGAAGAATGAGCTTCCTCAAGAATCTACTTCTTTAACTCAGTGTCATCTGGCACACACAATCTGACATGTAGATACAACAACCCATCATTTGAAAATCTAAACTCTGATCTCTTTCCTTTTGTCATATCATGAATGATCTGTTGTAATTCTCTGTCACTATACTGAAGCTCCTAAATCTAAAAATAAAATGTAGGTCTAACCTACATTTGTGCAATCAGTCCACCTTGATCAGACACATTTAGATCCAAATTCATCTCTCTCATCTTAACATACATGTCTCTTATTACACATGCCATCAAAAACATGTCCGCAGACGATGTTGACTTTTTACTCAGAGCATCTTCTACTACATTGGCCTTTCCAAGATGATAATCAATGGTGACATTGTAATCCTTTATAAGCTCCAACCATCTATGTTGTCTCATATTGAGATCCCTCTATGTAAAAATATACTTCAGACTCTTATGATCAGTAAAGACCTAACACGATTCACCATAGAGATAATGATGCCATGTCTTCAGACCATGCACTACTACTGCCAACTCAAGATCATGTGTGGGATAGTTATCTTCATTTTTCTTAAGTTGTCTAGAAGCATAGGCCACCACTTTCCCTTCTTGCATAAGAACACATCTCAAACCTCTCCTGGACGCATCACAAAAAACTACATAACCCTTATCTGCCTCTGGTAATATCAAGACTAGTGTTGTAGTTAAGTTTTTCTTTAAAATTTGGAAAGTTTTCTCCCATGACTCAGACCAAACAAAAGGTACATCCTTTCTTGTTAAGCATGTAAGAGACGTTGCTATTGCACTGAAGTTCCTTATAAACCTCCTGTAATATCCTGCTAACCCTAGGAAACTTTTGATCTCAGTAGGGGTCGTAGGTTGCTCCCACTGAAGAATAGATTCTACCTTCTTAGGGTCAAACTAACCCCTTCTCCTGATATGAGATGTCTAATAAAGATACTTCAGCCAACCAAAACTCACATTTGTTGAACTTAGCATAAAGTTGATGTTTCCTTAACAATAGCAGGGCTATCCTCAAATGTTTCTCATGTTGTTCCACATCTTTAGAATATATATGGATGTCATCTATAAACACTACTATGAACTGATCTAAATATGGTCTGAAAACCCTATTCATCATGTCCATAAAGGCTGCAAGGGCATTTTATAATCCAAAAGACATAACTACAAACTCAAAGTGCCCATACCTTGTTCATAATACTGACTTATGTACATTATATGCCTTTATCCTTAGATGATGATAACCTGACCTGAGGTCTATCTTTGAAAAGATCATTGCCTCACAGAGTTGATCAAAGAAGCCTTCAATCCTAGGAAAAGGATATTTCTTCTTAATTGATATCTTATGAGTTGTTGTTAAAAGTTCCACTAGGTGAATCCTCAGTTTTGATATAAGTATGTCCTAGATGTTTGTTTAGTTTTAGTGGGTATACAATAGTCATTAATCTCATACACTTAGATATTAATTCTTTTCAAATCATTTTGGGTATGGACGGCCTTGAGACATATCATGTCCAGTTAGATTGTTGGAATAAAGAAGCAATCTTTCAACAAGGTGGTTTTTTATGTGTCTTTACCAGAGATAGAAAAGTCTTGCCCACATGTATAGTGTCAGCTACTGTAGCTGATAAGATGATGAGAAAGGGGTGTGAGGCCTTTCTAGCACATGTGGTGGATGCTAGGGAAGAGAAAAGAACAGTCAGTCTAGCAAATATTTCAGTAGTATGTGAGTCTTTAGATGTCTTCCCTGATGAGTTACCAGGTTTACCACCTAAAAGTGATATTGACTTTGAGATACAGACTTTACCTGGTAGCCATCCAGTAGCATTACCTACCTATAGAATGGCATATGGGGAGTTAAAGGAATTGAAAACCCAGTTACAGGAGTTGTTGAATAAAGGATTTATTCAACCTAGTACATCACCTTGGGGAGCTCCAGTATTGTTCGTGAAAAAGAAGGATGGAACCATGCAGCTATGTATAGACTATAGACAATTGAATGTCATGATGTCAGTCGCAGTGTCAGTTGTGGTACTTTGTACATGTTTACTAAAAAAGACATAACTCTCTCATTTTAACTCTGATTTGGTTTATTTTTTTTTGTTGGATTCATAATTGAATTCTCTACAATATGGAAATATTATTTTGCTAACATTATTAGAGGAAAATTATTTATTAGTTATTTCATTCAATGTCATTAACTCTCTTCTTGCATACATGTATGGGTTAATGCTATGTTACTCCAATCTCGGATCTTTATAATAGGCTTAAGTCATGATAATGAGTTTCCCAAACAAGTATTTAAGTTACCAAAGTTAATATAAAGTACAAGATAAAATATTACTAACAAAAACATGGCAAGCATTAATATTATCTTAAATCTTTATGATTACCAGCAAAGCTAAGAACGGGTTATAACAAGAAGGATCCTTTAATCATGAGCAATATGAAAAATAAAGAAGGAGGTAGTCATATCTCTAGCTTTAGGAGAGACAAAAAGGGGCATGGAATATGGTGAGTCACATGGGGACATTTATAGCCTATGCTTAGGTTTTAGTTTTCTACGTAGAACCTTTTGAAGAGGTGGTGAATCACCACAATGCACCATGTAGTAGGAAACACATATTGAGAGGATCCTCCATGCGACACGAGATGGATCACTTTGATCCATCTGGTGTACCCTGGTAATAAAAAACAATTTCTTGTTTTCCCAGTAATTTTAGGAATGTTCTGAAGAAAATTGGAGAAAAAATTCATAGAATGGTAACTCGAGATTATCTCTCTAATTTTTCTAGAAAGATAGTTGAAAAATGAAATATTTAGTTTCAGACAATTCAACTAGAAAATTTATATAGTACAACATATTTAAAATAAAAATGAAGGACAATTATATGTTTAATTTGAAAGAATGTTTCTTTGTAGAAGGCCCCAAGCTAGGTGAAAGTGAGAAAAATAACTCAATTAAAAATGTGAAAAAATACCAAAAATTGTAAAAAAAATGATATGTGTGGAGATTGGGTGGAATGTGAAATGGATTCCATCATTCATCAGAGGATTTGCATTGAATTGTGATTTTCTTATGAGGTAAGAAAAAGGGGGTGTCAACAACTAGCATGGGAGAAAAGATGTCATGTGAGAAAGTGTAGATGATGTACCTATTATGTTAAGATCCTTGTTAGTATACATATTCATAGACTTGTGTATATTCCTTTTCAAAGTATAATTGGAATATTTAATAATTCATGTTGTGATAATGTTAAAGTGTTGAATGTTTAGAATGTTTATGGTGTATGCATCTAATTAATTGTACACATATGTTTTTTCTTGCACTTCTTTCTTTGATATGACTTAGTTAACATTTTTAGAATTGTTCCTCCTAACCCCTCAGGGTTTCAAGAAGGCAAAATCTTGAGATATTACATCATGCTCATTTGTTTGAGGTGGTAATGGCTTTCTTCGTTTTGGATGAAATGCACATTGATTTGTTATGGTGATGTAACAAATCTATTTCTCTTATTATAGTCTTCTCTTAATCATGTGCAATTTTATTTAAAGTTGTGAACTATATCATGTTTTAGTGGCATGATTTGACTTTGTTCATTTACAGTTTGATTATCTTGTCATTGAAAAATTCTTTTGGCATCCATTTGGATAATTAATTTTATCTTTATTGATGGAAGCCTTTATCTTAAATACTATCCTTTTCCTTTACATTTCCTAGTTGTTGTTTATATTCACATATCTGCTTTTGTAGCTATGTGAACCTATCATCTTTTGTGAGAACTTATCTTAGCACCTTAGGTGTAGAGGAATGTATGGATCACCGAGTTGACCATGACAAGTTGTACCCATTTTTTGAGAGATAAGAGTTGAAGTGGCTAGAATACTCTTGGCAACTAATGTTAGTTTGTTACGTCATTTTCCTTTATCATCCATATGGGTCTTCAACCATGTTAACTTGTAATATGTAATATTCTAAATATTTTCTTCCGCACTCAACTTTTGGTGCTTTGAATATAATGATTGAAAATATTGGATTATTACACTTTGATGAATGTTTATGACATTGGGATAATTCCTTTTAATCGATTGAGTAATGATTTGTGCATATCTAGGATCACACTCATTAGAAATAACTTAAGCACATCTTTCCTTTGATCCTTAGTTATTGTTATCTTGATTGTAGATAAATTTTTTAGAATATTTGTGCTCCAATCACCTGATTAAACATATCATCTATTCTGAGAACTAAAATTGATTCTTGATTGAGAGTTTCTTGAGTTACATGTAGTGGAAGCATATTCACATTGTTTTATTTTTATTTTTTTGACGAACATCACATGTGGTCCCCAAGGTGAAGTTCTAGGTTTTATGAAGCATTTATCTAACATTAGTTGCTTCATCAATTCTCTACCTTCAATTGTTTCCATACCATATGGTAGTGATGTGGTAAGACACATTTTAGGTGTGAGGTTCATCTCAAATTCAATCTTTCTTGGTGGCGCTAATTCTGATAGTTCATCAAGAAATACATATTCATATTCTGGGACTACATGTACATCTTTCAAGTTTAGGATCTCTACTTTGATATCTGTCAAATGATCTAAGATCCATGGTGGCTCTTCCTTATCAATATTTTAGCCACCAAATCATTGATATCAAACATGTAGGTGACACTTTCCTATCTCCTACAAAAATCCATGTCTTCTCTCCATTATCAAACTCAACTTCCATAGTACAAAAATCTAGTCTCACCTCATATTGTTCCAAACAATTCTCGAGCCTGATGAGATGTGGAGAAAGCACATGTTTGTTCCCCGCATTCACCTAAAGTTCTTATGAACATAAGTCCACATGAACTTCCATAGATAAGGATGTGCACCAACTTGGTGATGAGAAATGTCATACTAAACTTTCCTTTTTATCTGAAAGTCAAAAACTAGTTCTCTCCTACTATAAGCTACATCAATTTTGGAATTACCCCATGCTAGCATGCATATATAACTGGTAAGTATAAACATTTCTAAACACTTCTTATAGAAAATGGGAAGCCTGATGGAAGGCAGTTGATATTGTAGAAAACATGTATTTAAAATATAAAAGGAAGTGTTTAGTCCCTTATTGGTTGCATTGGAGACTTCTTGCATGGGTGAGGCCCTGACTTAGTTTTTTCCTTTGATTCACTGAACCATTTTTAATATGCATTACATCTCTTCTAGTTGCACATGTTCATTTGGGCGGTTCCAAACCACAATCGCAACACATACCTTCACCAATTTAACCGCAACGCATCCTTTCAGCATGCTTTGTTTTATTATTTAACGATGTCTCATCCATTGCGCTAAAGGTTGAAAACTCTCCAATTTTCATTCTTGTCTCTCTTCCACTCGTCTCTTCACTAGAAGAACGATTGACACTTTTTGTTTGTTGTCGTAATTGTGTGAGCACACTTCACGCCGACAACCGCTATTGGATCCTAGGAGAGTTGTTGTTGTAGTAGCCTACTGCATTGATGTTCACCATCAAGATCCATGAAAATACTCTCAAGCACAGTTCAACTTACAAGACTTGGTGTTTTCTGATATAATTTTTCATATTTACTACTTATTCGTTGTTTGTACCCCTTCTCAATCAACAATCTTAAGAGTAATCCTATTCTATGGGTACGAACATGGAAGGTTTTGAAAATCCATTATGCCTCTGACTCTGTTCACATCAAACCAACAGATAGTTATTGTTTCAATAGTGTCACACAATCTTTTTCCTAATGTAAGAAAAATTGAACCATTTGATGGATCTCATTATCGTCAATGGTAGAAAAAAGTTTATACTGCTTTAGAAGTATCTAATGTAGCATTTGCTCTGCCTGATCCAAAACAAAAACTAATTTTGTCAATTGGGAAAGGTCTAATCATATTTGTCTTCATGTCATATTTAGTACCATTTCTAGTCAATTATTTGATGTGTACTTTCCCCTTAAATTAACATCTAAAATTTGGGAAAATTTTAACAAAAAGTTTGTTTTTGAAGATGCATCCACGTAAAAATTTACTGTTGCAAATTTTTTGAATTGTCATATGACTGAAGATAAATTAATCACAACTCAAATTCATGATTTTCAAATAATGCTTGATGATCTAAAGAAGGAGAAAATTAATCTGTCGAAATCTTTCATTGTCGGTTCTTTATTTGAAAAAATACCAAGTTCTTGGAAACATTATAAGAACAATTTGAAACATAAAAGAAAGATAATGTCACTTTATGATGTGATTATACACATTCAGGTTGAAGATCAAAATCGATCTGAAGAGAGATCTGATTTAACAAATGAATTGTCTTATGCTGCTAATTTTGTTAACAATGAAATTAAAAAAAATCTTCTATTCACTTTTAAAATATCTGGAAGAATAAGAAAGGAAATAAAAATAAAAATAAAGATAATAAAGACACTAAGAAAAAGAATATTTTTTCTATGTTTGTGGAAAACATGGTCATACTTCTCCTAAATGTAGGCATAGGAAGAAGCAAGCAGTTCGGGACTCTAAGGAAACAACAACCAACATTGTCACTGAGGACGTGTTTATGGCATTCATCAGCCTGGTCAGCATGGGATCATTTTAGTAGCATGATTAGATCATTGACTTTGGTACTAGTTACCACATTAGTGGAAATAGAGATGCCTTCATGACCTACTCAGAAGTAGGGTAGAATGAGCATCAGGTTGTCATGGGCAACTCCAGTGCTTCTCTTATGATCGAAAAGGGAAATATAATTATAAAGATGACTTCTGGGAAAATTATGTTGATCAAAGAGGTGATGTATGTTCCAGATATTAGGTTTAATTTGATTTCTATTTCTCTACTTGTTAAGTTTGGGGTCAAGGCGCCTTTTAGGTCAAACAACATCATTCTCTCTAAATCTAGGGACTACCTTGGTATGTATTACTATTCAAATGGCATCATTATTTTGATGTACTAACCTCTTCTGCTAATGAAATTTTTTCTTGTACTTATATGGTTGACTCTTTTGATATGTGGCACAATATACTTGGACATATTAATTTTAAATATGTACAATGTATGAAATCTTTAGTTTTGCTAAAAGACATACACGTTGTTGTTGATTTAAAAAATAAATGTCAATTATGTGTTGTAACTTTTTTCTTGTACTTATATGGTTGACTCTTTTGATATGTGGCACAATATACTTGGACATATTAATTTTAAATATGTACAATGTATGAAATCTTTAGTTTTGCTAAAAGACATACACGTTGTTGTTGATTTAAAAAATAAATGTCAATTATGTGTTGTAACTAAGTCTACAAAGAAACCATGTCCTCAAATTTCACATAGAAATTTTGAACTACTAGATTTAGTACACACAAATCATGGAGATTTAAAAGGAAATTTGTCTAGAGG
The DNA here is from genome assembly GCA_963693085.1 of Alisma plantago-aquatica. Lineage (NCBI taxonomy): Eukaryota > Viridiplantae > Streptophyta > Magnoliopsida > Alismatales > Alismataceae > Alisma > Alisma plantago-aquatica. Next base: position 1,309,009,220 of record OY856409.1, on the reverse strand, counting down.
TGGGAAAAGGTTCTATATTATTTTTGTAGATTATTCTCATGCTATACAAAATTATGTTTATTACAATCAAAGGATGAAACTTTTGAAATGTTTGTTAAATATAAAATAGTAGAATAATAACTCAATAAGAAAATAAAATGTCTTTGCTCGGATAGGGATGGTGAATATGATTGATCTCCTTTTAATGATTTTTGTGTAAACCATGGTGTTATACATGAATATACTCCTCCATATTTGCCTCAATCAAATGGGATTGTTGAACGTAAAATTAGAACTCTAAGGAAATGATGGATTCTATTTTAATTAATTCATGAGCTCCCAACAACTTGTGGGGGGGGCGATTTTGTCATCTTATTTTCTTCAAAATCATATTCCTAATAGGAAGATGAATAAGACACTATATGCATTATGGAAATGATATCCTCCTAATTGAAATATTTAGAAGTGTGGGGGTGTTTGGCTAAAGCTTTATTGACCAAAACTAAGAAATGAAAATTAGGATCTAGAACTCTAGATGGTGTTTATATAGGTTATGCACAAAATAGTGCAACATATAGATTCCTAGTTCTTGGAAGTAACAAAAATATTATAGAACATAATACTATTATTGAATCTAAAAATTCTGAATTTTTTTAGCATATCTTTTCTATAAAAACTCCTTTGGAAAAATTATATAATCCTTCAAAAGAAATTTCAGAGAACATCCCAAGTACATCTAACAACAATGATGTCTTAGAACCAGACGATATAGAACCTAGAAGATCCATTGGGATGAGGAAGGAAAAGAATCTCAGTGATGACTTTTATTCCTTTATTTTAGATAATGACCCTCAATCTTATAATGATGCAGTTAATTCATCTTATTCCTCCTTATAGAAGGAAGCAATTAATAGTGAGATTAAATCTATATTATCTAATCACACATGAGAATTAGTGGATCTTCCACCAGGCATCAAACCCATATGATGTAAATGGATATTTAAAAGAAAATTAAAAACCTATGGGACTGTAGAAAAATACAAAGATCGATTAGTTTCTGAGAGATACAAACAACAAAAGGATATTGACTATTTTGATACTTTTAATCCTGTAACTAGGATCTTTTAATCAAGATTTTAATTTTTTAGCTTCTATTAGAAAATTAATTATACATCAAATAGATTTCAAGATTACTTTCTTGAATGAACATTTAGATGAAGAAATTTATATGGATCAATCAAAAGGTTATGTTGTTCTGGGAAAAGAATATTTGGTATGCAGACTAATCAAATCTCTCTATGGCTTGAAACAAGCACTTAAACAATGTCATGAGAAATTTGATAAAGTCATTATGTCATGTGGGTTCCATATAAATGAAGGGGACAAATGTATATATTCTAAAGGCAATAATGAAGGTTGTATAATTATATGTCTTTACATTGATGATATGCTTATTTTTGGCACTAATGTTGATATTATAAACAGTACAAAAAGTTTACTGGCTTCTAATTTTGACATGAAAGATATGGGAGATGCAGATGTAATTTTGGAAGTTAAACTTATTAAAAGTGATGATTGCATCATACTCTATCAAGAACATTATGTTGAGAAAATCTTTAAAAGATTTTCAATCTTTGATTGTAAGCCGGTTAGCACACCTTTTAATTCTAATTACAATCTTAAGAAAAATAAAAATACTAGTGTTTAGCAAGTCAAATATGCATAGGTAATTGGAAGCCTAATGTATTTAATAAATTATACTTGTCTAGGGAGATTGAGTAGATATACTCAAAATCCTAACAAGGATCACTGAGATGCTCTACATAGGGTTTTAAGATACCTAAAAGGCACAATTAATCATGGATTGATTTTTTGTGGATCTCCAACTGTGCTAGAAGGATTTTATGATGCCAATTAGATTTCTGATTTAGATGAATTGAAATCTAAAAGTGGTTACATATTCACTATAGATGGAGGTGTTATGTCCTGGAAATCGACCAAGCAAACATGTATAGCTCGTTCCACTATGAAATTTGAGCTTACTGCCTTAGAAAAAGTTGGAACTGAAGCTGAATGGCTAAGATATGTTCTAATGGATCTTCCTATTTGGGAGAAACCATCTCCACTAGTGTTTATTCATTGTGATAATGAAGCTACCATAGCAAGAGATAAAACCAAAATTTATAGTGGGAAGAGTAGACATATTCGTCTACGTCATAACATTGTGTGGCAGCTTATATATATGTGATACCATAATCTTAATGCATTATGTAAAGTCAGAATTAAACTTGATTAATTCTCTGACAAAGCCATTAAGTCAAAGACTACTGAGCAACACATTGAGGAGAATGTGATTATGCCCATATCAAAAGTCAAAGTGATGGATACTCAACCTTCATGAATGGTGATCCTGAAAAGGATGTTCGATGCGAAAAACTAAGTCGTTGTACGACTGAATGTATTGTAATATATTGTATCTCATTCTTATGATGTAAACAATAATTTGTAGTGATTAAGTTGAATACATTTTCTTATTGGATTTCATAGACATTGGTGGCAGTGTATATAATTGCAATATATACTTGATGAAAGTCCATCTATGTGAGTGTGAAGTGAGGGCGCTCATGTTGAGATTTGGGCATATATGTAGAGCACTCATGAATTCCTCAATAAGTGTATGATCTTAACGCGCCAAACCGTAAGAATGGTAATTGATTTTATGAATGTCATGTGAATAATGAACCTCTAATCAGATAAAAAGAAAATTGATTCAAGAACATATGTCTACCAATTCTCTATAGATTACGTACATCTACTCTATACTTTGGTTCAAAGAACTTAGTTCTACTAAAGTTTATGCATGTCATTAATTTAAGTTCTTCTAGTGAGCTATTATTCGAAGATTTAATATTTTGTATTTCAAATAGTGGGAGATTATTGTAGAAAACGTGTATTTCAAATACAAAAGGAAGTATTTAGTCAGCTTTGGAGACTTCCTCCTCCTTTTATATGGATTCTTATCCATAGGATCATTGAGGACAAAAGAAGACATTTGTTAAGCACACACATGGTGGGGTATCCCAATGGCGTTTGGACCGGCCCAGTCTGGAAACCCTTTAACCGGGTGCATCGACACATGTCAAGTCTCGCGCATAAGTGAGGTGCAAATACGGTCTTCTGAGCCTCCTTGCATGGACGTGGCCCGCGACTTAGTTTTGCCCTTTGGTTCACTGAACCATTTTTAACATGTGTTGCATCTCTTCCAGATGCATGTTCGTTTAGCCGGTTCACTAGAAGAACGATCGATTTTTTTCGCTCGCCATCGTGATTTTGTGTGCACACTTCACGCTGACAAATAATGTTGGATCTTAAGAGAATAGTTGTCGTAGTAGTCTACATCACTGTTGGATCTTAAGAGAGTAGTCGTCGTAGTAGTCTACTGCATTGATGTTCGCTATCACGACTCACAAAAATACTTTTAAAAATAGTACAACTTGTACACCTCAGCATCTTTTGGTATAATCTTTCATATTTATTATTCGTGATTTGTACCCCCTTCTCGATCAACAGTCGAGAGAGGATGAAGCAGCGGAAGGCAATAGATTAGTAGAAATAGATGTAGGAATTATCGGCACGGTGGAGGACAAGTTGAGGAGGATGAGGAGGTAAGAATGACGTGGGACAGTGTAATGTCCCAGCACACATATTCCTAAATCCTAACCCATCCCGTTGTAGCAACACAACAATTGGACATCGAGCCAGCTATAACAACCATTAAACATTTTGTCTGTCCCATTCAACACTGTTACGTCAATTTGATTGGACAGAAGCGAGTTGATCCGTATACGACTTAATTCTACTATATTCTATATCACGATTTTTATTGGTCGAAACGATCCATCCGCCTTATCCTGCCCCCACAGGATGTGCTGCTCCTGGTTTGATGAGGAGTAGGCTACACTTTACAACAGATGATGCCACATTTTAAGTGCATTTAATCCACACTTCACTATGTGATCTGTTGTTAAGATAGATCACAGGAGTAGGCTACACCTTGCAAAATGAGGAGTAGCAGATCCGTCCTCCTTATCCTGTGGCAGCGCCCATCTGGTCGCCCTAATCTCCTGGAAATGATCAGATGCAACCAGGGTAACCTGGTCCCATCCATGCACTCCAGCAGCTCGCTTGACAAGTAGAATCAAAATTCGTTCTCTTGCGCAATTCCTATAGGCGTAATATCACATTAACATGATCCAAACCGTGGCACACAGAACGATGTGAAGAAGAACAATGCTTTCAGTTGAGATGCTGTCTCTGGTTTCTAGTTTTGTTTTCCTATGTCATTGTTTTTCAAACTCTGTTAATGACTTGTGAAAACTGATCTGGAACGGCCCGCTGGGCCTGATGCTCTCGGTGGCTTAGCCACTCCTCCGGCACTCCACCGCCGAGAAAGAACCATTTGATGGGGGAGATCCGTACGATACTGCCTCTGTAATGGAAGGCGTGACGCCGATCCAGTTGGGCGGTGGGTACTGCCGCAGGCTCGCAGCTCCGCTGCAGAGCATGGCTTCTTTTTTTTCAGGTTGGGGATGCATGCATGACTGGTCTGACTGGTGCAATGTGTCAGCATGTCAGCATGGATAGGTAGTTGGATTCAAGATTCCCACCCTCGAAACTCCCCGCCGACAGTGTGAAGAGGATCATGCCATTCCACCAGTCCGCCACGTGTGCGTGGTCGGTATCTCGAAGGAAAGAGGGTCATACGCGTCAGAGATGACGTTTGAAGTCTTTTACTTTGTTGAGTAAGGCTAATAACAATCCTGAAAATGATTCCATCACACACGCAATGCTGATCATAAGTTGTTACGCGCATAGAGAGATGATGGTTATTGGAGATTTAAGAAGTTTTTTTGAGAGTAATGGTATTTGCGCGGTTTGATAGGTGATGTATTGATGTGGTAATGGCACAACATGGTAATTTGGAAGTAACGTGAGTAACGAGGAGAAAAAGAGAGGGAGAGAGGTGATGTGATGAGAGATAAATTTATCTTTTTTATAATTTTTAATCTATGATGAATCTTTTAACGAAATCAAAATTATTAGATTCTTTGTAAAAGTATATATTCTAACAAGAATAATGTTGATACGTTCTTGAGAAAAAAATGAATATTATTAGGTAGTAAGTAAAGATGATGTGATAAGAGAAAAGTTTATTAGTTTATAACTTTATTTAATTTTTGACATACTTTTGAGAGAAAAAAATATTATCGAAAATATACTTTCTCATGAAAACCCTAGCTCAAAAATAATATACAAAAGGAAAGAGATGACGGAAGTAAAACGAACAGAGAAGGAATGTGATAATGGAAGATCAGAGAATTGAGGGAAGAGGAGGAAAGTAAAGGGACGAGACGAGAGAAGTGACAGAAGTAAAGGGAAGAGGGAAGTAAAGGGAGGAGATGAGGGAAGTGAGAAGGGAAGTAAAGGGAGGAGAGGCCATATACACATGTTTGGGCGTGTGTTATCCATAATGGTCACACATCCACACACAAGTCAATAATGGGCGCACAAATTAATATGTGTTTTTGAAAAGTAGGCTCACAAATCAATAATGGGCGCATAAACAAATCAATATGTGTGTTTTGGTCAATCAATAAGTGCATGTATCAATAAAATTGTGTGTGTATTCCTCTAGGATATGAGAGTGCACATCCACACAAAGGTTCCAATATGTGTGTTCTGGTCAATAACTAGGCATGTGTATCTAGATAACTAGGCACATATTCACGTTTCATAGACGCATATAAACATGTTTGGACGTGTGCTAGCTAAAATGTTCCAGATCCACGCAAAATCCAACATCTATTGTCAACTATTAGGTACCAATTTTTTTATGAGGATTAGATATCCTCGGTTCAACAATGCATACTGAGCGGACGACAGCTTCCACTCTGGTGATAGGGCGGGCGACCTAGGGCTCGTGGAGGGCGGCTTCGGGCTCGGGGGAGGGGACTTCGACAGCCGGCAGACGCCACCCTACTCCCCCAGGGCCTTGACTCGGCTCGATCTCTGTCGTGTCTGTCTCAGGCGAGCGAACACCTTCTCTCCTCCACCCTCTCCTCTTCTGCTGCGGCGGGGCTGGGCTGATCTCTGCCCATGCTACGTCGGGTGGCGGTTCGGGAGGGGCAGCTTCGGCTCCGTTTCCCCCACCGGGCCACTGGCCAGATTGAAGGTGGAGTGGCGTTGGTGGTTCCGTCTTCCTCACAGATCCGGTGGTATCGATCTCCCCCACCCCCTTTCAGTACTTTGCATTTTCTGAATAAGGTTTCTAGCACTTCCGTCGTGAAGGCTTCCGAGCTCTAGGTTTCCCCAGTGTTTCGGCCTCGGGTTTTTTTTGTCTTTGTTGGCTTGATTAGTTAGTGGTCTAACCGTTTATCTGCCTTTTGCCGCCGCTAGTCGGCGTTCATCTATCACGCTTTGCCGCGACCTCCCTTCGGGAGAGCGATGAGATCTCTAGCTACGACTAAATCTCATCTTTGCTTTAGATTGATCTTATTACTCAGTTATATGACTTCATTTGAGTTGATATACGAGCAAAATACCGTCTTGTTCCAGCCCCTGTACCACTACTCAATGCTCAGGTTGAAGGAATTCTTCAGGAAAAGTTGCTTCAGACATCCTCAAGGAAGAAGAATCAATGCAGAAATGTCTCTCTCTCGTTCCAATATGAGTTGTAGTGCTTTTGGGTTACTGAACGTGATGTTTGTATGTTCTATTTTTATCTTTCTTCCCAATTGTAGATGTCGTATGGCTAACAAGTAATGAATCGATCCTTTTGCTCTCAAAAAAAAATTAGGTACCAATTTTTTTATGAATAAGTGCTTAATTTGGACATACATCCACAAATGGGTAAATGTGCCCAAAAATAGTGAATGTACATAAAAAATAATGAATGTATTCTTGATTAATATGTGTGTTGATTCTTGATGAATAAGCACATATTACTTTAAACATGCACGCACAAATGGATAAAAGCACCCCACAATGGTGATACTTGCCCAAAAATGACTAAAAATGCCAAAAAATGGCGAGTGCATACCCAAAAAATGGTGAACCTATTTTTACACTTACTAATGGCTAAAAGCACCCAAAATGATGAATTTGTACCTAAAAATGTTGAAATATGCACACTCATCACTTCCTTACTATATCCTCATATTTCCTTCTTCTTTTTTGTCGTTTTCCTTCTCTTTACTCATACTTCCTTCCTCTTTCTTCATTACTTCCCTCCTCACCCCTCCTCTCATTACTATCCTCATCTCCCCTCATTACTTCCCTCCTCTCCCTCTATTCTCATTACTTTCCTCCTCTTACCTCATTACTTCCCTCCTCGTCCCCTCTTCTCATTACTTTCCTCCTCTTATCTCTTTTCTCTTTCACTTCCTTCATCTTTTATTTTTCTCTAAAAAAAGAAAAAAAAGAATATAGAAAGAAGTGAGGGACAACTGATGGGGATCAGTTGGAAGGTGAAGAGTGGGGGATCATTGTTGGGAAATAGCAGGCAAGTGAAGAGGAGTGAGGGACCAGTGGGTAGATGAATAGGAGTGGGGGTCAGCTGGTGGGTGAGTGGTTTGAGGGGTTGTTTAGGTGTGTGTGAGATATGCACAAAGGCCTCTTGATCATGCAAACAGTTTAATCCTTTATGCACCTTATCCATAGGATTGTTTTTCTAGGAGTGTAGCACGAAAAGGCAGACCCAAGTTTTTTTAAAATCGTATTTTTGAAAATGTAGACTCCCGAGTGGGTACAAAGAAAAAGAAAATCTTTCCCACACCTGTCATTCAGCTCTTTGCCCACCCATATCTCATGAGACACTAGATTTACACTGTGTAGGCATGTAGAAATGCAATGTTGTACACATTGTTATGTAATAATATTTTTTTAATTATTTTCAAGGAAATTTAGAGGAGGAAAGGAGATAGATGAGGAAGTAGTATATATAAGAAAATAGTAGAAAAAGAGAGGAGGAAATTATATTTCCTTTTGTTTTCATATTTTTAGTATAATTCTAAATATATTATGATAATGTTTAGTGATTTTTTGTAACACATCTTGTCTACGGACTCACATACTGGAATTACTCATTGGTATCGTTATATATTTAGTATTCTTACATGAGAATATTAATACTTTATAGAAAAACTTTACTGCTTCCACATAATATTACCACATTGTGCATGACAAAATGATAGCAGATCCAGGAACTCATGCGAATGTTATAGACAATTACACAAAATTTACAAAATATTAAACAATATTGAAAATTAAATAACATAGTATAAAATAAATTCAAAATAATGCAAAAAGTATACAAATGGAAGTACCCTTTTCCTCTTTTTTCCATATCCCTCTACTAATTTTCTACTTTCCTATTATGTTTTATACTTCCTTCTTCTCTTTTCCACCTTCTAACCAAGCATGTTTGACAATAATTGGGCAATAAGTATGTTCTTTAGGGCACCACTGGATTGTGTTAAAGTGTGACACATGTTTTAAAGAAGTGTGTGGGCCAATGTGTATAGGCTAATTTTTGTGGAGTCTCCACATTAAGGTAGAGGGGGCATGTGACCAACCCTTTCCTAATAAATTTCATGTTGAGTAACTAAAAGGAAATTGGTTGTATGAAATAATAAATGGTGTCTGTCCTTGGTTAGTTGTTGGACTATGAAACTATAAAGTATAAAGAAAAAATATTAATTCACACCTCCTTCGCTCGCTTTGGTACTCATATATCGAGAGTACATAAAGCTATGATCACACTAAGCAGTCCTTCAAACCACCTTTTATCATAGTGTGACATGACTACCTAGGTGTGTATAATGTGAGAGACAATTAATGTTGGTTAGAAGTAGTGGATAAATAGATAATATAATAAATATGAGCATGAGATAGTAATAGAGAGATAGTGGAATAAATAAAGAGGATGATAGCGGATGGAGAAGGTGATTAATAAATAGTAATAGTAGTGGTGATAAGAAACAATAGATGAAGTGAGAGAGAATATATTTTATGTACATATAATGTTTAAGTTTGAAATATGTAATATATATATATATATATAGTCAGGCTAGAATACACTCGAGTGTATCCGGAGTGGAATACACTCAAGTAGTTTTTCATGATGCAATATTTTTTTTTGAAAATATGATCCGTTGATCTTCTTAAACATCTCGTGACAACTCATACGCAAAATTTGAGCACATTTGGATATGTATAGCTCATGTTATGAAGACCGCAAAAATTATGCATTTCAAATTAGTTTCGCGCGTCGATTTTGTTGCCTTTGGATGAGTGACTTACACTCATCCGAATGAGCTCAAAATTTGTTTGTAGCCTAGTTATAGTATGACGGTGAAAATCAATGGTTTACATTTTGTAAAAAATAGTCTTGATATGCAAACACACTTGAGTGTATTCATGTGATCCGTACACTCGAGTGTATTCTAGCCTAACTCTCTCTCTCTCTCTCTCCATATATATATATATATATATATATATATATATATATAACAGGAAGGCATGCATTTGTAATGAAACGGTCCAAATTGTAATGAGACGACCAAAATTGTAATACAAAGACTCGTTTTGTATTACAGCGCTGTTATAGTCATAAATATATATTTTACTGTTTCCAGACGGAGAATACAAACATCACGCTATATTTACAAAATGTGTATGTCTATTACAATTTGGACTGTCTCATTACAAATGCATGCCTTCCTATTATAAAACTAATGCACGGGTAGCGAATCTTATTTACCCGCATGGGTAGCAAAGATATACCCTATATATATATATATATATATATATATATATATATATATATATATATATATATATATAGAGAGAGAGAGAGAGAGAGAGATCATGATATAGTCAAATACATTTTGTTATGTATGTACCCCTCTTTGAGTGATATGATTTCAGATCTTTATTTTCAATGGATCTCTTGCCTGGTGGTAAAAGATTTCAATTCATAATGTAAGGATTGCATGTAAATATGTGTGGATTGAACTTTCAGCAATAAGGATATCATGTTCCAAACATTATATCTTTTTTGGTGTTCCCAAAATTATCCATGCTCCACAAAAGCAAACAGGATCTAAGAGATTTGAGGTTAAGGTTATCAAAAATTCAGGCTTTACAACAAAGTTATTAGAGATCTTATAGATATATCTAAATCAATGAAAATTGGGTGACCACTCTATAAGCATTCAAAATGAAACTGTTCGGGATCAGAAGGGTTCATAATTGATATTAAGGATGATGAAAATGTTCAAAATAGTCTGATGAGATGCTTTGGAAAAAGTAAGTGGGTATTGTGAATTCCATGTGTATGTACAAAGGAAATAGTCTAGACAAGCCCAATAGTCACTTTCATTCCAAGTAAAATAAGTGTTTGATTTTGAAATGTTGATCAATAGATTGTCAAGGATGTAACTATTAAAAGTGTTGTTGTTTTGGTGATGATTATTACCATTTCCATGTTGATATATACATTTAGTGTTGTTTAATTCATATAAACACCAATGTCATATTCACAATATCTCCATAAAAAACATGATGATCACCAACCAACACCACATAATCCAGTATTTCTTTGAGTTCTTTCAGTCCCCTTTGACCATTGATGATGTTATCCTAATTTTAGACTTAATTGACAACTACTTAGATTAGTCAATATCTCATATCCTAATGATCTCATCTCTCCCTTCACTCAAGATGAAATAAAACATGCTATGACCATTCTTGGTGCTAAAAAGTCCCCAAATCCCAAGGATTATATGCTTCCTTTAGAAAAGGTGGTGGCCATTTCTCAGGAAGTGTTCTATAAATTATTTAAAATAAGTTAAATCAGTGATCAAAATCTCAAAACAATTACAGTTCTCCATTTAGTAGTTATAAAATAATGGAGTAATTGGAAAAAGAGAAGTAATTATTACTTTAGTTGACTAAAGTTTCAAGAGCCGATCTCTCTAGAAAAAGGCTTGAGTTACAAGAAAAGATGGTCCCTTTCCTTCGAGGCCTCCCTTCCTTTGATCTCAAAACTCTAGCTATATAGGATGCCAGACTAGAGGCAAATGACAATGGCGCCCCTACATACCCTTCTCTGATTACTGAGCCAAAAACCTATCCCTCTTCTTCTTCACCCTTGCGCCCCACTACCAGGATACCACAAGACATGAAACCCCTTTAGCTACCACCTACAATCAATAATGAAAAACCATATCATTACCTGACCAGCCACCGTAGTCTATTTTCCTATCTACATACCACCATCAAACGTCAAGAAAATAAAGCAAAAGTGTCGACCTGAGGGAATCATGCCACCCAACTGATCCCAATCAGCCTCACCATCTCAGTGAGTTCTTTTATCTGAAGCCCAATCCAATATCTGGTGAGTCTCAGATGCTTCAGGAGCCAACCCACCACTATCCCCATCAACGATAGCACCAAGGAGCCTAACAAATTCTCCTCCATAAAGAATCTTATCTGAGATCTCTCCAATGAGTACTAGATCCAACAACACCATCTTTAATATCAACACCTTCTGATGACGTGTCTCATCTGACCTGTGACTCGACTCCATGGCAAGCCTAGAAACTCCTCCTCGTACATGGAGATTTTCCTAGTATCCATCACAACACTTCCTAATGAACCTAAGATTGCCCTCCCTAGCTACCTCTTTCCTTGCAAAACACTAGCAAGAAAAACACCCTCTACAAGTTATCTAAAACCACAAATGGTAGTGCAATACTTCTTGTTTGTGGTAGCCTCTACAAATCTTAGGGCTACCCCTTCTTGAAACTTCCAAGAACCTATAGTATCCCCACCATGATTAGCATGTTACTTCCCAACAAAATCTATGACCATGTTCTAGGATATGATCGCCAACTATGTAGCATGCTGACGATGAGGTACCCTCCCTCTCTATTTCTTCCTCATCCACACAACCCAACGGTCAGACCTATCTGCAATAAATCCATCTCTCTTAAGAATTGATATATTGGAGGAGTAAGAGAATCCCTTATAACGAGGTTCATGACAATTTCAATCTAAGTGCCAATGCTACATTCAGGCAGTAGCAATGATGACGAACAAGAAGGTTGCAATGGCATCATGTAGCCTCTATACGGGTTGGAGAATCTTCAGTTTAGTTCTCATGAAGATAAAAAGCGTGATGGATTTCCTCTATTGTTAGAATACAAAATCGAATAACAACCATCGGGCCTACTCTAGAATGGTGAAGTTTTAACTTAGTGTATGCCTTCCTATAGTTTCGGTTCATTCAGAATTTAGTTAATCAAACATATGGAAATACTATAAAAAGGGATTAGTAAATATTTTGATAATAATTGTGATTATATACAGATTTGAAAACTAGGTACAAATGTATGGTAATATTGGTGTAATATTGGTTTTAAATAATAACATTAGTAGATGTTATATTCATAAGAGATATATGAAAATACATGGTTCCTATGTTGCAAATGTATACCACTCAATGTAACTTGGAACATGTCCAAACATTATTCTTGTCATTCATGAAAACACTAGATGTACACTCATCTATATAATGATACTTAGATTTGTAATACAAATTTAGTATATATGTCTATATATAAATGACCTCTTTGAAATATAATATATGAGAATGAGATATATATAAGGATATTTCTTATATATATATAAAGATAATAAGTTAATTGATATTATGAGTTGGAATATAATTCACTTATCCAAAACCTAACAAGATACATAATAGTATTCATATAAGACATTGGTATATAAGAGTACCATAAGAAGTATTAACCCTTTTCATATATGAATGTTTGAGGAATTTAAACCCTAGATATCCCTAGTAAGGGTATATTGGTAAATAAACATATTTCATACTAGTAACTCTATAGAAGAATATTATAAAAATATAGAATACTATTTTAGGATTTAATCTAGACTGTGACAAAACAATTGAGCATGTAATATTGATGATATATATAACCTTGCTAGAGACCTTAGAAATGAGAATAATGAAAAATTGAACAATACTTTGAAATGGAAAACCACAGGTACCTATAACACTAATAAAAATGAAATCTAAACAACACCTGATTCCAAGCCATATAATAACAAACACGCCTCTAAATTTTCAGAACTCTTGTCCCGTTGAGTTAATACATGGATTTTTCACATAATGAATACATGTTGATTCAAAGGTATGAACTTTATATTTCTATTTAGAAAATTATTTCCCTCATCGATTTCATGCATGATTAGTTAGGTTGGTTGGCCAAAATAGATTTTATACAATGCCGCCAATACTAATTATGGAATAATAGTAGCACAATGTTTAAACATTGAAAAAGCCAGGCTCATGCTCTTAGTTTAGTGGAATTATGCTTCCATATCTATGTAGAGTTAAAGGACATAGGATCCTTCAGTATAGTGGGAATATCATTTGGTGTGTTTTCATTCTCTATAAGTCAAGAACACGTGACTTCCCCAAAAACTGAGATTGACATGTGTCATCTATGTGAAAATTGAATTACTAGTTTTGAAAATTGGATATTGAATCTTGTTGAATTTGAAAATCCATTACTACCTTTTGATACTTGCTTGTATTGTTTAATTATTTTGAATTTTGTCATGAAAATCCTATATACATATGCTCATATTGTTTTACTTTCCAAATATCAATTATTTACCATCTTTGACCTATATTTCCCATCTTGGGGTCCATGTATGGTTTTGTTCCCACTGGGAGTTCATGGAAAATTGATTAAAGAATACTTCTAAGAGACATGCAAGAGTTTTCCCCTATTGAAGAGTAGATAGGAATTGATACCAATACCCAATTTTGTAATTTCATGTAAATCTTCTGCGACTCTGATGTAAAGCATGATTGTAAAAATATTTGTTTATAGTTTTTTTTTTGCAATTTCGTACATATTTGATTGTAAGGATTGAGTTTTACATTGGACTTCCCCTTACTTGGTCATCATTGTCATATCCATTCTAAATAATACTTTTCAAGTTAATTGACTGAATAATCTCATTGCCACCATCCTTGACTGCCTATACAACACCATTCAATATGTTGATCATGAATATTTTTACCACTATCCATGTTCTTAGTGTTTTTTCATGTCTCAAAACTCAAAAAAAAATTCAATAAATCCATAATCTGTGGTACACACATCCATCTGAAGAATATGGAACATTGCAAGTTCAAGTTTGATTGTAAGGAGTCTTTCAGTATCAGATATCTTAGACTACCTCTTTCACCTTAAAATTTTCAACTTCTATGAGGCAGCCTATCATTTGTAAATGTCTAAGAAAAAATTGCAATGGGAATTTTGATCACTTAGTCTATCTAGTCAAGTCACTCTTTTGAACTCTTCTGTCACTCTCATTGTCACTTATTTTCTCAGTTACATTCATCTTCCCTCCAAAGTGCTCACACAAATTATAGATCTCATTGATGATTCCTATGGGGTGACATTAATGACAAACCCAAAAAACACTTAATCAAATCAAATTGTGTCTATAAACCAAAATATTTCAGTGTTCAGGGCATCAACAACATTAAGAACCACTCACACACCTCATCCACAAGATCAATGCTTCCCTTTGTCATGAACAACCAACTACTTGAAAAGATCACATAATGAGGAAATACTACCACTTCCATAACTCCTAACACACTACTAAAAGAATCAACATGTGATACATGAATCTTATTTTAAACTACTAATCATGAGGTTAGGGCATAAAATGATGACTAAACAAAAGCCGAGAATCACTCTAAAATTTTTTATTTCTCAAAAAATCTTGTATATGACACATTGAATCACATGAGGACTTAGCATATGTATACAACCTCATTTTCTATAATCAAAATCAAATCTTAATGATACACATTAAAGTATTCATACTAATCCTTGTTATTTATAGGTATGCAAGTCATTATAACTAGATACATGTTATAGCCGTAAAGACACAATATTTTACATTATCATTTATAGCTCTTTCTATACAACAGGGACCAAAAATTGACTATTTCTACCTCAAAAAAATACTAACATCCTTTGTAGCACGACTCTTTTGGAAAATTTTTGATATATTTGTATCAACAATGCTACATAAAAGTTGTTTTAGCAAAGTGTGAGCTATTGGCTTAGTAAATGGAAATTCACCCAAACAACCAAATAATATGAATGTTTTTATTAAGTGGATAGAAACTATAACAAACATAGCAAATATATTAAATATAAATTGAATGAGTAGTAATATACAATTCATCAACATACTAAATATTAAGAATAATTGAACTATCAGTTTCTTCAGTTTTATATTGAACAAAAAAAATCATGGATGTGATTCATTTATCTTTTAAATGGTTAATGGACTGGAGCCACATTATATGTACCATGATATGTGGAAGAATCACAACAACCTACAATCTCACAATACAAAACTTAGAAGTAAGCTTGTGATTCTAAGTCTAAAATCTCTAGAAATCCTATATGTAGTGGGTCTTGCCACGTCTGGCTCTCAGCAGCTAATGAGAGATATCTAGGCTCCTCCTCTAAGCCTGGGTACTTAGGCAGAGAGTAAAGTATTTTCTATCTCTACATCAGTGGTTCCACTAGGGCTAACCAACTGACCATCAATACATATACCACTGACATCTCCAATTATTGTTGGGTGCCACTTTATCATAAGGAGTTACGCCCACACCCTCATCCAATATGATCTAGCTATCTTGATGAAGACTTATCCTCCAGTTTTGAAGAACATTTGATCCTCACAGCGCAAGCCTCCTGTGATGGATTCTATAATATTCAAGGCATCTAGATGTCTAGTTGATTTCTTTTGTTACACTAAACAATAATCGACTAATATTTTCTTAGCTTGAGCATGTAACTAAAGAGTTCCTTTTTCTTTATATATCCAGTACCATATTTTAATAATAAACACAATACTGAATAATTTTATGTAGTTTTGGTACTATGTAAAAGAATACAAAGGAACTGTAGATTCTCAACATTGTATTTCACTTGAACTTAGTAATTTTAATGGGTATGAATATACTAAAATGAATTGTGCTACAATGGAACTACTAAGCTTTCATACTGAATATTATTGATATGATCTAATTGAATTGCACTGAAGTGTTGATATTTGAAGCTATGAATAGCTTGAACTAGCTAAACTGATAATTAAATAAACAACATTGAAAGGGCTATGCATTTTATCATCCCCAATTCATACGTAATAATAATAAAGCTCTAAAATAGGACACTCTATCATGTATTTCACTACTAATGATTTAGGACAAATCTAGATACACCAGTGCCTTAATAATTTACTATGTTTGAAACTCAAATGAATCATGTACATGCATTAAAGAAATGATTATATTCACCTTCTCAATTCGATTTCAGGCTCACTGAGACCAAAATATATACACTATAAGAAGATACAATTATTTTCTTCATGTTTTGGATTAGATATGTGAAAACCATATTTAAGGATAGTTTCCTCTCATATTGAGTTCAATCTACCGAAATCTTAGCAAAAACAACATAAAACAATTAATTCCTAACAAAGGAAGGAACTTCAGACTCATAGATCAAAATCAAAATAAACCACAGGTTTTTCCTTTCATATAAGTCAACTTAGACTAGTGTACCAAATTTCATCTCAAAATATGAAGGTTTGAGCCATTTCTACTCTAAATCCCCAAAATCAGTCAAATTAGGGCAGCTTATGAAAATACGAGATTTCATAAAAAATGATTCCTTAACACGAGTAGTGTTTCAACAAGTTTGACATCACTAGAATTTGGTAAATGAATATGAGTTCCCAATTTATAATAAAATTCTCATTTTATCACAAAATCAATTAAATTCTCTAAAATAGGGTTAAGTTAGCATAATAAAGATCAAATTGAGTTTATTGCACATTTAAATATCAAAATGAGTGTAAATAAACTCAATATTGTTGTAACAAGAAGGTGAAATATGTCCTCCTCTATTCCAAGAAGGTGGATTTCAGAATTCTATAAATGTTCCTTTTTCTCTCATGTTGAAAATCACCACAAAATCCATAGCGCTTGGGATCCTTCCTAGATAATAGCATGAGAAAAGAGAGAGAGAAGATGGATAGATTAGGGGATTTGCTCCACCTTCACAAATAATTTAGGACACACCAAGAGATCTAATAAACTTGGAAGAAAGGATAAGATAAGAAAAGAACATGTTAGATTCAACTGGAATTTGGGGAAGAACTTGAGTTAGATCAACTTAGGTCAACACCCACCCAAATCTCCTCAAAATTAC
This sequence comes from Alisma plantago-aquatica, assembly GCA_963693085.1. Taxonomy (NCBI): domain Eukaryota; kingdom Viridiplantae; phylum Streptophyta; class Magnoliopsida; order Alismatales; family Alismataceae; genus Alisma; species Alisma plantago-aquatica. The sequence goes on along the minus strand of OY856409.1, from coordinate 1,308,991,836 downwards.
CTCTCTACAATCCACCACTACATTTTAACGAATAACGGTGGGTTCTGAGGTGTTTCATTTTAGATATTTTTGATAAGGCCATTTGAGGTACTTGGGTATTGTGGAAAGAGATCCATCTGTGAATTTTTCCTTTAGATTTTGCTTTTGAGAACAATAATTTGCATATCTTGGGCATTTGACCTCCAAATCATTATCTATAAAATTATATAGATTCCAATTTAATTATAGAGTTTATTAGTAACCTAATATCATTTATAAGAAGTTATAATTAATTTATGGAATTTATGTACTATAATTCCATCATTTTAACCTATTTAAGGGTGAATTCAAGAAAAAAAATCCTAATTTAAGTCTGTCTAGGGTTTTGATCACCCAAATCCTATGTCTCCAACCAAAATTTGTACATGACATGTTAATAAACCAATAAAATAGATAAATCTAATTTTTACAGAAATATGTAAATTAACACTATTAAGAAAAAAAATTGATTATATGTTAATAATGATTTAGAATATGACAAAATCTTTGATCATTTAAGGGTTTACCCTAAAATCCAAGAAAAGGATTAAAAGATAACATAAAACCTAGATTAGATATCAAATTTACTTTAAACAATTAAAATTGAACTTAGTGTCTTATAACCCTCAGTTACCTACTAACTAGGAGAAGGGTCATTACAATCTCTCCCCCCTTAATAAGTTTCATCCTTGAAACTTACAAATGTAGTGAAAAGGTATTAGGGAACAGTTTGCTACCCTAATTCCACCCTCTTAATGGCTACATAGCCAAAGGCGAGTGAACTTGGGCACCCGTTCGTAGAATGGCACAAATATTTCACACATGATATATATATGTACAAGCAGTAAGAACAAGATATAACCAGATACTAGAACTGGAGATCATAGATATGTACCCATTTCTATATTCAAGTATATCCATTTGTTTTACATATCAAAAGTTAGAGTCCTGAGTGCAGCCAATCTTCATTTGGGAACTACGAATTCGATAAACAAAACATGTTAATGATAAAGAATTAAGTATGTTATGAAGATACATGTAAATAGTTTAAGAGTACTACAAAAGATACTTGGATAGAAACAGCATATAAGGCAAGAAGTATAACAAGGCATGAAACACTTAACGACATAGTTTTTATAGAATGTGTATTTTAAGTGCATTTCCATTATAGTTAACAACATATTATGGACATTGATTGGATTCCCATTGGAAGGGTCTGTAAGGGTGCTCAAGATTAGCCAACCCTTTTATCTACATGGTCCGCCTTATCTTGACATCTCAAGTAAGGTGTCCAACCTTGTGCACTTAACCTGAGAATACAGGTAGGTACACAAGGTTCGTATAATAGACAAGTTCAATTATGTTCGAGGTTAGTTTAACATATCTCTGTCAAAATGAATGTACTAATCATAGGGAACAAGTAGTCAAACAAGTAATTACCTATCCAAGCATTCATGCGAGCATACATACAAAGAAGCCAATAACATAATAGGGTCAAGAGAGAAATGTACCTTATGAGTAATGAACAACTTATGATCCTCGAGTAAGATTCCTAGAGATGGTCCAATCCAAGGGAACCTTGCAAAGAAAAGATATAGAATGGTGTCTTAGATCAAAAGTGTTTGATATCCTAATCACCATATGATTCATTTGGATGTTTCCTTGGACCTAGGTTTCAATTAGATCAAACATCATTTCCAGATTTCCAAACTTGCATAGATCGATTCAACATAGCACAAGTATCAACATTAAGACCTAGGTCTAGGCAAACCATCCACATCATAAGTGATACAAGATTGAGGTAAAATCTAATTTGGCAGTTAGGAAGCATGGGAATTATATTATCAAAAAATTGTAGTCATTCATGATCACATTTAGTCATATAAGATTCATATCAAGCACTAGCATCATATATCCAAGTCTTATGATCATAGAAGAGCATAGGATTGATAAAGTTTGTATCTTGTCCTACTAACATGATAAAATAATGATTTGGACAAGATAGGGTATAAGATTAGCATAAAGTCATATTTCATCATATGGAAACAAACTAGGTCAACCAGATCGTTTAAAGCACAAAAGAGGTACTTGAAATCTCATAAGGCAATTTTAGATCATTAGTACAACATCTTGGTTTAAAAGGGTACAAGGCATAAGATAAGTTATTGATTTCAAAGTTCAGCCATTTCCAGAAGGACTAAATAGGTCCAACACTTATCAAAATATCAAATTACATCATTTAAATTACATAATGGAACAACCTCTTAGGTTATGATAGATCAAGATGTTATTCAGGGACAAACTGATGAACTAGATCATTAAGTCACGTATCAAGCAAGAAATATCTACTGATTTGCATGGAAATACATTTACATAGCATTTGTGGTAAAATATTTGCATGTTTGCATATTGTTGGATGATTAATAGGGCATGCAGGTTGATTAAACAATAAAACAGTAGGGGCCAGAGCAAGATCAGGAACAAAATTTATCACCATCAGAAAGGTGGCATTTTCTGATCAAATTGATATACAACACTTAATTATTTGGATGCAAGATGAGGGAGATACATGAGTTTTAAGGTTAGGGCAATAAAAAAGAATTTTTGAGGGATTTATACCCTTAATGGGTTGTGAATCCATTATTTTGGGTTGGTTGGCTGGTCACCAATGTCCAGCATCAGAGGCTTCCTATGCGGCAGTGGGTGGCATTTGCCAACATCTCGATGCATTGGGGTGCGTCCGTGGGATTTGGGTTGAGCTATGCATGGTCTCTCCTGAATGCCGCTCCCTGAGACAAGTCACATGGGTTTTGGGGGGTTCTTAGCCTACTGGCTAGCCTAGATTGGCAGAGGTGTCCCAACTTGCTACAGAGAGACAGAGCACGAGGTGAGACCAATATCCTAGCCAGAGATAAAACTCTCAATAATAGTTATTGATTACAGTAGGTTAATTAATATAAAATAGATTAGTAGATTAATAGATTAAGCAAGTTATACAGGCAGGCATAGCAACGTGTATGAGTAACAAGATGTAATAAGGAACAAATAAAACTATTGTTTACTAACAATTGGCTACTCTCACTACATAATATAACAACTAAGCAGCATAAGAAACAAGGTGAGGGTTAACATCCAATGTGAAGCATGTTAAATAGATATGTTACACAGCTGGATTACATCTTTCATTAAGATGTCCTAGGGAGTTTGAGGTATACCACCCAAACTCCAACTGACAACTACTAAGTCAAAACCAGTTATGTACAAGATCTAGGAGAGCCAAAATCCTAATATCTCACCCACCCTCAGTCAGTACGAGTCAGGCACAACGACATACATAGTGTGACATGCCGATCACACCAAAGTGAGATTACCCAAAACCAAAGAATGGAATTATCAACTAATCAACCTCAATACCATAAAATAATGTAAATTAAATATGATATCATATAAGCATCTTAAGAGGAAACATATACATTAGAGTTCACAAATTGTACCACCTGTATCGCATATTGTGCCATAAAGGTGCATACACTTTACTGTATAATGACCATCTTGCCACAACCTAAAATCTATTATAAGGATAACTTATTCACATACACAAGCCATACATGTACAACCACGTCATACTACCAGAAACCTCGTATCGATGTAAAACATATACAAAATATGCCCAAAGACCTGAGAGTACAGGGAAGACACATAAGACTCTACTACAAAACAGTAACAACATATCCAACCTTCAACAACTATTGATCTCTTTGCTGCTCTTCCTCAATTGCATGATCTCTACCGCGTTGTGAATGACCACCTAAAAGATGTGGAAACCCACATAGGGAGGCCAATGTCCCAGCGAGAAATATAACTCTCTGCCAACAACTATTTTTAACATGAAAAGATGTCACATTGCTTAAGCTAAATATATTTACTTTGTGTAAGGAAATCTAATATATTTATGATTTGTTAGTGAGTACAAAAAAGTTATATTTTATCAAATTGGGTTTCTTAGAATAACAAAGAAAGTGTGCAGTTTCTCTCTATCTCCACTTGTATGCTCCAACAAATTTAGGATTAGGTGGGAATGCCCATTATTAACATTGAATGTGGTGAGCCTCAACATCTAAGTTTGCATAGGATGACATATTACCTATGCATTGTTTAGTAATAGACATATAGTTTAAAGTATTGGTAACAATAAATTTGTGTTTACATCTAATTCTAGTATGTATTCAATACAAACATAGAATATGATGTAGGTTTTTCAGACAATGAAGAAAATTCTTCCACACAATGTTAGAATTTAGAATTTTTGTTGGATTTTGTGCATGGTGAGAAAGAATTGAAGAGATGTAAAGAGAGGATGAAGGGGGTTAACATTATTTGATAAACAAATTAGAGAGGTAGAAAATATTATTCCAAATGAATCATCATTCTCTTTTTATAGAGAGATAATATAATAATATTGAAGTATCTGTTATAAGTAACAAAAATGTTTAAGAATAATGCATTGTTTAGGATTTAAAACACATATATGTATAGAATAATGCTAGAATAATATATATGCTATTTCAGTGTATGATTTGTAAAAAAGTACTATTAACAAAATTTTAAAATTCAAAACGATTTTGTCATAAATTCATAGTACTATAGTGCGTAGTTGAGTGTGGAACAATGTGTATGTTATATACTTAAAAGTCCTAAAATAAATATTGAGGATAAAATAATGCATCTCTAGAAGTACAATGTATGTTTTTTTATCAATAAGTATTGCAATACATAATAGTGAAATGAGAAATACTTGTACATTGAAAATGAGTCATATAGCATATCAACATAGACAAACTATGGACATATTTTGAAATCAAAAAATAATTAGTCAAATATTGATATGATAGTACAACACTAATTTAATATAAGTTAATCCATGTTTTATGCACCAGAAGTATGAATATGTTTTATATAAACACTACACTCATTAATATAGAAAGGGTCCAAAAATCACAGAAGCAAAACTTGTCTAGAGTACATAGATAAGTGTGACAGGAGAATGGTACAAGAAGTACTAAATGCTCATCGAGAGTTTAGTGAGTGTTGTATGTCTAAGAAAAAAATTAATAGTTGGGCACCCCAAAAGAAGACTCATGTAAGTATAAAAAACAATAAGACATAACTAGCTAAGCAACATAGTTATCCCTAATCTTCAAAGGCTTCAAGATGAGATTCGAAGGAGTCAAAACCTTTGCAAGCATCATCATCATCAGTCATCTGATTTGAATGTGAGTGTTGTTATCATGTTCAAGTTGCACCATCCCTGCACAACTAAAATACACACAAAATGAAGTTATATAATACCAAAGTATTTTAATGGATATGGGAAAGGGGAAGCAACAAGTCATTGAATCAACAACGATTTCTTTCATTCCAAACATATTAAAAAAACACAAGGAAGAACAGTCTTATATAGAAAATGATTATATCTATTGTCATTGTGGAATAGAAAAAGGATAACCTCGAGTTTGATGTTCATAGGAAACTCACCACAAGTGAATATATGCTGCCAAATCTCACCAGAGAAGGGACGAGTGAAAAAATTTGGGTAGAATATTCAGTGTTAGACTAACACCTAAGAAAAATATGAGACCCATGAAAGTCTTGGGTGTCCCTTTGATAACATTAAGAATCTTAATGTGTCCTACCAGCCAAATAGGCAAATGAATTTTAGTAGGAAATTTGATATGATAGAATGTGTAATTAAAGAGAGTCATGTGTCTAGATATATTGAAGAATATGTAAGCTTGATATTGTATGAGTCACCCCATATCTAATCAATTTGAGAGGAGTTGTAGTATTGTGTGAGATGTAGAAGGAAGTTGTTGGTTCCACTAGGTTGAATAGGTTGCAGTAAGACATCCTTAATAACATCATCAAGAACGAGGAAAGAAGAATTATGATTTGTATCTAGTAATAAGTTGAGTTGATTTGGGGATGGATATAAATGGTTACCATGTGTCCAAGGGTTAAAAGAAAAATTAGCATTTTTGAAATGTAGTGCTAGAATCTGAATACTATTTCAAAACATGTAATTGTTTTATTGATACATCTCTATAAAAGACATATATGGTGTAATGACCCTACCCCTACTTAGTAGGTAACTGAGGGTTAAAAAAACCAAAGTTCCATTTTCATTGTTTATTGTGAATTTGATATATAATATACATGTCTTTTATGTTTCATACTTCTCTTGGATTTTAGGGTGAAACCCTTAAAGGATGGGTGCTTTGTCAAATAAAAAATCATTATTAACCTTTATTTTGCATTACTATGCTTAATAGTGTTGTTATCACTACAAAACATTTGGCCTTTGTTGAAGAACATTTGTGAGGAACCATAGATTGTGAATAATGATGTCTATTTGTGAGGGCTCATTCTTCAAATATGGGACCAAATCCCTCAACCGTATTTTTAACATCCTTGGAAATATTAATCCCTCACAAATACATTACTCACTAATCATCCCGTGAAAAATACCATGTCAAATGTTTCCCTCCATCTCATATCCCTTCCCTCCATTCTAAAATACAACATTTGGAAATCAAAATTAAAAAGGAAAAGAAAAACCCTCCCCACTCGTTCCTCTGCACAAGAGGTCCTCCCCCTCTCTTCAGTCATCCTCCTCCATGTATTCTCCTTTCCGCAACGCCAACGACGAACTAGGGAAGCACTCAGCCGCCGACTAGCCACTCGTCCTCGGCGCCTCTTTGATTCCATCAGAGCTGCCGGAAGCACTCCGCCTGTATGCTTTGTTTCGTTTACATATACTAATTGTATCGTGCCTCTAGAGCTCTCTTCTTCTTCTTCCCCCTAATTGTATTGCTCCTCCATTTAAGCTACACACACATATCATAGTTAGTAATTAGTCAGCAACCAAATTGGAGGATGAGTTGTCGCCGTACGGGGTCGGTGGTTAAGTTTGGAAAATTTAATTTCTTGGTTCCTTTCTCGCCTCATTCTTTCCGTGTTCCATCCTCTTCTTTTTATCTCCACCTGTATAGCTGGTTGGTTCGTTGATTGCGAGTTTTGTGGTGGGTGTTACCTCGTATGGGATTAGTAGTAGTGGGATGTGAGGCATTGTTTACTTTATCAAGTGCTCCCTTCCTACCGACTTAATTTGGTGCCTCTCCTCATCCTCCGGAAGCATGCAGAGCAGGAGGTGGAGCTGCGCATATATATATTTCTATTTGTTAATAACAGATACAATAGATAGCTGCTGCGATAGCCAATTGCAGAGAGATAGAATCCTGGTAGTCATAATAAATATACACATACATACGCTTAGGGAGGTGTTGCGAATGATCAAGAAAATCATACATGTAAGATATATGGTGTTCCTACTGAATATCACGTTTGACGGGTTCAATTCACGGTCGTCGGTGTTAATTGATGGTTGATTATGCATAGTTATGTGTCTTTGTGTTTCTTAATATCCCTCTGTGTGCTGCTGTGTGTGTACGAGACAATCCAATACCTCTGACGTCTCTTTTTTTGTTGTTTCAGGGTGGTTGCCAGTAAGTAGCTAGCTACCAAGTAGGTGTACTATCTGATTAGAGCAGATAGCTAGCTAGCAGGTGTTCAACACTATATAGCTGGTGGTTTACTGAATTTTTGGAAATTGAAGAGGAGCACACAAAGGGAGGTAGAGGTAGAGGTAGAGAGGTACAAGTAGTTATAACCATCATCTCTTCCTAAGCAAGGCCATTATCTCAATCCACGATCCATCATCACCTTCTGCCACTGCTACATTTTTTTATTCTAACCATGTTCTTTGTCCTGTTCTTAGCAACTGGGAGAACACCAAACTCTAAGTCATTTCTTTCTGATCTAGTTTAGAGATGGATACTCATTTTTGTTGAGGATGAACTTGATTTGGTTGTAGGGTTCTAAACTTCCCCATGGTGGGGAGAGTATTATGCAATTGGTTGAAGCACTCTTACATTGACAATTCTTAATCTACTGAGAAAGATATCCATGGTGGGGAGAGTATTATGCAATGCAGGTCATAGGAATATGGAGTCCCTTTCATGGCACAACCTGTCTTTTTTATAAACATAAATACTATTGTGTTGTTGGTGATGGTGTGATGACACTGTATTTCTTGGAAAACTTTCTTGAGAAGACTTATTCCATTGTGCTATATTTTCTACCACTTGATACAACTGAGTTTTTGAACTCTAAATTTGGGTGTCAACCTTTTTCTTCTTCTTGACTAATTTCTCAAAATACTTGTCAATTTTATTTATTAACTTCCCATGCATATTTCTTAAGTCACCCTCTTGTTAAGGGCCCTATTTTTGGTGCACTTGATGTTGTTTCATATGACAAGGGTCTTGTTGAAAGTTATTTGTATTTCAAGAGAATTATACATTCTTCCTACATGATTATTTATAGGGTTGTTTTCTGTGCATACACTCCTCTTCCTCTCAATCATGTGAGAGAGTCCTTAGGCTAAACATCAACTTATAAATTAGAACCATATTTAGAGAGTCATTGGCATGTGTATTTAGAGAACTGCTAACACATGTTCCAACCTGCAGTCAACATGAATTTCTTAGAGTTTCTTGTGACTTAATTGTATATTAACAAGATGGAATTGAGGCCTTTACATACCAGCTGATATATTCTCAAAGTTATAAGAGAAATAAGTGAGAAACTAACAACATACCTATCAAGATCAGTAAGATCTATTGTTATCCAATTAGAAGGTTTGGGAAAATGTATAAAATATTAACCCATAATTAAAAGATAGTAAAACTTCATCCAAGATTCTTATATTTATCTTTAGTTCTTAGATCGTCTTGTTCTTTTTGTCTTATAATATGTGTGGTCGTATACTTGAAAGGTAACATTTGTAACACCGTCATCCAAGATTCTTATATTTATCTTTAGTTCTTAGACTGTCTTGTTCTTTGTTGTCCTATCTAGATTGTTGCAAAGTATAATGCCACTGCATATAAATACATTTTGCAGAAATTACAACTCTAACATGCAGTCCATAGCATCTGGTCCATCAAACTCTAACATGCAGTCCATTTGTAACACCTTCATATAAATACATGTGTTACCGACCACCTCTACACACCTCCTACATCCACACCAAAAGTGATAGCATTTAACTTGCAAAAACTACTGCATCATCTCTTCCTAAGCAAGGCCATTATCTCAATCCACGATCCATCATAACCTACTGCCACTACTACATTTTTTTGTTATAACCATGTTCTTTGTCTTGTTCTTAGCAACTGGGAGAACAACAAACAATACTTGTTTTGTTTCATTGATTTTTTTCTTCTTCTTTCTGTTAGCATATATTTCTTCACCGGAACTTTGAATGTCACACTTATTTTGGGTTTCCATTGTCTACCTATCTTATTTGATCTTAAACTTATAGTATTATACTGATGTTAGCTGTTTCTCTTGCACCTTAGCATCGGAAGATAAAGATAAATACTTGATAAATAGATGATCTTCAGTAATTCCTGGTTAATACCTTCTAATTGTCATCCTAAAAGTTTATCAAATGTTTGGCATTGCTAATTTATTGCCAACAGAAAGTAAATATAAAAATATATCTTATGCTGCCAATATTTTCTTATGTTACACTAGTAGTTATTTTCTTTATATTTCTTTGTAGGGGTTGTTGCAATTCTTCTTACAACCGTGTGGCGCTCCTTTGTGGCTATGAACTCTGTGTCGTATATGTCACATCAGGGTCTACTGCTTCTGAGCAATATTCTCCATCTGGCTTCTTCTTTGGCGTATCGGCAATAGCACTTGCTGTCAACATGCTATTTATTTGCAGGATGGTGTTTGATGGTAATTAAAAATTTCTGTTTAAAACTTTTCCACTACTGATTACTTCATGTATATTTTATGATATCTCTATTCGCAGGAATTGGTTTGGATGTCGAAGAATATGTCCGCAGATCTTATAAGTTTGCATATTCTGATTGTATTGAAGTTGGACCAATTGCTTCTTTGCCCGAGCCACCTGATCCTAATGAGTTGTATATACGGAAATCCAGCAGGTCAGTCTCCCTTTTGCATCAGTGATTCTGTGAATTTGAGGTTTTTAGCTCTTTAGATAATTTCTAGAGAAATTATCTTGTCTCTTGCAATTCTACTCATTTTACTTTATGATATGAAATTTCTTTTTAAGTTCCACGCAGAGTATTTATTTATAGACTCACCTCGAATTCTTAGTTTTTGAAAGTTTTCTTGGCTATCATTCATATTGTTTAGGTTCATTGCAGGGCAATACGTCTAATTCTTTTATATGTTGGATCTCTAGTTGTTCTTCTTGTCTATTCTGTGGTGTATGCTTTGACAGCTAAAGAAGCACATTGGCTAGGAGCTATTACATCAGTTGCGGTTATTGTATTAGGTTTGTACTGTTTCAATGCTTGAATTTAGTTGGTTTTCATATATATATATATATATATATATATATATATATATATATATATATATATATATATATATATATATATATATATATATATATATATATTCCTGGGCCAGATATACCTCATGATTTGACTCTTTTATGTTATTTGGGACGTTCTTCTATTTAGTATATGTTGTCAACTTTCCATTTTCTCCCCAGATTGGAACGTTGGAGCATGTTTGTTTGGGTTTGAGCTTCTCAAGAATCGGGTTGCTGCATTATGTGTTGCTAGAATATCTAGGATATTTCTTATATGCTTTGGAGTTCATTACTGGTATCTCTTGTTATTTCAATTTTATTTCTTCAAATTGTCTTACTCAATCTGAATCCATGAGTGATTTGTTAATCTATGTCTGGTCAAACTTTCTCCCAGGTATTTAGGTCATTGCATAAGTTATGCAGTTGTAGCATCTGTTCTCTTAGGTGATGTAGTCTATCGCCACCTTTCTGTCGCAAACCCACTTGCTGAAAGGAGAGATGCAATACATATTTTTGGATGAAAGGAGATATGCAATACAAAATGTATTCTTTTTTCTTCCTATAGTCACTTTCTCTCTCCACTCCCCTCTCTTTAAATATTACATATGTTCAGGACTATTGTTTGATGGAGGAGTGAGGTGGTAGCTGTTGGGTGTTGGTTGGTGGTAGCTGTTGGTGTTGTTGGTTGATGGTGGTTGTTGTATGGTGTGCTGGTGTGTGGAGGATGTATGGAGTAGAAATTTGCTATTGTTGGTGCTGTTTTATGGATGGCGGCGTGATGGTTGGTGGCGGTGGATGTTGGCTAGTGGTGGTGGTGTTGGCTGGTGGGTGGGAGTGTTGATGTGTAGGTGTTGGTGGTGGTTGATGGTGTGGGTTGTTGGTAGTGGATGATGGTGTGGGCTGGTGGTGGCGTGTAGTAGCATGCTTCTAGGAGATGATGATGTTATGATGGAAGATTGGGTGGTCTGTAGATTTGTAGGTGGTTTCTAGGAGATGGGAGGAAGTAGTAGGATGTTGCTGATGTGGAGGTGGTTTCTTGGGGTGGTTGCTGGCTGACGTGGAAGCAGCATCTTGCTGCTATGTTGAAGATGGTTCAAGAGTAGAATGTGTAGGTGTTAATAGGCATATAACCCACTGAGTTTTTTTAATCATGTACTATTTACTGAGTTCAACCATAATTTTAGTTTACAAGTGCATGTTGCTGCTATGTTGGTTCACTTACATTTATCTCGACTTCACACTCACTCTGATTCCTTTTTGTATTTATATTGATAGGGTAGAATTGATTTTAATGATGGATTTTGACCGACAATGCACCTTGGAGTACACCAGAACTGAAATATAAGAGTAAGTTGTTTGTTTTACTATGATAATATGATTTATGTATAAACTTTACATTCTATTAATATAATGATTTGTCATTTTTAGGAGAAGAATATTCAAGTACCTAACCGTATGAGGCCTGGCATTGATGAAGAGCACCACACTATTTGAAGGAATATGGAGACATTATAGATCTTAAGAGTTTCTAGCATGATATGTTGATTGTCATCAATCTCAAATTTTTGAACCATATGTATTCTTTATTTATATAAACGTTGAGCACGCAATGTATGGATAATATTTTTCTTCAATAAAAAAATTTGGTTTGAGGTGATTTAACATTTTTATGTGTCATTTTGGTGTTGAATCTTCTTATGATGTCATGTGAATTAGTATAAAAATTTTGCTTGAGGTTATGTATACAAAGTTTTCATTTAAAATTTGATATTCACTATAGTAACAATTAATTATCATTTAATAAATCATTCAATAATCAATAAAAAATCATTTACAGTAGTCCCTCATAAATATATTGATGAAGGTCCAGATTAACCATCAAAATTGCATTGATGACGACCACATAGCCCCTCAAAAATAATATTAATGAAGGCATTATCCCTTCAAAAATATATTCTCCAGGACCATCAAGTCCCTCAAAAATGTATTTATGAGAACTAAATAGTCCCTCAAAAATTTATTTATGAAGGCTAAATAGTCCCTCAAAAATGTATTCATGAAGGCTAAATAGTCCCTCAAAAATGTATTTATGAAGGCTAAATAGTCCCTCAATATAACATTCTTGAGGGTCAGTTGGTCCGTGACAATTGTATTCGTGAGGGCCACTGGTATTTGTCACGTGAGTTCTCTTCACAGACCATTTGTGAGGGTCAGACCCACAACCGTCCCTATTTGTGAGGGCCTGTAGAGAGGGGTTTGTGACAGGACTCACTCGTGAATAATGGCCCAATTTTTACTAGTGTATGACAAATTAGTGTAGAAGACCCATTTATCTTGTTTGTTTATTTGTTAACATGTTATATACCGATTTTAGTTGACTACATAGGCTTTCGGTAGTTAAAACCATAGGCAGGCTGAAATTAGGGTTTCTGTCTAAAATTTGCCCCAAAATAGGTTAAAATGATGAAATTATGGTAACCAAATTACATAAATTAGTTTTATCTTCTTATAAGTGATAAAAGGTTTCAATGGACTCTACAATCAAATCAAAATCTATAAAAGTTTACAGATATTGAATTGGAGGTCAAAATGCTCAAGATATGACAAATTCTTATGCTAAAAAGCAAACTTTAATAAAAAGACTTCATATATGACCTCGTTGCAAAATGTCATGTTGGAATGTAGAGAGGTGATTTTGAGGGGATTTGGGTGGATGTTGACCTAGAGTTGATCTAACTCATGTTCTTGTTGGCTAAATGGACATCATCAAAATTCCTTTGTTTCTAAAATGAAAAACATTTCATTCTTGTGGATCTAACGTGCTACTTGAGTATTTCAGGAACAAGGTGGATGGCAAAGTTTTGGAAGATCTACATGCTTATTTTCATGATTGTAATCAAATGTAAATTTGTACAAATATATAATGTACAAGTACTTAGATATCATGTAAATCAAGTGTTTAGATCTTACCTATCCACAAACAACACTTAGATGGTCATCCCTGAGTGGGCATCACAATTGCACATTCATTTCTAACACTTAGCATATGAGTTAAAGTTTTGAAATAGAGTTGGTCTCAGTCAACAAACTTCTCGACCGAGATACTCTCAGTCAAACATTTTCTCGACCGAGAAACTCCCAAGTCTAAAGAACAAACATCTTTGCATAACCTGCTAAAAGCAATCACAGAGAAAGGCTCGGTCGAACTTTACTTCGACCAAGACAGTGTCTCGAGCAGGTTCTATGGCTATTAGACTTGGTTATATAACCGTTAAAGTTAGTGGGAAAAAGTGGTTGGACGTTGATTTGAACGTTGCTCTAGACTCACCCTCAGTTGACAATTTCCTCGACCGAGAGACACTCGGTCGACAAACTTCTCGACCAAGAAGGTGTTTGTCTGCACTTTTTAGAAATAATTAACTAGTCATTACTAATGCAATTAGTGGATAGAAAACACCTAGTTAAGCACTAAGAACTCCCTAGAAAGTGTCTAGAACGACCCTAAGCACTAGTAGGCCATTCCTATAAATAGGACATGCCTTAGGACACCTAAACTTACTTGAGTACACATACTTGCAATTGAGAATCAATCCTTGTGAGCAATTCAGCAACTTCAACACTTGCAAATCATTTCCATTGTTGGCATCTCATATCCTATAGTCTAGAATCTCCTACCCACTAGACTTCCACTTTCATAAACGTTGGTTAGGAGATCAAAACACTTGATATAGGATTCAAGCCTTGTGCTTAAGTGGTAATTGTAATTTCCTTTTTCCTTTTTTTGTTCTTTCTTATTGCATTGTACTCTCCTTGTTACTCCTAGGTTGGAGGTTGTAGAGTGGAGAGGGTGAAATCTTCTCAGGTGGAGAAGGAGGACTTTGGACTGCTTCTAGAAGGTCTCAACGGGAAGCTAATTCAAGGAGGAAGGCTACTTCAAGGGGGAGCTTGAAGTTACTTCAAGTGAAGGCTGCTTCAAGGTTGGTGAGATGACTTCGGGTGAAGGTTGTCCAAAGGGTTTGGGAAGGTATTTGTAATTTTGTGTAACATCCTTGAGAAGGTAATAAAATTCAAATACTTTCAAATCCCAATTGGAAACAATTGGGTAGTGGACTAAATCCCTTAGTTTTTGCTAAGGGTGGAACCACTCAAAACCCTTGTCTCCTTCTACATACTTGTGGTTGTTTTCTTGGTTGAATTTTATTTTAAAAACATTATAAAACCCTATTAACCTCCCTCTAGTGGTTTTTCAATTGCTATCGGAGCAGGCTTCAAGGAGCTCTAATCGAGTCTTGAAGAAAATGGGTGATGGGGTACTAAACAACCTAAACTTGGAAGGAACACTTGTGGATCGGCCTCCACCATTTGATGGCACCAACTACACCTATTGGAAAAGAAGTATGCAATTCTACTTTCAAGGAATTAGATGGGATCTTTGGAGAATGGTCTCAAATGCATATGATCTTCCTCAAACTGACTATGCTACATGGGATGCAAACACGGTGAGATCAGCTCAATTAAATGCAAAAGCTATAAGTATTCTTTATTGTTCAATTTCCGTAGGTGAGTTCAATAGAATTTCAAATTTTGAAACTATATATGAGATATGGCATAGACTCTCTATTACCTATGAAGGAACTGTTCAAGTTAAAAATTCCAAAATTGGCATGCTTAAACAAAAGTTTGAACAGTTTCATATGGAACCAAATGAGTCTATTAGTGAAATGTATGCAAAGTTTTCTTCTATGGTTAATGGTTTGAATGCATTAGGTAAAGCCATTAGTGAAGAATATCAAGTGTCAAAAATTCTTAGGTCTCTTCCTCCTAAGTACAAACCTAAGGTGAGCGCAATTGAAGAAGCCAATGACCTCACCCGACTAAGGATGGAGCAACTCATTGGAAACTTAGAAGCACGTGAAGCAACCTTGGAGGAGGAAGAAAGATGAGAGCGTGAACTTCATCAAGGAAGAAATAAGGACATGGCTTTCAAGGCTACAAAGGTCATCACTTAAGAAAGTGATGAGACAAGTGATGGAGATGAGGGAGAAGAAGCTCTAATTGTAAATGGTAAGAAATATAGAAGATTTAAATCTAACAAAGTTATTGGTTCTTCTTGTTCTTCCTCTCCTAGGTGTTTTGAATGTGGAAAGAAGGGACATCTCAAGAATGAATCTCCTAAAGCAAAGAAAGGGAAGAAAAGCTCATCCAAGAAGAAGGGAGAAAAAGCATATAAAGCTGCATGGGATGAGTCAAGTGATAGTGAGAGTGGAGAAGAGAATGTGGAGTGTCTCATGGCCAAAGAAGATGATAGTGATGATTCTCAAGAGGTAAGCCTTCTTGATTTGCCAAAAGAAGATTTAATTGTTAGTCATTAACATACTCATGACAAATATGTTGATTGCAAAAAGAAACTAAAGAAGGTTACTAGAATTAATGAGCATCTATATGCAAAATTAAATAATCTTTCTTTTGAAAAGGATAGTATTATTTATGAAAACTTGACCTTGAAATCATCTTTAAATGATTGCAATATGAAGTTTCTTACTTTAGAAACAAATCATGATCTTCTTTCTCAAGAAAAGTTTGATTTGCTTGCAAAACTGCATAATTTTCAGACTCAACCTATCCTATGTAATCATCTAGATTATGATTCTATTGTTAAGGAAAGAGATGCTTTATCATCTAATCTATATCATGCAAAGTTAGATATCAAAAGGAAAATGGATGAGATTGCTAAGTTACAAAAAGAAGTTAGTATCTTGAGAAATAATGGTATTCTTGATAAGATCCTAAAGAACTCTTCTGGTTATAGTGGAAGAAGAGGTTTAGGATATGTTTCAAAAGAAAACTCTTATCAACCCAAACCTAGGAGAACTCAAGCACCCAAGACCAAGATCATGTCTGTACCCAAGAGCACAACTCAAAATCCTAAAAAGAGAAATAAAATTGATTCTATTTTTTATCATTATTGCTTGCGTCTTGGACATTATTCCTTCTCATGTCCTTACAAGAAAAAGGATGTTGAGTTAGTATGGGTTCCAAGACCCCAAACTAAGAAAATTTAATATGATTAAGTTGAGATTTGACCTAACACTTCGTTTGAATATCTTAATGTCTCATCTCAACTAAATAGAATGGTACCTTAGCATATTACAATGATTTAAGCCCAAACTAACATAAATAGATTTCTGAAAACAAGCAAATCAATCTCGATCGACAAATAGTTCGACCGAGACACTTCTCGATCGAGAAATTAGTCGACCGAAGGAATTCCTGTACCAAATCTGAAATCTGCAGTTAAAACAATAACAATCCCAGTCGAGAAATTGTTGACTGAGATAAGATCGGTCAAAGTATTTGTCGACCGAATATGGTTCTGAGAAACTTAAATTATGTAATCATATTCAGTTTGTTATTAAATGTACCTAACCATAATGGGCCATCACATGGGTACCAAAATCCATATTTTGCAGCAGGATTGGGTGGTTGATAGTGGATGCTCCAAACACATGACCGACAATAAGGATGCTTTTCAAACTTTTGAAGAAAAGAAAAGTGGAACAATCACTTTTGGAGACTATGGCAAAGGTAAAATTGTTGGAATAGGTAATATTATTACAAACCTTGAAATAAAAAATGTTTTACTTGTTGATGGTCTGCACCATAATTTAATAAGTGTTAGTCAACTATGTGATACTGGATATGATGTTTTATTCAATAAAAATTGCTGCAAGTTACTAATAGAAAACACTACAAATGTTGTGTATGAAGGAAAAAGAATTGGAAATCTATATATTCTTAGACCTAACTCTATGCAATCTGTAGTTGGAAAATGTTTACTTGCAAAAGATAATTCTCTCCAATTGTGGCATAGAAAATTAGGTCATGCTAGTTCACATGTTATCAAAAAGCTAGTTAAATATGATCTTGTTCGTGGTTTTCCTAAGCTATCTTTTGATCATTCAGAAAATTGTGAACCATGCACTTTGGGTAAACAATCTAAAACTTATTTTAAACCCAAAAACATGCTTAGCACCAGTAGATCACTAGAACTTATTCATATGGATTTATTTGGACCTATGAGGACACAATCTATTGGTGGAAAAAGATATTGCTTTGTTATTGTTGATGATTACATTAGATATGCATGGTTTCATTTCCTTGCAAATAAAGATGATACCATTCAAGTATTCATACAATTTTGCTCAAAGATTGAAAATCAATTACAAAATAAAATATGCACAATTAGAAGTGATCATGGTGGAGAATTTGAAAATCATATATTTGAAGAATTATGCATATCTCAAGGATACACTCACATTTTTCAGCTCGACATACTCCACAACAAAATGGAATAGTTGAAAGAAAGAATAGGTCCTTACAAGAAATGGCTAGGACTATGATGCTTGAACATAATACATCTAAAACGTTTTGGCCTGAAGCAGCAAACACAGCTTGCTATGTGCTAAATAGAGTAACTGTACACTCTTATTTAAAGAAAACACCATATGAACTCATTTATGATAAGAAACCTAGGGTTGATTATTTTCATACTTTTGGCTGAACTTGCTATATCTTAAACACAAAAGATGATAGAGAAAAGTTTGACTCTGAATCACAAAAAGCCTTTTTCTTAGGATATTCAACTTCTAGCAAAGCATTTAGAGTTTACAATACCATCTCTAGAAAAGTTGAAGAATCCATTCACATTACTTTTCATGAAGAATAAAAACAAAGTGATAACATAGTTGATATTATTCATCAAATTGAAGATCTAACCATATCAACTAAAGATGATCACAATGCTGAAAATGATCAACAAATTGAGACACAACAACCCATCCCTAGACTCATTAAGGATCATCCTCAAGAACTGATCATTGGAAATCCTAAGGATAAAGTAAAAACCCGATCATCTTTTAGAGATGTTGCAAATATGGCATTTGTATCTATAATTGAACCTAAGAAGGTGACTGAAGCTCTAAAAGATGATTATTGGATAATGGCAATGCAAGAAGAATTAAACCAATTCACTAAGAATGATGTATGGGACTTAGTTCCTAAACCTCAAGATAAAACCATTATTGGAACTAAGTGGGTTTTTAGAAATAAGTTAAATGAAGTCAGGGAAGTAGTAAGAAATAAAGCTAGGTTGGTAGCACAAGGATATAATCAACAAGAAGGAATAGACTTCGATGAAACTTATGCACTAGTAGCAAGACTTGAAGCCATTAGAATGCTACTAGCTATAGCTGCCCACAAAAACATCAAACTATTCAAAATGGATGTAAAAAGTGCATTTCTAAAAGGTATTACAAGAGGAAGTATGTTGCCCAACCACCTAGTTTTGAAATTCCTGGTAAAGATGATCATGTTTACAAACTTAAGAAAACACTTTATGATTTAAAACAAGCACCTAGAAATTGGTATGAAAGGCTAAAAAAATATCTCTTTGATAACAGCTTTTCAATTAGAAATTCAGATTCTACTTTATTTTTCAAAACATATGAATCCGACTTTCTAGTTGTTTAAATTTATGTTGATGATATTATCTTTGGTGCATAAAATGAATCTTTATGTAAAAAAATTAGTGATATTATGCAAAAGGAATTTGAAATGAGTATCATGGGATAATTGACTTTCTTTCTTGGTTTTCAAATAAAGTAAACGCCTGCTGGGATTTTTATAAGCCAAGAGAAGTATACAAATGAACTTTTAAAACATTTTGGGATGGAAAATTGCAAACATGCCACCACTCCAATGGCTACCTCTACTAAAATTGACAAGGATGAAAATGGGGAACCCATTGATGATTCCTTATATAGGGCCATGATTGGTAGCTTGCTCTACTTAACAGCTTCTAGACCGGATATCATGTTTTCTGTTGGACTTTGTGCTAGATTTCAATCAAAACCCATATAAACTCATTTTCAAGATGTCAAAAGGATTCTAAGATACTTAGCCGACACCGCAAACTATGGTTTATGGTATCCTAAAAGACAATCTTTAGATTTGAAAGCTTATACCGATGCTGATTACGGTGGTTGTCGACTTGACCGTAAAAGCACAAGCGGAAGTTGTTTCTTATTAGGAAGAGCCTTAGTATCATTGAGATGACCCGACACCAAATCAGACTGTCATAGTGTAATTAATTGTAGAAGTGATCATTAACAACGGAATTACTAAAAATCACAAAAATTAAAACCATTTGTGAAGAGATCCAAAGATAGGAAAACTCTTTTATCAAGAACCAATGTATTTCATTCACATCCTGGTTCATAAGTACATATCTTATACCGTCTCTTTTCAAGGATTACAAGCATCAACTGCCTTGTTAAACTATACATAGGCAGCATAAAAACCTTGAGGCATCAAGCCAAAAATCTTAGATCGATTCATTAAAAGTACTAACTACAAACTTTGAGGACCTGAGAGTACACAGACGACACATAGGACTCTCTATACAAAACATGACAGCCAGTGCCTCCACCTGAGATAACATTGTTGTCCTTGTTGCTGCTACTCTTCCCCTGCTGAAGGGTTTCTGCCTCATCTTCTGTGTCTTCCTAAAATGTTGGATCCCACGGGGGTGAGATAATTGAATTTGTCCCAGTGAGAGATATAACTATCTGCCAAAAATATTATTATTATAGTTTAATAGAAAAAAACTGAGCAGAAGAATCATATATATTCAACAGTAGATAAATCAATGTCTAAACAGATTAGAGCATTATTCTTAATCAAAGCATTTCAGCTATAACTTGATAAAGCAGCATGTCACTTATCCAATAAGGAAATGGAGAACATGTATAACATTTATCCTTCTAGGGTATGCTAAGCAAGGTAACATCAACCAATGATTCTCATATTTCAACCTTAAGCAAATATGCTACATGACTGATTACATTTTACAATCATACTTAAGCCCTGAGGAGATGAGGTATCCCGCTCATACTCCAACCGACCATTGCGAAATCGAAATCGGTACCATACATAGGTCAAGGAAGAGTCAGATTCCCATGACCTCATCCTCCTCAGTCAGTGTGAGGACAAAATGCAGGACATCATGTGTCTCTGCTAAATAGCTTTCTAGGGTATCCTGGCAACTTCGCTATAGAGTTACAGTGGCAGCTGTACTCTCTTCGCAATCAAGAGATTTCATGTTTATCTCACATCGATCCGGTATTAATATCATCGGGAGATTAGTGATACATCCATCCCGGCATATATAACAAAGGATTGAGAGATTTAATGTTTATCTCACATCAATTCCTCCATTAGGGTGTAAGGCTATTTGCGCCCATAACCCCCACATACTCAATAGTATGCCCTCCAGGAGTTCCCATAGGAAAACATATTTCACCATCACCAACTAATGACGATGATGGATCTATGGTCAGGGCTCTACATGATAAGATTTCACTTGATTAATTAAGTACATTACCATATTCTTTTAGCATCAGTCAGGTTTTCAAACATAAATCATTATAACAAATGCTACAAAGAATGAGCAATACTTCTATCAAGTACTTTTCAAAGCTTTATAAAAGATTGGGATCTCAATCCCTTATCACATCTGGGCATCCTCATCCCTTAACATCTCATTATCATGACTATGGAATATGGTTATTCAAGCTCTCAATTCATCAAAGAACACTTGTTACCATTTATCTAGATAACTAATACCTTCAGGTCATCTAACCAAGGTAAACATGATACTTGTAATACATGCACCTCACATGGCTCTTAAAGCCCATTAATCTCTTGTTACCTCTTATTAGGCAACTAAGCATATTATGGCTCACAAGGCCCATAACACAATTTCGATACTAAAACATCATAGCTTTTGAAACCGTTTGATCAAATTATCATTGAAACCGAATGAACAAACCATCATTGAAACTGATTGAACATCAAACGGTTTGAGACCATTTGCCCTCCAAACGGTCTGAAGACTGTTTGATCCAAATCATCTTGAAACCGAATGGACCAATTAGGGTTTCCTCCAATCAATCAATTGATTTTAGGGTTTGCTTTATTGAATCACACATCAATTGGACCATTGAAATTACATCAAATTACATCCCTTGGATCTCCAACCATCCATCACAGCCCTTGACCTCCAAACGGTCTTGGGACCGTTTGCCCTCAAATGGTCTTGAGACCGTTTGAACCATTCAACTTAGAAATTGACTCAATCGATTTAGGGTTTCAACCATTCAATCCAATTAGGGTTAGTAATCAATGGATCACCTATCCTTGAATCCATTGAAATTAAATCAATTTGATCCATTGGATCTTCATCATTCACATCAGCAATTAACCCCAAACAGGTTTGAAGTTCAATTTACCCATTCGATCTTGAGATCCATTACCCATTCAGTTTTGAACTCAATTACCTATTTGATCTTAAAGTCAATTACCCATTCGGTATTGAACTAAATTACCCATTTGGTTTTGAATTAAATTACCCATTCGGTCTTGAATTCAACTACTCATTTGGTCTTGAACTCAATTGCTCATTCGGTCTTGAAACTGAATCAACTCAATCGGTTTTGAAACCAAATCAACTCAATCAGTTTTAAAACCGAATTAGCTCAATCGGCTTTGAAAACCGTTTACCCATTCCTTTTTTGAGGTGTGTGCTTAAGATGACATCATCATCTTCAAGCTTCAAACCTTCGAAATCAGTTGTGATTCTTATGGTGATTTCAACAACTAATCAAAAGGAAATCGAGAAAGAAGAAAGGTTCAACACATGATGAATAAATTGCAAGCAATAATGACATTTAAGGGTTCAAGTTATATAACCCTCCTTCAAAGCTGAATCCAAGATTCAAGCTTCACGTCCTCAATGGTGAATGAAGCTCTCTGAACTGTCCAAGGCCCGTTCTCAAGTCTTTGAGTGAAATGAATGGCTAAGGTTGAAGATTGAATGAAGAATAGAAGAAATTAAGCATTGAATTTCGATTTCCACCATGAAATCAAGGTGGAAGATGATTATGGAGCTTACCTACAGGTTGGGTCACGTCCTCCTGTTGCTCCTAAGATCCCTTGTGCATGACCAAAGCAAGGAAAGAAAGAAGGGTCGAAAAAAGTCTTTCATGTGGGTGAAAAATGGGATATATGTAAAGGAATTTTCAAGAGAGAGAAAGTGATAAATAACTCCTTCAACTCCCAAAATTGGTGCCACATAATCCCCTCAATCCCTTGAATATGAAGCCGTATCCCTCACCTTGTAATTCCTCTTTATTATCCATGAATTAAAAGAAAACAAATTAAGAACCTTAATCAATATAATAATAATATCCAAAATTGAGTGGATAGTACTTTTCCTTTAACTAATGTGAGTGGGCTCTCCACTCATTTTATATATTTCGTTTCCTTTGCAAGGCACAAGGACTTCCATACTTATGTAATTTCAACCATCACATTTTTTGTTGAAGGGCACTTTCATTAATATTTTTATTTTTGCATTAAATTGAATTAGGGTTTCAATTATGCTTAAATCTTGATTATTTTAATATCAAGATTCTCTCTCTTCCAAAGAGATTCAAATGAGACACCCCTCTGATTTTATTGTCTCTAATTGATACCAAGAAACATTAGGGACTCTCTAGGAGTGGTATTTTGCATATTGAACCCTAGGTTTTGGGTAAACTGCACATTACACCAAAACTAGGTTTTAACGCACAAACATTGCTCAATAAGCTCTTCATTGGTGCTCAGGCTACCACAAGCCATAACTCTGCATCATTATCATTCCTATGATTCTTCAACACTTGAGGAACATTTATCATGTAACTTTTGCAAGTTAACCCCTCAACTTGGGTAATTTGCACTTTAGTCCAAAACAGGCAAAACATTGATTTCAACATTATTCAAAAAGGACTAAAATTGAAACATAAGTTCCTCTTGAGCCTTAATTACTTTTCAAAAGATAAGAGCAAGCATATAATTTTTTTTTTAAAACAAAACATCTAAGGTTAAAGCATAACCCAGGATAGGGATGTTACAATCATGGTTTAGCAAGAAACAAAATACATTTGCCCTTTCTACCACTGAAGCTGAATATATGGCAGTCGGGTCTTTTTTTTTCAGAAATCCAAGCCTCAGATGCTCAAGTGCTTTATATGCAACAAGTTTTAAATTATTATGGTTTTATATTTTCAACTACGCCTATCTTTTGTGACAATACAAGCGCTACAAACTTGGCACATAATCGTATCTTTCACAGTCGTGCCAAACATATTGAAATCCGTCATCATTTTCTAAGGGTTCATATTTCTAAAAAACATATATCCCTTCATCATGTTGATATGGAAGATTAATTGGCTGATATTTTCACAAAACCACTTCCATTAGATCAATTTAATAACATAAGGAAGAAATTACTTATCACTCCCTTAGAAGATGTTTTCTTTGACATTTGTGCTTCTTAAAATCGGTTGGTTTCTCTGATTCGTACATTTTGGTTGTAAATGGACATATTTTAGCATGTTATCTTTTTGAAAGGGGAGAACAAATTAAGGGGGAGTCTTAACAAATGTTTTCAATGGTTATCTTTTTGAAATGACAAAGGGGGAGAAATAATATAAATCTTAAATACTCAATCAATGAGTTTCATACATACTCTCTTGGCTTCACATCAAATGTTGCTATATACCCTAAAGAGTTGGATCTTATATTCCACATCTCTTTCAGAATAATAAGCACACATTCCATAAACAAGAGAAGGTATACCCAAGGCAAATTTCAGGTATGAAACTGAATCCAATATTATTCAAGCTTATTTGAGTTATATTTAGAAATGTTTGTCATCTTCAAAAAGGGGGAGATTGTTGGCTAAATGGACATCATCAAAATTCCTTTGTTTGAAAATGACAAACATTTCATTCTTGTGGATCTAACGTGCTACTTGAGTATTTCAGGAACAAGGTGGATGACAAAGTTTTGGAAGATCTACATGCTTATATTGCTTTATTTTCATGATTGTAATCAAATGTAAACTTGTACAAATATATAATGTACAAGTACTTAGATATCATGTAAATCAAGCATTTAGATCTTCCCTATCTACACACAACACTTAGATAGGTTATCCCTGAGTGATCATCACAATTGCACATTCATTTCTTACACTTAGCATATGAGTTAAAGTTTTGAAATAGAGTTGGTTTCGGTCGACAAACTTCTCGACCGATATACTCTCGGTCAAACATTTTCTCGACTGAGAAACTCGCAAGCCTAAGGAATGAACATCTTTGCATAACCTGCTAAAAGCAATCACAGAGAAAGGCTCGGTCGAACTTTACTTCGATCGATACAATGTCTCGAGCAGGTTCTATAGTCGTTAGACTTGGTTATATAACTGTTAAAGTTAGTAAGAAAAAGTGGTTGGAAGTTGAGTTGAACGTTGCTCCAGACTCACCCTCAGTCGACAATTTCCTTGACCGAGAGACACTCGGTCAACAAACTTCTCGACCGAAAAGGTGTGTGTCTGCACTTTTTAGAAGTAATTAACTAGTCATTACTAATGCAATTAGTGGATACCTAACGGCTAGTTAAGCACTAAGAACCCCCTAGAAAGTGTCTAGAACATCCCTAAGCACTAGTAGGACATTCCTATAAATAGGACATGCCTTAGGACACCTAAACTTACTTGAGTACACATACTTGCAATTGAGAATCAATCCTTGTGAGCAATTGAGCAACTTTAACACTTGCAAATCATTTCCATTGCTGGCATCTCGTGTCCTATAGGCTAGAATCTCCTACCCACTATACTTCCACTTTCATACACGTTGGTTAAGAGATCAAAATGCTTGATATAGCATTCAAGCCTTGTGCTTAAGTGGTAATTGTAATTTCCTTTTTCCTTTTTTTTCTTTCTTATTACATTGTACTCTCCTTGCTACTCCTAGGTTGGAGGTTGCGTAGTGGAGAGGGTGAAATCTTCTCAGGTGGAGAAGGAGGACTTTGGACTACTTCTATAAGGTCTCAACGGGAAGCTACTTCAAGGAGGAAGGCTACTTCAAGGGGGATCTTGAAGTTACTTCAAGTGAAGGCTGCTTCAAGGTTGGTGAGACGACTTCAGGTGAAGGTTGTCCAAAGGGTTTGGGATGGTATTTGTAATTTTGTATAACATCCTTGAGAAGGTAATAAAATTCAAATACTTTCAAATCCCAATTGGAAACAATTGGGTAGTGGATTGACTCCCTTAGTTTTTGCTAAGGGTGGAACCACTCTAAACCCTTGTCTCCTCCTTCTACATACTTGTGGTTGTTTGCTTTGTTGAATTTAATTTTAAAATCATTATAAAACCCTATTCACCCCCCCTCTAGTGGTTTTTCAGTTCTTCCCCAAATTCAAGTTGAATCAAGTAAGTTCTTTACTTCCCTTCTTCTTTCTTCCAAGTTTATTTAGTTCTCTTGGTGTGGCCGAAATTCTTTCTAAAAGTGGAGCAAAACCCCTAATCCATCCATCATCTCTCTCTCTTTTGTCATGCTATTATATAGGAAGGATCCCATGTTATAGATTTTGTGGTGATTTTCAACTTGAGAGAAGATTGGTGGAACTTTTTGTAGAATTCTATAATCCACCATCTTGGAATAGGGGAGGACATATTTCACCTTCTTGTTACAGAAAGATTAAGTGGATTAATACCCATTTAGATAGTTAAGTATGCAATAAACTCAATTTGACCTCTATGAAGCTAAATTAACCCTATTTTAGAGAATTTGATTGATTTTGTGGTAAAATGAGAACTTCATCATGAAGTTGAGAAATCATATTTATTTTACATAAATATACTGATATAAAACTTGTTGAAACACTACTCTTGTGTCAAGGAATAATTTGTGATGGGATCTCGTGTTTTCATCGGCTTTTGCCCTATTTTGGCTGGTTTTGGCCATTTAGAGTAGAAATTACTCAAAAATTCATATTTTGAGATGAAATTTGGTACACTAGTTTTAATTGATTTATATGATAGGAAATCCTTGTTGTTTACTTTGATTTTGATCTATTAATATGAAATACCTTCCTTTTTTTCAATAAATTGTTTTAGGTTTTTTTCCATGGTTTTGGTGGATTGAACTCAAAGTGAGAGGAAACTATCGTTTATATATAATTTTCACATATCTAATCCACATCATGAAGAAAATATTGTGTTTTATTCTAGTAGATATGTTTTGGACTCAGTGAGCCTGAAATCGGATTGAGAAGATGAATATATTAAGTTCTTTAATGTGTGGACATAATTTGTATGAGTTCCAAACATAATAAATTATTGAGGAACTGGTGTATCTGGGTTTGCCCCAAATCTTCAGTAGTGCAATACATGATAGGATGTGCTATTTGATGCCTTGATTCCAATTAGTTATAAATCTAGGGAGATAAAATGCAAATCCCTTCCAATGTTGTTTATTCAATTATCAATTCATTTAGTTCAAGCTATTTCGAGTTTCACATACAAACACTTTAGTGTTGTTTAGTAAGATCAGATCAATAACATTAAGTATTAAAGCTTCATAGTTCCATTATAGCACAAATCATTATAGTGTATTCATACTTATTTAGATTATTAAGTTCAATTGAAATACAATGTTGAGAATCTACAGTTCGGTCGTATTCTTTTTCAAAGTACCAAAATTACATAAAATTGCTTAGTATTTTGTTTAATAACAAAATATGATGTTGAATAAAAGGTAATGTTTATGTGGCACAATTTTCATTCAATAATTCTACATCATAAAATAGTACAACCTAATAACAAAATATGAAATTGAATACATTTGGATTTTACTTTAGCAAAAAACTTAGTTATCATAACATACTTTCATGCACAATTATTCAATTTTTAAGATTATTAAATTCATAATTGGTTAAATAAGTTATGGATAGGAGCCACGTGCAAAGCACGTGCATTTACTAGTCATGAATAAAGGTAACAAAACAATGTACACAAGTATGATTAGAAATATGACATGATCCCCAAAACATTAGAGTGAGTTAAGTAAAACAAACTTGGACTCATATTGTTACGATGGCAAGGAAATATTGTTCAATAGTTTTTTTCCAATCTAACTAGACTGACATAAAAAGTTCCTCATAGACAAAGTTTGAAATAGAGACTAAAATTTGGAAGAAGAAGGGTGAAAAAGTCGCAAGTGCCATTGATGAAGGGATTTAGACTAAAAAAGAATGATTTAGTTACATGATAAAGCTAAGAAAACATTAGTAGATTATTGTTTTGCAAAAAAAAGTAATCAACTTGACATCTAAATGCCTTGAATACTATAAAATCCATCAAAAGAGGCTTGCACTGTGAGGAGAAAATGTACTTCTGAACTAGAGTATAAATTCTGATCGAGATAGTCAGATCGTACTGGATAAGGGTGTGGGGGTCTAGTCCACTGAGGGGAGACTCCTTATGATAGAGTGTTACCCAACAATAACTGGAGATGTTAGTGGTATCTATATTGTTGGTTAGTTGGTTAGACCTAGTGGAACCACTGATGCAGAGATAGCAAGTGTTTGACTCTACCTTGAGTACCCAAGTTTAGAGGAGGAATGCAAATATATGGTTGCTTCCATTAGCTGCCAAGACTAGACGTGGATAGACCCACTACAGATAGGATTGCTAGAGATTTCATACTTAGAATCTTGACCATTCTTTTAAATCATGTACAGTGAGATTGTAACTAGCTGTGATTCTTCTACATATTTTAATAGACCTATGTGGGTCCAATGAATTAATAATCAGTTAAAAGATTAATAACTCAGATCCAAGAATTTGTTGTTCAGTATACAACTTTAGAAATGTATTGTTCAATTGTTCTTAATATTTAGTATGGTAATGAATTTTATATTACTGCTCATTCAATTTAGTATTTAATAGCTTTCTTATGTTTGCTTTATCTTCTTAAGGAAGAATATGCCTAATATTTGGCTATTTAGGTGGACTTCCATTTATTGAGAAAATAGCTCACACTCTACTAAACATACTTTTAGGTGGTGGTGTTGATATGGTGATAGAAATAGTTTCTCATAAGAGTCCTTCCATAGAGGATGCTATTAATATTTTGACGTAGATATAGTCAATTATTAGTCCTTGTCTACTCTAGGTTTTTGTATAGAAATAATTGTACATGATAATGTAGATTAATGTGTTTTTACTACTAGAACATGTATATGGTTATCAACACTTGTGTACTTATAAATAACATGGATTAGTATGAATGCATTAATGTGAGTCTTTAGTATTGGATTTAGTTTAGAGGAAATAGGGTTGTATAACTATGCTATGCCAGTTCATGAGACTGAATGTGTCATATATATGAGAAATTTTTTAAATAAAAAATTAAGAGTCTTGTTTGACCTTTGTTTAGTCATCATTTTATTCCTTAATCTCATAATTAATATTTTAATGTGAGATATAGGTGTAACAAATTGGCATTAGATCTTAGAATGAGTTGTCAAAAATCATTAAGTTAGATAGTAAAAGTCATAAGTCCGGTATTTAGGAGGTGATGTGATCATAGGTCTAGGAAGTCTAAGAATTTAGATACCTAGCCTGATATCTGAATACTTAGGTTGACCACTATCAAGATACTCTATCTATATTTCCATGTATACTCTAGACAAGTATGCAAAGAGAGGATGGGATAGAGAGTAACCATAAAATTATTAGGGTTAGAAGACCATAAAGTAACACAGGAATAAGATCATAAACATCGAATATGAGACGACTTTGATTTGTTTGAAATGAATAGAACTACTCTAACCTATATGAATCCTAGATTTTCAATTTTTAGAAGAATATGTTGTTGTACATCTAAAATCTAGTTGAATTTTTGTTATTCATGGCCTAAAGTAGGCCTAAATTTATTCTTATATGAGATCTCCTTAGTGAATATCAGTTTCATATGTTTGATAACAATAGGAATTGGTTAACCCTAAGTAGCTCTTGGCTTTAGCACTGTAGGTTTGGCCTAGTCCATTTGGTACGATGCATTACTAGGATCTAATGACTCCCACAATATTTGAATAAGAATAAGATATCACAATGCAAGATTAGGATATATGAGGGTGTGAGTGTTGATTTTTATGGCATCGGAGTAGGCATCAGAATTTAAAAATTTATTGGCCATTAACCCATAACAGGAGATCGCATCAATGACTATGTAATGGGAAGGATGGTTTTAGCGAGATATACATGGTCCTGGGGCTTGCCCAGCGACAATACCTCACAACCATGTGTGGTCTTCAACATCATGTCTTGGATGATGTCTGTGTAGCTCTTGGTCTTTGCCATGGACTTTGGACTCCACCACAGACTGCGGTTGGTGTGTCCTCCTGAGCGGAAGACATCTCTCGCCTCTGCAAATAGTCCACACAGACCACCTAGAATTCCTACCATTCTAAAAGAACTGGCAGGAAGGATATGACCCTCCTATTGGTGTACTAGAACCAACCTACTCTACCAAACTCAGACTACTTTTCTACAGTTGTCTTTCCCTTGTTGTGCCTCCCTAGTCATATAGCACTTGCTTGTGCTCTCTCGGTTACCAAAACTAGAGAGGACAACAACTTTGCAGAGCAACTGATGTTCTAAGTTGTGTGTTCTGAGAATCTCCCAGTACCCCTCTATTTATAGTAGAGGGCAGGGACAAGGTTCTCAGTCTATCAGGGAGTAGAAGGATCTAGAAATTTCATGAACAATTTGTATTGCGGTAGGCAAACTGATCGTTTCATAACTGAAATAGTCATTTGTCAAGGTGTTGGGAGTGTGAACCGGTCAGTTCACTAAGTGAACCAGTCATTTCACTTCCCAGACCTGCTCACAATTGACTTTCTTTAATCGTTTCTAATTAATGCAAAGATTAATCCTTATTCCAATAGAATTGAACAAGTGAAACGTGAAAATTTTCCTCCAACCGGGCAAATCCTTATTTCCTCATTTGGCAGGACTTTGAGCCTCCGGTTGGTTGGTTCACACCAGCCGATCGGCTCACCTGGGTGAACCGGTCGGTTGGAACACACCAGCCGATCGGCTCACAAGTGTGAACCGGTCGGTTGGCACACACCAGCCGATCGACTCACATGGGTGAACCGGTCATTTGGCAGTCCTGACATTGCCAATGCAATCTCCAATCAAGCTAACACTCTAACCAGCTAGTTCAATACTTGAACTTGATAGTTCTGAGTCCAATCAGTCAATTTTATATTTAATTGAGTACCTAAACACCTTTAGTCTCGATCTAAAAATCATTCATGGACAATCTCCTCTTCGAGGGGTATCCTATATGTGTGACCCTGTAGGTTCCAATTTACGTTGGCAGTGAATATTCATAACAACTTATGACATCACAAGTAATGAGTGGAAACTAGTAACTCATCATTGCTACCCAAGTAACTCAGAAAGTTGGAGAACAACTTCAACCTACAATCTGTGATTGGTGTTAAAATGATCGTATAGTTCCTTTTTCACTGACATCCAGATTGAACTCAAGGCATGGAACGTCATCCTCTTCAACATTCAATCAGTGTTCCTTGATCAAAAGTAGACTGTCTGAAATGCATGTGAATTCACATAACATATTAAACTACATGAGTATGGCCATACAATTCTCAGTCTCGCTTATCAAGGGGCCCTGGAT
This sequence comes from Alisma plantago-aquatica, assembly GCA_963693085.1. NCBI lineage: Eukaryota > Viridiplantae > Streptophyta > Magnoliopsida > Alismatales > Alismataceae > Alisma > Alisma plantago-aquatica. The sequence goes on along the minus strand of OY856409.1, from coordinate 1,308,960,681 downwards.
ATCATACTCCTTATTGGAGGGACAAATCCCATATCTATCAATCATAGTCAAAACCCCATGTGTCAAACTCACCCAATCATCATCATTATAATAATCCATGTTTTAGGACTGCATTTGATGATGTCAAAGTGTACCCAATCACATGTGATGAGTGCAGTGATTTTAGGTCTAAGAACCACAATCACCACCATCACTATGACATATGATTGTGACTATCATTCCATGGTATCCATGTATCACTCTCACGGTGGGTCTATTCTATATACTGTTCTCTAACATATATATGTGTGCTTGACTTCATATCATATATCATGACTAATGAGACTCTATCATCAGTCAACACACACTCTAGTCTAATGTATTACTATTGTCTATTTTGCTTCTATAGTAATATATGACTAGGGACATAACAAGAATGTATGTACTCTTATCATATATATAGTCTCATTGTTCAAGTCCTCAACTTGAAGACATATGTCATCAAGTCACATCATTCTTTAGACATCTATCATGTATGTGTCATCATCTCATGAGTAAGACAAACATAGTAGATAGAATTACCTTTATCATTATCAAATCAAGTATCATATACCTCATTGCAATAATCATATGATTGGTTCTCTGGGCATACTATACCAACAGACTCGCACTTCCACTCAGAGCCAGTCACCCACAAATCATATTCCAAGCGATCCTAACAAGTCCATCATATTTCTGTTGCACAACTGTTGGGCAAGCAACATTTGCTTCAAGTTGGTATATTGCATGTTTCACATCCCCTAGTTGTATGACACCTTGTATGAAATGGAAATGTCATAGTATGCTATCTGAAATTCCTTTGCCTAACCAGTAGCTCCATTGTTGTCACAATATTACTACTGAGACACTAATGGTTGGAACCTCCCATAAGTTCATCCATATGAACTTCTAGGTGCATATAGTATCCTTTACATTGTTTGTAACACTAAGGTACTCGGCTTCTTATTGTAGAATTAATGAATTGTCTTATGTTGAAACATTTCCAACTAATAATTCTTATTCCAAGGTTGAAACACAATTTTTTCATTTCAAAAGCTTGCATCAGTGTAACTCTTTACACCAACTCTTCCTTATTACCATAACTAAAGAACTAATCCTTTTAGTACTTCACAAGTACACAAAGATGTCCTTCATGGTATTCCATTAACTCTTACTAGAGTTTGATAGATATCCATTCGTCATGTACAATACATATGAGATAACTGAATATTTATATCATCTTGTCATACAAGATGATGATTTCATATCTTCTTGTCATGTCCAATACATACAAGATGATGAGTTTGTATAGTCTTTTCATGTCCAATACATACAAGATAATTAGTTCATATTTTCTTGTCATGTCCAATACATAAAAGATAATGAGATGAGTTCATATGTGATAGATCCAATTGCGAATGCATATGGAATCTATCCATGGGTTCCTTATTCTTCATAAGAATTGGGACACTTGGTTCTTGAGAGACTAACTCCATGGAACATGGACAAGTTTTCTCTCACCATGCTGAACTCATTCAACATCTAGCCTAAGTATGTTCTCTTTCCTAGGATAAGAAGCCCTCTTGATCTATCTCTATAGATCTTGATTCCTATCACATAGGATGTTTCTCTAAAAACCTTATAGAATGCACTTTGTTGCTAGATTTTGTAGTATAAGGATGATACTCCCATCAATATATGGATATATATATATATGCTCCCACTAAATTCTTGTAATCACACATTACATCTTCATTCTGACTCAAGTCAAACTCTTTGACTATCTTATCAAGTTGAAGATCCAATTCTGAGGTGCTTTCTTCAATCCGAAGATTGATCTATGTAGTTTTATAGACTTTATTTGCATTATTGGATTTATAAAACCTTTAGGTTGTGTCACATACACATCCGGCACAATATTCCATTTAAGGAATGTAGTTTTAACATCCATATGCCAAATATCATAGTCATATTAAGCTACAATAGCAAGCATTATCCTGATGGATTCATCCTTGGTAACTGCTGAAAAGATTTCATCATGTTCAACACCTTGAACTTGTTAGAAGCTCTTTGCAACCAAATTACTGTTGTGAATCACACAGGCATGAGTATAGAGTCATCCGCAAGAGGTGAAGACATTGCTAACATGTGCCAAAAGTTGATTGCCACAGCTAGGATTTCTAAAAACCACTACAACACAGTCAGGAACGCAGTTCTCACAGCAATGCAAACTTGGAAAATAAAGCAACATCTTAATCCTAATCCCACTATAAGTACATCATGTAATTTTTTTTGAATTATATCATGCACTTTCCATCCATTATATGCAACATGAAAACCTATTTCCCTATTGTAATGTATACAAATTTATTATGCTCTGTTGTTTTTGTTATTTGTTCTTATGTCAGTTCAGTTCTTTTAATCCATTTTAGCCAACCACAATTCTAACATGTATATGCATTTCAATCAAACTGGTTGATGTGTTACTGCTTAGTCTATTTGTGTATCTGCATAGGTCAACATATGGTCGCCTAACTCCAAAACACACCATACCCTTTTTCTTTCTATAACTATTGTTGCTTTTCTTATTTCAGTTCATATGCTTTTCAATTATAAACTGCCTACAACCATAACATAATGCATTTCTTTTTCATTGATGTTCACTAATTTCTACATTTTGAATGTTATTCTTTTTCAATTTAAAAGGTACCAAGCCACTCTCTTGATGATGTCCATGGCATAAAAGACTCAACCACGGAAAAAAAGATTGGCAGGCCTCCATCTATTCAGAAAAAAAAGTTGGAAATAAATGCATTCTATAAAGAAAACATCATATGCAGTTGCTAAAAAAACAAAAAAAGCAAACCACTAGGCAAACCAAAGCACCGATCAACACAAATTCTCAAAGTAGGGGTGCATGCAGTCCTCAGCAAGCAACTATGCGACCTATGGATCTACCCAACCAACATTACATTCCTTTGCACCTGGTCGCTGGTTGGCTAAAGTTCCTGTCACAACAAACATAGATTCTGCTATTGTATTCCTTCAGTTATTTTACTTTCATTGGTTGTGGAGTTATTGATTGTATAAATTATGAAGAATATCCCAATATGTACTACAACTCTAGAAAGAAAAAAAACGTGTATCATAGCATCAACATTTTGTAAAACTGCCACATTGTCAGCAATTTGTAGCAGCAGCATTTTGAACAAAAATTGTTCATCTATTTTTTGCACACTTGGTTTGCTTGATCACTTTATATTCTGGCACATGCTTGTGACTACAAATCAATGGATTCATTGTGTGACAACATTTCACAATACAATTTTTCGTATCGATACCTCCCACTTAACAAGTGCTTTATAATAAAACCCCACCTGGGTATAACAAAACAAACTACTACTTGATTGTGTCATTATACCAAACAAGTTGAGTATCATTCTATGATATTAACAAACATGTGGGAACCACCAACATAGTCTACTGCCACTACCCTCATTTATTTACCTCTACTAATTGGTTAATGCCATAATTGATGACCTCCTCTCTTTTCCAGCCAACAACCAATCTCATGTTCACGCTTACACATCAATAAAATCACTACTTTGGATGCACTTTCAAAACATTATCCATGTATTTAGTTTTACATGTATTATGCCAAAACATGATCAATTTATACATGTATTCCTTAGAATACCCTTGATTACATGTATCTACTGATGCTCTGCTCAAAACTTCTATGTAACTAACTAACTTGCAACCACCAATAAATCTAACTCATCGTTACAAAATACATATGCAAATGAGGAGTTATATAATTCTTCACACCGACTTCTGTTCCTACTACCACTAAACTGGTACACCCAACAACATATCACTAACTCAAGGCATTTCATAGCACATACCTCAACTAAACATTGTAACATTTTGCACTCATACTACCAAATTCACAACCATGTCACAAAACATCCCTATTTAGTTTTTTATAATCCTTCCAATCCACTTTTTATGTATAGAACAGTCCACTTAGTTAGTTGCATAGCCACCCATGCATAACTAGAAAAACATATTCATTTTAGAAGCTCACTTGCAGTGCTTCCACAAGTAGCTTCACAACAAATCTCCACAATCACATAAACAAGAAAATAAAAACACAAATCTTGTTTCCATGCTCTATTTTGTAGGAAAGTACCCATTATATATTGAATAGTTATATGTTGCACAACTATATATATTAATTCTCCACAACTTGCACATCTATTACCAGCAACCTACTGCATAGACAAACACATACGTAATGCAGGCAATTCATTGCAAGGGCCACACATTATCAGTTAGCACCTGTTCAACAACACACTTAGTCTGATGCATTACATAATTAGTTTGATGCCTAACCACACAAACAGGCTGTCACCTATCTGCATGGCATACTCACATTCACATCCATACTAAGCAAAGTTTATCAAGACATTTACGCAAAACAAACATTTAACATTGTTTTATCATAAAGCCCCTTCGTTAACATACTTATGTAATTTAAGTATCTCCAGCACATTGTGGCCTCACATCTGGTGATATTCTTCACCATATGATTCTTCTATTCTTTGTCCTATGCAAATGCATTCCATCCACTACATAATGTACAACCCGCAATCGTGTGACCCGACTGGTTGTTGGCTGGCTTTGTTGTCAAACACAATATTCCAGCCATGTTCAGAAACACCACTTATCTTACTTAAGAGGGTATTTAGTGATGCAACCTGCATTATGGAATAAGATAGTTTCAACTAACTAATATTTGCAATTACCAAATAAGATCTACATCACAACATTGAAGTGTGAACTTACCACAGTGACAACATCATCGTCACAAGGATGATTGGTGTTTGGTTTGTTATATCTCCTAGGTGGCCGCAGGCTACTAAAATGCAAGATCTTCTTGTATTGATGTGATGCTACAAGCAGATGCCAGTGTTGGTGGATGAGCAATGGTAGGAGTATAACATTCTCCCACTTTATTTGTTCTCATCGTTCATAGCACTACTTCCTCATGCAGGGTGCATCCCTTGCCTTTATGGCATGTGTCATTGATGTGTGGAATATGAACACCCTCCTTCCCAATCGATTGCTAAAATCCTTGCGCATCACCTCACTGTATCCTTCAAGGAACTGCAACATATGTAAAAAAAACATCAATTACATACAAACTTTGAATACTTTACACAATATTAATCCCAGTCACTAAAACACTAAATGTATCTCTTGTCCTATTTATTGCACATGGATTGTTGTTTGAGTACCCAACACTACTACATAAAAGTCTTTTAACGTCAGTTATTTAAGCTCTTTGGTGTCGGTTTCAAAGCGACACCCAAGTGGGCACCGCTAAAGGGGGACACCTTCGGTGTCGGTTTCCAACTGACGCCACAACATTTTCCGCCACCGAAAACACGCCAGTAAAGGGGCTATAGGTGTCAGTTGTTTAGGAAAAAACCGACGCCCAAACTCTTCCCGCCACTGAAAATGCACCAGCAAAGGGACTATAGGCGTCATTTGTTTACTAAACAACCGACGCCAAAACTCTTCCCGCCACCAAAAATATGCCAGCAAAGGGATTATAGGCATCAGTTTTCGAAAAGAAACCGACATCATATCCCCTTACAACACGGTCAAATAGACATCAGTTTTAAGTGTAAAACCGCCGCAGTATGTCTTTGGTGTCAGTTTTCTTTAAATAACCGACGCCTATGTTTTGATTTTTTTTTCTTATCAGTTTGCAGGCCTGCTATGGCTGGTCACAGGATGAGAACATGCAGTTCAGTGGAACTGAATTGTAGGTTTACGACATCCATTGATATCATCCAACGTGTCACATACCTACAAAATTAACATGATGAACAATATTATATATATTTGATTCACGGTCATGTATAAGAACATTTAATTCATATTATTTTTCATCACATGCATGTAGAAACCAGTAGCAACCTACAGTTCTAATTATTTCATCTCCTTTCACATTCAGACACATGTAGAAACATTCATGTATTGATGATTTTCATACACATATGACAATTCATAAAAATTCATTCACATTCACACAAAATTAATTATGAGAACAAAGTTATTCTTTATTCATCATTGTCATCATTGTCATCATTATCAACAAAATTATATTTAAAAATTCTCACTCTTTGCAGGGCCTTTTCCCAATCTTCTCTTACAACATCTAATTCATCTCTCGTATAGGGAGCATGTACATCGAAACGCTTTGTACCAGTGTTGAAGTCCTCAGTTTTAAAGACCTACAAAGAGAATGACATATATACATAATTATAATAATATATTATAAGATTCATATATTTCATATTATCTAACGAGACTATGTATAATACATGTTGTATGCTATCAATTTCCAATACGGAATGTTTGATGATTAGGTACATAAATCGCATCACATAGTAGGCACATGCCCAACCGTTGTCTTGTGTAGCACACTATAAATTGAAACATACAAAATATTCAAAAATACAAATAAGCACAGTTCATATAAATAATATATATACATTAGAGTCAGGAAATTACTTTCACATTCTCCCAAATGAGTATCAGGTTTTTTTTCCTGGGGACCTTTCCTCTAGCTTTTTTGTACTCTTGTAAAGCCCTATACATGTTAATGTAACACATTAAATTGCATAATTAAATAGTAATGTAGTAACATATGTTAACAGGTATAAAAACATAAAATATTTCTCATGAGAATAATGGCCTTTTAATTGCATGTCAATATAATACATCCAACTCACTCCCCGTAGGATCTAGATAATAGACGGTGAATGTCTTGGGGACAATAATTAATAACTCCCAATGCTTAGCACTACAGGTAAGAAAGTAGAAAATTAATAACTCAATATCCGTAATAAAAATGTAATTTTCTTAAGTCCAAATTACAAGCAAAATAAACTTACTCGACATTGAATGGAGCTATTATCACCGTCTTATTATTTTTACCAAAATATTCAAAGCATCATAGTAGTATGAAGTAACTAAATACGGGTTTGTATCTACATGACTAATAAAAGATGGAACCAAAAATCCCACATGAGAAAACCCAAAATTTGTACATGTATTGTGTAAGTGGCTGCAAAACATGTATTACGTATGTATTAATATATAAGAAACCAGATTGCCATATATAAAACAAGGTATATGGATGTATAAACCAGATTATCGTATGCATTAATCTCACCATATCCACAGCTCTATCATAAATGTGTTCATCCATTCATAACTAAACAACTCCAAAATATCTTGTATAAATATGTTGTTTCTGAATGTTTGACCTGCATTAATACGTATCCAGAACTTCTATTACATATGCATTAATACGTATGCTAAACTTGTATAAATAGATTGTTATCGAATGATTTACCTGCAGCATTCTCCGGAATAGTAACATTTATAGGGCAATTTGGATTATGTTCGCTGATTCATACTACCACACTCCTACAATTAGGATCTATCGAGGTGTGTAGGTCCCCTAGAAGCCAACTTGGTAGTCGAGGAGGTGGAGGCCGAGATGTAGCGGGTCTCGTCTTTTTGACCTGTATATATAATTTCATATCAATTGACTCATATATATACACACACTAACAAATTAAAGTAATGAAAATTTATCATACAATATCAGTATACAGGACATCCGCTTTGGGCCATAATATCACTCCGCCTACTGCCTCACCAAGTATTTCAGCATCTGGGTGTGCATGAGGTAGTACTAGATTCATCCAGCCAGGGAATATATGTATCGGGCTCACACGTACCATGCCATCTGGTACTGGACTCCCATAAAACATGCACCCTTTAAGGGGTGGGTAAGTCGATGCCTCTGCAACGATATATCTTTCACTTTTTAGTCGGCATGGCTTCAACCCCTACAAATTTACGTAAAGAATGTTATATGCATATATACACAAACATATCATCTTGAACAGACTAGCTATTATATATGCCATAAAAATACTTACAGAGGACGTGCTAGGTTGTGGGTCTATAGGATTACTCCCAACCTCTGCAGTACGAGCAGTAGGAGAAGAGAGGTCCGCCATAGGTATTGTCTGAGTGGCTGCAGTCTGAGATGCCTGCCGCTTGTTAATTGCTTCATGGAGTCTTTTATCAAGTACTTCCTCGACTCTCCTATCAATTAAGGAATCTACCTATACATGGATAAAAGAAATGCTAGTTTCTGATTATTGAATTCCCTTTCACAATAACGTTCTAAAATAAGAATAAGTTACCTCAGCTTGTGAAAGTCCCGCTTTTGGGACAGGTTTGCGATGGGATGGCCCAAAGAACGCTTTGTTGCCCACACCAGCGCCTGCACCCCTTACACGTCCAGGATGATCTAGGTTACCCAGAGCAACTGTAAGTTCATCCCTTGTGCCTTGAGGGATGAACTTGCCTTCCTTCCTCTGCTCGTGCAGCTCCCGCTAATCACCATCAACAAAAAATCATAAGTAAACATAACAATAATCAATATCGATAGATTTCTCTAAGAGTTGATTTTTACCATTTTTGCAGCCGCCTCAGCGGTTGCAGGCTTCAGTATCTCTCCCTTCTTGTTTTGCCTCCCAGCTATCCACATAGCATGGCGAGGCAGATGTGCGGGAGTAGCAGTGGAGGACTCTGCAGACTCCTGAGTAGCAGTAGGCTGAGTAGACTGAACCGGTAGTCTTTAGCGAATGCCTGCATATCCTCTTGGACCCATTGTGTGGTCGTGCACATTCAGTGCACGCCTTGCTCGTTGAGCATCCTTGATAGTCTAGTTAGTTATCACATTGATTTGGTTAGTAACACTAAAGGTTAATCTTAAATAGGTGAATAAATAAAAACGTATATTAATTAAATTGGGAGTGGCTCTTAATACCTTGAATTCATCTATTTTTCTTTGGGTAACAAACTCCTCCCAGTCTTTGGGGTCCAAGTAGTTTCATTGTTGTGTGGCTTCCTTCTTCCTATATTTATTTTTCAAAGAGAATACAAACAAAAATTATTAGTGTAGAGTTGTGAAATATTGATCAATGTCTAGAATTGGAATCAATCAAGAACCTATTCTCAGCATCGCGTATGTAATCTCGGGTGAGATTGGTCCTATAGTTCCTTAGGACCCTCCCACAACGTTTCATCACATATTTACGATGCAACTTTTCATCCAGATCAAATATGCTCTGCAAATTAAATAGAATTGCTATTAACTAGTATCCTAAAAATTAGTAATCTACACAAATAGAATTACAAATAATAATAACTCACGCATAGTTCCTTCCATATGTGGTCTTTCTTCCCCTTAGGAACTTTATGCCATGATTCTAGGATAGGACTGCAATGGCTGCGAGTAAGAACCCCAAGATATGAAACAAATGAGTTGCAGTTCACTCCATATGGATTTCCTGCCTGATCAAAATCCACAGCCAATTTGGGTCCATTGCCCCTTTGATGTATTAACGTGTTCATCATTGTGATGCCCCTCACTTTCTCAATTTTCTTTTGTTGCTCATCAAGTGTTGTAACAACTTCAGGGGGTACATCACCAGCCTAAAATTTGATTAAAAAATACACTTACATGATATAATTATAAATGAACATATAGATAGAAACCTCATGGATATATTCATAATTAAAATGAACTAACATTGTCAGGCGGCGCAATCATGTCCTCACCCTCACGGTGATCATCAGTACAGTCATCATGGGAATACTCAGCCATATTAAAGTTCACATTCAAATTATAAATTTCACATTGTAAAGTAACACTAATTGTAAAGTACACATTCACATTGTAAAGTAATTCACATTGTAAAGTTCACATTCATATTGTAAAGTTCACATTCACATTGTAAAGTAATTCACATTGTAAAGTCCACATTCACATTGTAAAGTTCACATTTAGAAAAATAAAACATAATAAAAATATAAACATCCATGCCTCTAATATTGTGATCTTTTATCAATTAACAATCCTTCATTATGATCCCCGCGAACATACAAGTCATTGTGATCCCCAGCTTCAATGTTTGGTGGTGTTGGCAACCCAACTGAGAATGGACTGGAGTCATCATACTTATCATAGTACTCTTCTTCATCTATAGGATCTTCAATGAACTATCTTTTACCATGAAGAACAACTGACCATTTATCATTTGCAGGATCATTGATATAAAATACTTGTTTCGCCTGTGATGCCAATATGAATGGTTCACCCTTCTCGCCAATATTTTCAAAGTTCACTAATGTGAAACCCAATTCATCCACTATAACTCCTTTGTTGTTGTCAACCCAATTACATTTAAAGAGCGGAATTCTAAAATCTACATAGTCAAACTCCCATATGTCTTCAATGACACCGTAATATGACATTTTAGCTTCACGTGGACTTTTATCCTTTGCACTTACAAAAAACAATGAAGATTCCTGAAGGGTGACCCCGCTGTTTTGGATGACACTCTTATCATCTTAACACATTGTGTAATATGAGAAACCATTTATGTCAAACCCTTCATAAGACATAACATTCAATTTTGGTTTAAAGGTGAGGCATTTGATGGTTTCAGTAAGATTATCTGGTGTTTGAGATAGTTGATGTAAGACTTTATCTTCAAACCACTTAATAAATGTCTTGTTATGCTCTCTAGCAAGCCACATTGAATTGGATCGATGATATTGTCTCTTGATGAAATTGGTGTGTTCCTCGATATAAACACTCACTTCATTGATGTTGTGTAAAATATACAAGTGACCGTGCTCCAACTTCTCACGGCTGATTACTTTCACCCGTGATCCCAAAACTCCTTTACCAAAATGCTCCTCTATATTCTTTTCATTCACGGGAGTGTCATTACCACTCAGAAAGTCATTGCAAAAACCCATAACCTCTCTCGCCACATAACCCTCAATAATACTCCCTTCAGGTCGATAACGGTTTCGAACATCACCTTTAAAAACACTCATGTATCGTTCAAAGGGATACATCCAATGCAAGAAAACTGGTCCCAACATTTTCACTTCTCTAGTCAAGTGGACAACAAGATGTACCATGATATCAAAGAATGACGGAGGAAAATACATCTCAAGCTGACATAGGGTAACAACCACTTCTCTTTGCAAATTATCGAGAGTATCAGGGTCAATAACTTTGCTGCACAGACTATTGAAAAAGAAACAAAGTCTTGTGATTGAAAACCTTACATGCTTCAGCAATATAGATCTAATTTCCATAGGAAATATTTGTTGCATTAGAGTGTGACAATCATGAGATTTAAGACCTATCAACTTCAGATCTTTCATTGATACCAATGTATGAATGTTGGATGAGTAACCCTGTGGCACCTTAACATTTACGAAGCATTCACAAAATGCTTTCTTCTCCTTTCTAGACAATGTGTGACAAGCGGGAGGTAAGTATGTTCTCCGATCGCTACTAACTACTTCTGTTAATTCTGTCCTTATTCATATTTCACGTAGGTCCATTCTAGATTTCGTCCCGTCTTTAGTCTTACCTGGTATATTCAACACAGTACCGATGACGCTATCACATACATTTTTCTCAACATGCATGACATCGATACTATGCCTGACTGTCAAAGAACTCCAATAAGAAAGATACCAAAATATCGACTTCTTCTTGAATAAAGACTTGTCACTCCTTGTGGCCATCGTACATTGTGATCTCTTACCAAATTCATTGGTGATGTCTTTCACTCTTTCATAAACATCCTCCCCTGATATAGGTTTAGGTGCACTACGTTCCTCATTCCGTCCATTGAATGCTTTGCGCAACCTACGATACAGATGAAATTTTGGAAGAAACCTTCGATGAGAAAGATATACAGTCTTGCCGCCGTGTTTTAGTCGTATTGAATTAGTGTTCTCTTCACATATAGGACACACTTTAGATCCTTTGACACTATATCTAGACAAATTCCCATATGCTGGAAAGTCATTCACATTGCAAAACAACATAGCATGCAAACAAAATGTCTCTCTTTGTGAAGCATCATAGGTCATCACACCTTCACCCTAGATCTTCTTCAAGTCATCAATCATAGGTTCAAGATAAACGTCGATATCATTTCCAGGTTGTTTAGGGCCCGATATCAAAGATGACAGCATAACATACTTATTTTTCATACACAACCAGGGAGGAAGATTGTATATAACAAGCATAACTGGCCAAGTGCTATGTTGTCTGCTCAATGTCCCGTATGGATTCATCCCATTTGTACAAAGCCCAAGTCTTAGATTCCTATCCTCTTCACCGAATTCAGGGTACAATAAATCAATCTTCTTCCACTGTGGGGAATTAGACGCATGTCGTAGGATCCCATCATTATTTTTCTTAACATCTGCATGCCACCGCAAATTCTTCGCATCTATAGGATTGGCAAACAAGCATTGAAACTATGGTATTATAGGTAGATACCACATCACCTTGGCGGGAGAACCCATTTTGGACTCCCCCAAAGTCGTCAATTTATACCTTGACGCACCACATTTCAAACAATCTTTCAAATCCACATAGTCCTTTTGAAATAATACACAATCATTCTTGCATGCGTGTATCTTCTTGGCCTCCATTCCCATTGGGCACAACAATTTCTTTAACCGGTATGTTGAGATCGGTAGCTCGTTTCCTTTAGGAAGAATTTCTTTCAACAAAGACAACAATGACGTGAAGCTTTTGTCACTCCATCGATTGTTAGCTTTCAGCTTATACAATCTCAACACAGCGCCAAGCTTCGTAGACTTACAACCCGTGTATAATGGTATCTCAGCATCATGCACAATATTTCTAAACATGGGAGGTGGATCAGTTTTGGTGTGCTCTACCTCACAACTATCCAGTATCACATCAATGATGTCTACTGGAACTGATTCATTCACATATATGTCATCGAAGGTAATTTCTTCTTCCACACAAGCACTGCTATCGACATCCACTGGTTTTGGGTTTGAAATCTCTTCATGCCAGTGCCATTCTGTATAGCCTTGTACAATCCCGTTGCACATGACATGACTTCTGATTTCGTCACTAGTACTGACTTTCAAGTTGTTACCGCAATGCCTACATGGACAGTAGAACCTATCTCCAGGTTATTTCCTATGTTCCTTGGCAAATCTAATAAACTGATCAAGACCATAAATAAACTTTGGGTTGCAGCAATTGCGAATGGACATCCATGATCTATCCATTCTATGATCAAAGAGAAAATAAATATATATTACAACAAGATTAGGGTCTAGGGTAAATAGATTAGAGTTTATGGTTAAAACTTTAGGGTTTATACATGTGATTTCATTCTTATATATAATAAATGTGTACCACCTATCCCATTCTTGAACACCTAATCTCACTAGTAAATGTATATTGTGTATTGGGTTTTCAAGAAAATTTCAGCAACATTTTCCCGCTGTTCTCGAAGTACATATGTACTTAGAGAACAAATGGGGAAATGCTACCAGAATTTTCTTGAAAACCAAATACACATTATACACTTACATCCTAAGTGAGATTAGGTGTTCAAGAACAATCCCAAATTGGGGACTATCCAAGATTTACTCCTAATGAGTAAATCTTGGATGGGTTTCTAGGCCAACATAATATAACATCAGTCCCTTGTTCACAACCTCATTCAACACACAATTTTCTTATAAAAACACTTGTGGACAGGCATAACAACAAATCAATGCTTCCTAAATTAATCAATGTATTATTTTATAACACAAATCGTGGTGGGTATAACATAGAAAAAAACTCAACATGTCACAATAGAAACATGTCCTTAACCTGATATACAGATATTTGTAACAAAACTCGTGGTAGCTATACCATAGAAAATTAAGTAGCATGCCCAATATATAACAAAAGCAACATTTTTCCAGATTGTTATAACAAAAGCAACATTAAGGTTATTCATAACAACATATGTAGTGGAGGAAACTCGTGGATGAGCGATGGTTTAATATCTTGGTCTAATCTTTGTGCAGGTCTGGATGTGATTTGACTAGGGGACAAACTGATATGTTTCTAAGGTTGTGATTATTTAACTAATATTTAAGACAAAATCTGGATTGATTGATTATTCTATGATTAATAAAAGGGTTGAATTAAATATTGATTATTCTAAAGTTGTGATTAATAAAAGGGTTGAACTAAATTATCATATGAAAGTAACACAGGCCGAAATGAATTTCACCATCGCTACCTATCATTCAATGTCTTACTGCATCACATTAAGCATTAACATATATGTTGAGGTCGCGTTAATCCACTTTTGGTGTTAATTAGGGTTAAAACATATAAATAACCTATTTGAAGTTTTCATCAAGGGTTTAACAAAAAACGATTGATATGTTAGATCTGGAGTATCTATGATAAGATTGGAGAGGTAAAGAATAACACCCCATTTTCAAAGAAACAATTAGTCATGTAACCTTATAGAGAACCAGCCAAGAAACAAGCCCACAAAAAACTCGACCATCACTCATCGAGTGAGAGGGGAGCATCAGCAAAGGAAAAAACAAACAACCAGTAGCCATATATAGGAATACCCTAGAGGAAGAAGAAGAGGAAGAAGGGTACCTCGGTGGTGGCAGAGGAAAAGAGGAGAATGTGGCTAGCGGTGAGCGTGCAACAGTAGACAGCCGACGGAGACCAGAAGCAGGCTCGTCAGAGCAGAGGAGCAGGTCGGCCAAAGCAGAAGTGGTGGTGAGGCAGAGGAGAAGGTGCCGGCTAGAGCAGAGGAGAAGGTGGCGGAGCAGAAGCAAGCAGAGGTGAGTAGAGAGGGTGGGCGAGCAGAGAGGGTGGCGAGCAGAGAGGTACTATGTGCAGCTACTGGTGGCGCCGAGGTGGATGGCGAATAGAGAGGGCGGGCGATTGAGCTAGGGTGGCGGCCGACCTGGAGCGCAGTGGTCGGAGGACCAGCAAACGGCAGTAGTGGAGGCAAGCGGCGACACATGAGCGGTGAGCAGAGGAATCGTCGCCGGAGCTTAAACCCTCGAAATTGAGATGAATGAAACATAGAAAGGGGAAGAGTCGGGCTCGCGCGGGTGCTATTAAGTTAACATTAGGTGTCGGTTATTAAATAAAACCGATACATAAAACTAAAGGTTTCGGTTATATAGAAAATCCGACACTTATTCTCAATGATTGTTGTCGATTTTAACTAGAAAAAAACCGACGTCTATCTACATATGACGATTAAAAAAATTGTTCTTGATTAATGACCATAGTCGTCAGTTTATATCAAAAACCGACGCTCAAAGGGTGTGAAAATTTTCCCACAGACAGCGCGGGAAAACCGATAAGCGTCAGTCACTATTGTAAAACTGACGACCAAAATGTGCCCAATTTCTGTCTCGCGAATAACCTTTAGTCGTTGGTTTATTAGTTAATAACTGATGCCATATGTTAAATTTTGGAGGTAATTTTTTCGCTGGAAATTTTGGATTTGGCGATTACTTTTAGGCATTGGTTTGTTATTAAGGAATCGACACTGAATAAAAGTGATACTCGTGTCTGGTCACCCTTCACAGATTGATGTCGATTTATTTTATAAACAGACGCTGTATTATTTAGGTGTCAATGTATTTATACAATCGACGCCTTTAAAAGTGACATTATAAGCCATTTCTGTAGTAGTGCAACAAATAACAGACCTATTACATTTTATACAAACATTTAATGTATGGCCAATGTATCATTTATTAAGTTTATCAGTTGCATATCTAAATTTACCTCCTTGTATTCTCACATGCCATATTCAGAATAAGCATTCCAAAGTTTACACCATAATTGTTTATGAAACAAGATTTGTATATAATTCTTGAAAACTACATGGTTATTGCCAATGAATCATGCATAGACGTGCTACTATGTTATCACAAACATTACACACATATTTCATCAGAATCAATATCAGGTACCCTACCAACATAACGCATATGTTCCCTACCACCATATTTTGCAGCAGTCATATTGTAATCTACACTTTGCACAATATGTAGTATGACATGGTTCTTGCCTGATTGGTTATGTGCCCCCACCCTCATCATAGATACAAAATCGGCCCGCATTATACAAGCATTTCCACTCTTGAATTCAACATCCCCTGGGTTCCTGTTGGGGCTTGTCAGCTGCAACATAAATATGGTATGAGCTAATGTTCTACAATCATTTACATTAACTTTTGCCAAATAGTATATTCACAAGTTGAGCAAGGATACTTAAAGAAAATTGCTTACTCGTTTCAATTTTTCAACATTGGCAGTTTCGAGCCACAACATTGCACGCTCGTTCCACCCTGGCATCAATTGTAACTCCTTTTTCATCCCCGTTCCAATTGCCCTTGGCCTTCTTTCCCAGTGTGATTCTTTCACTCTTTTCATGAGGAAACTTGGGCTATTAGATACGTATACCGCATCCCGTAAGGTATCCTTTTTCCCCAGATCAAAAGTTATCTTGTCAACCGTATCCTTTGAATGGTTCTGTATAAAATGAGATAACAATTTCTATATATTAGTAATATTTTAGTTCAGTTCCATTGACGTAAATTATCGTTATGTGACTAGATTTACCTTTCCATCATTAGTCTCCACGTCCACAAAAACCCACTCAGGTTTCACACACTTCTTAGTCTTTCCCTTCCTCCCAGCTGACATTGAGATCAATGTCTGTGTACTGAGCACACATAGCATCTTATCGATTTCCCCATCTATCCCTGTCACTTTCCACCAGTCCTATACATGTACACCACAACACCAAGCAGTCGAACATAGTTAATCAATTATATCATTGCCCATTCAACAGTTGTTATAACATTTACATACATTCGTATCTGTAGTATCCACTACAACATCACTGTTGTGACTGGGAACTGGTCTCCCAACTCCAGATGCAAATGGAATGCTCTTCGTTGCCTCAGGCATCACAAAAATGCTATTAGTGTTCGTCTTGTTGGTCTTGTCACACCAAATGCAAAATCGTTAGTCATGTAGTAACTTACTTTTTGCCAAAATTACTCATACTGTAGATTACCACCTTGCACAATTATGGCCCTGATCTGGGATCCCCAACTACCTTTCCGCAACTCATTCGCCCCTTTAAAGGTTGGCTTCCCTCACCGAAAACTTGACCACTCTGCAGCACAATACGTCAAATTAATTAGAGTGTTCCTAGTTACAAATATCGCATCACTTACACAATATTTTTTAGATGTACCTTTTCAACCTCACTACAGATCTTCCTAACTTGTCTATCTCGGCTCATATCTGGTAACAGGCTTGCCCCATCTTCGACCCCGAGTGAGCTATACTTTAGCTGTATGGAAACAAACATATCAATATGATCAACAAAATTCAATACACATTTTAACTAATGTTAATGATTTGTCAGATATTGTACTTATATACCGTTTTAGTTATACTTCCTTTCTATGTAGCACACATTCTCCCAGATAAGATGCCACTCACTGAAGAAGATTCTATTATTTCCACGGCATCCTACAAATTTCAATTAAGTTATTTTCCTATTGCCAACTGATCCCTCTGACAAATGTATTTGTAATCAGAAAACAAACTCTTGCCTATGCATACCCTTTTTGTCACAGACCTCATCCGTGGATGGCTTCCTCCTACGTCTTCTACGTTATGTTCAACACAATTTCCTTCAGTTGGACTGCCAACTCCAATAATTTTTCCACCATTGGGGGTGTCGTAACATATATGTCATGTAAAAATTTTACATTATGCATTTACTATGGAACACATAACACAATGGGTAATCTACATGTATTTACTGTAGCATACTTACCGTTTTGGATACCTTCCATTTCCTTTTCCCGAACGATGTCAACTCACCTCTTTTGGTTGAGTATGGCACCAATGGTGTCTGTAAACCAGCCTGCTCAGTTAAGCTATCCCAAGTTATATCTGTTTTTTATTACATTCCCCTAATTTTCAGTAACACCACTGTTAACATATTATATGCAATACTCTAGTCGACCTTCGTCAAAGCAGATCTTGTCAATGCACCCTCACTTGCATATTTCGGTGTCTGTCCATTTAGTATATACATAATACACATTTAGTTCAAAGTAACATATCATTTCTACACAAACTACGCCTTACACGCTTGGTTTTTAGGCATCTTACATACTAACAATACGGTTAATGATTGAAATATATAACACTACAACTTACGCTAACATACTGCCATAAAAATACATTCACTTATATGAAACATAATTCTACTTGTACATACACATTGTATCATTGTCGCACATACATTGCAATCACAATAGTTCCTTGCTATGTATTGGGATTGGCATCTCTATCATGTAACTATACGTTATTGTTTTATATTGTAGAAAGCGCACGTGTTGCTAGTGCAGGCACAAGTTACATTAATAATAGTTGTAGCCTACTTCTACAAGTCAAATGCAACCAGATGGTACCTTTTTTTTGCTGACCTCGTAACATCTTGGTGGCTACCCACATCACCACTTCTGTCCTATAGCAAACAATGGCGTTCAACATCTCATTTACCACACACGACTGCTTTAGCAGGCATATACCATCTCCATATACAAACTAAGCTCCATTGTTAACATCATTTATATGAGTAATTGCACTTTTATATACACATATACAAGTTGTCGGTGCTCTCTCTTCAACAACAACAGTGCTTCTCTTCGGAAGCGACAAGTGAACTGTTGACTTCAATGAATCACATATATACTCACCACATTAATAAATAAAAAAGACACACAAATAACCATTATTGGCTTACTGAAACAAACCTTTCCTTTTTTGTCCCCCACTGTTGCACTGCCTTTCGGGGCGGCCACTAGGTCTTCTTCCAACAATGTATACCTTGGTTTCAGACTACTAGCATCCACGGTCTTGATGTAGCTGACCTGCAGGAACAATACATACATTGCATAATTTATTATCATTTGCATACTCCATTTAAGGATCAATTTGCTGACCAGTAACTTATCAATTCAACAACTCATTGTTTCATCTTGCACAAGGTTAGACGGTGCAATCCCTTCCATGGGGATGTCCATTACAACCTGATTTCAAACACGTGAACAAGTCTTGTAACAAACCCACCCCACACGCGAAAAGCATACGCTTCTAACATGCAACACAATACTCATTCAACGCTTGCACTCTATGGCTTGTTGTTACTAACTTTCTCTTCATCTACATCTCTAACCTACCTAGATACAAAGCAAACAACATACAACATTATTCAAATAAAGCTATTGCTCCCAACTTGTTCTATTTTAGTATGTGCACCTCATATTATATTCACATTCCTACTTACTATGAAGTATTATGTGCCATCCTATTACGCCTACATCATACTTCAACCCCCCACCATCACATACCCAGCATACATACATAGTTGTCACAATTACCTTGCACTTACTTACCGTTCGCGGTGAGTTGCATTGACACAATTTTTTTGAACTTGGAATCTTGCTTACTGACTTAACAATGCCTTCTCCAGAAACCAACACATTACAAATCCCTTCACCATCCTGTAAGCAAGTGCAACATGTCTTACATCTTTTACACTACAAAATATATAAGTTCTCTAATATCTAAAAGGATTCCCACACTCACTATGTTATGCTTTGCAGTTGCCTGGTTGCCAGTAATTGCAACACTTGCTCCTGAACTCTTACAGTTTTCCTCCAACTTATCTGTGGCCTTCTCTTTTGCAAAACCCTAAACAATCAAATGGATAATGACACTAAACAGTCAGACTATGAATATCTAACATCATGCATTTAACTTTTTCACTCAGTTCAATTGCCTCCAAAACAAAACTCGGCTCCTTCATCACATTTGTCTTCTGCTGTTCATTGCATTTGCCCCTTACAGTAACATTAGAAGTGTCTGTTGCTTTACCACCACTTGGATTGGCACATGTTGTCCGAACCTGGATGTAAGTTTGTCACAACATCAATATCAAAAACATCTACCATTACAAATTATGATTCACACAAAGGAAAAAACAATGCATCTAAATCTGTACCGTAACATGTGTTGACAAATTAATTACAGCTATTGTATCACTACTTCTTGTTTCCTGCATATAACCAATTGGCTCTCCTTTTATTTTTCATATAAACCCAAGTTTTTACAAACAAATTAATGACTAGCTCAATGTACCCTTGTTGGTGTCATAAAACCCTTGCTTGTTTCACCACAACCATACGATGAACATCCTTTCAACTGGGACAATATATTCTAATGGCAACTTAGCACACTTCCTAAATTAACCACCACAAATATTTATGCATATGTTCACTTACACTGATACGTACTCTACTGTTCCCTTGTTTTTTGGGTTCTTCTTCTGCTTCCTCAGCAGGTACCTATTTCACTCATTGATATAACACATATCTATATTACATGCCAACATACTCTTTGTGAACAACATACATTTGTTGTACGGTTCATCACTATCCTCTCAATCTCTTCATCAGCTTCTATGCTTCTCTGTTAAATTATTTCACATTAATCACATCAGCTTATACAAACAAAATTGATGCATTTGTCATATGCAATTGTAACAACACACTAGATACACACCTTATCATCACGGTCTACATACATGTTCCGATAGACCTCCCCTATGAAATACTTGGACGTTCTGTGGGGTTTGTAATTCCCCGTGTCTGCAGCTCGAGTATAAGCAGTTCAATCTCATATAACCATAATTCATACTGGGCCTTCAAGGCCTCCAACTTGGCTGTAGCAGCCTTGAGCTTTTTCTCAAGCATTTTCACTTTGTCCTCGGCATCTCCAATCTCCTAGCCTAGCTTTGCCTTGCCTTCCTCAATCCTCTTCTGTAATTTGAGTTTTTTTATCTTCAGCTTCGTCGATTCTAGCTGGGCAAAGTGAACCGAACATATATAACGTTATACATAACAACAAATCACAACAACATATAATCACAACGCCGTACACTAAATGTTTATGATACCTCTCCGTCTATAGCAGACGTATAGGCCGGATTATCTTCCTCCTGCACATGTCTTTCTTCAGTACGACGGGCCCTCAAAAATTCATCCCTAACATACCTGTCAGGCAGGTTCTTCACTGACATGCTCTTCCCTTCCAGCCATCCACTCATCCTTGTGTTGTATTCCCAGCAATTTGCTAAAGGGGTCGCATTCTCTCTCACTTTCCTGCTTGTTAATGTTACATAACGGAACCAGACAAGAAGTACAAAGCAACATCCCTTAAGATAACCCCTATTACTTTTACCCATCTCGCACATACCCCCGTGCAGAAACGCATAGACAGATTCAGCCCAATTATACTTGCCCATTTCATCCAAATTGTCCACATAATACAATAATCATTTTTGGGTAGAAAAACGTTGACTTCATTACAGCAAGCCAAATCTTTACAAAATCCTCAACTGATTTATGGTCAGTCTTTCCAGACAGTTCTTTTAAAATTTCATAGGCCCTTGAGACCTTTGGCTCACCTGTGAAGTACTCATCAGTGATGTCCGAGTCTACTTGAGTACCTTCTCCATCACCTAGCAAAACTTTCTCACCTTCAAAATAAACACATTACAAACATAATACACTTACATGCTCATAATATTAACAAGTAATTTTGCATAGTCATTGTTGCATCTCACCTGCAACAAAAAGGCCTAGAAACATTCCAACCTATCTAGCGTTAAATGGGACAGAATTGGTACCAAGTTTGAAAGTCCTAGTTTTCTTGTCATACGTTTCTACAATTGCCCTTATGAAAACAAGATCTAAACCCTTTGGCCATTTCAACGATGTAAAATGTCCAAACACAGTTGTCTTCAACATCTCCTTGTGCTCGTCCCTGGAAAATTCTAACACCGACAGGAATTTCTGAAATGAATAGCGTGAGCTAAAACCCTTGCCAAGACCTGTACTGCATTCTTCATCGACATCATAACCATAGTTAGTCATCCTACATCAAGTGTTATAAGTTATGTCACACACTATTTTTCATGTTCTATAACATTGCATTACTATTGTAAATTTACACATTCTCATAACCAGTACTACAAATAACACTATCACACCATTTATTTTTTTATACATTGATTTACAAAACACAGTCAGTGGTCGTGCACTTGCATATCTTTACCATCACTGCTACCACGTTTGATTGTCGTTACTGCAGTTGGTAGGGTATGTTGTCCATAGCATAAATCACACATATGACCATTTGCAAATAATGTAACATATACAGAATAGTGATCACAATGCATATCATGCGTGTACTTACACATTTTTTAGGACGGTAATGTAATCCTTTTTAACCATTTCTTATAGAATGCTATCTGCTCATTTGCATTACATCGTATTGTTGTGTACATCAATTAACAATTTACATTTGTGCTAGTCTACATTGTGTTGCAATCTATCTCTGGTTCTACAAAACACATTTCATACATGTGCACACTAGTTTTACTAAAACAATACTTTAGCATCACTGAAACACAATCGCAACCCCCACACCTGGCTTAGTCCATTACATTTCAACATTTCCCGGTAATGCGTTACATACTATCATGACGCACTGTGCTTGTACACTTACATCTTTTTTGTAACTTAGATCTCATGTGTTTTATCACACTGTGACACAACCTGAGTATGTTTATCGCTACTCATATACCATTATATACCAACTTCCACTTTATCAATTTCTTGTTGCCTCGTGTGTCTTTATTACACTTGCATTCTTACTCTTACTTGCAATCAGGGTGTATCTACTCATCCTAATAGCCCAACATTGTGTCCAGGTGTGCATATTCAATAAATTATTGCTTTTTCCCATCGTAGTTCCTGCCAACATAACTTCTGCACATTCAACCTTCTTATAATCAATCCCCACCTAAAATTACCATTACTTAGTTACTCAGCTAATCCACATTACATCCACATTTGCTCCTTAGTAATCCTCGTCACTAACCATACTACACTATTCACCGCTAGAACTAGCATCGTAGCTACGTTACAGGTTCGCATTGACAAATATATGCATACTACCATATCACCTACGCTTGCTAATTGGATTTTGTATCAATGTCAGCATACTTCGTCAAATACCTTACTTTCTCATACCCATTACCAATGCATGTTGCACACATGAAAACAATAACACTTCACATACCCCAGCAACCACCTTGCCACATACCATGGTCAGACAAACCAACTTCTTCTCCTATTAAGAGCAATATTCTAAGGTTATAACATTTTACATTGGTTAGGTTACCAATGCGGCCATTGCACAACACCTCCCCTCCCCCCCACAGTTATACAGTCATACCTATCATACCATCTACTCAACCTCAGTCGAGAATATAGCTTTATAACCCTGCTTTGTTAAATAACTAACCCAATTAGAAATGTATTTCAGTCTTGTATAACACATGCAAAACAAACCAAAATATGCACAACTTTTCCTGATCAGCTTGCCACATCGCATTTTCACACTTACCCATTTGTTATTCCTTTAGGAACATCCTATTCACGCTATAAGTAGTTCACCTTTGTTGTCCCTCCCCTGCAAAAAATGTTGTGCCCACCCACAAACAACCTGGTAACATTTTTGCCTCATTTTTAACAGCCTTGCCTTGTTGCCTCATTGCTAGCCCTACAACCACTCTCATGGCATCACCCCCTTCCACCAAGCCCATGCATCTTCTGGTTTGTCTTCCTAACATAACCCCTCAACGTTATCAAGCAACACACACACACACCACCACCAGCCCCGGTCACAGCTCCTCCCCTCTTTCCCCGCCAACTAGCTTTCTACTCTTCGACATTCACCAACCACCCCCCGCAACAAGGTTGGGTTGTTAGACATCCAAACCCATTTTGTTGTCTTCTACAACGTCTAAAACCCTAAACCCTCTTGCATCACCATCATGTTAGCAGGTTTTTCTCATTAGTAAATTCCTTTAAGAACATCCTACTCACGCTATAAGCAGTTCACCTTTGCTGCGCCTCCCCTGCAACAAATGTTGTGCCACCCACCAACAACCTAGTAACATTGTTGCCTCGTGTTAACAACTTAGCGTTGTTACCCCATTGCTAGCCCTACAACCACTCTCACGGCATCACCCCCTTCCACCAAGCCCCTGCATCGTCTGGTTTATCTTCCTAACATAACCCCTCAACGTTGTCAAGTAACACACACACCCACCACCCCAACCCCACAGCCCCGGTCACAGCTCCTCCCCTCTTTCCCCACCTCCCAGCTTTCTACTCTTCGACATTCACCAACCACCCACCGCAACAAGGTTGAGTTGTTAGACGTCCAAACCCTTCTGTTGTCGTCTACAACGTGTTAAACCCTATACCCTCTTGCATCACCATCATGTTAGCAGGTTAGCGGCGCTATTAGGTCATCCTACCCTTTTACACCATCGAAGAAGAAGGGGGGACACATGCTCACCTTCTGGCATTGGACCAGTCCTGCTGTTAAGGGGGCCGTTTCTGGCGATACCCTCCTCTTTCCTCGGCCGACAGACACCTAGCGCTGCTCCTTTCTCCTCTCTGCGTGCGCAGCAACACCGTGTTGTTCTTCCTGCCTTCCGCCGAGGCCTCTAGTGTGTTGTTCTTCACTCGGCCACCGCCGCTGCTTGGAGCTCCGAGAGGTGGGCGAAAAGAGGGGGAAAGGTGAGCGGGAATGAAAGAGGGCGGAGAGTTGAACCGGTTTGGAGTGGGGGGGACTGGGTTGACAGAATAAACAAGAGGAGTTGAGTGGGAATAATGGGGTAGTGTGCAGCAATTGGCAAACATGTTGACATGACAAGTTTTGTCATTTAGTATGGTTGTCTGGTTTAGGGTCCAAGAATGACTCTATACAGCAACTCTCAAACTTTTTTGAGACAGATTTCTTCGGGTACGAATCCTCTGTCTTGAAAGATGTGCCCTAAATATGTCACATACAACCATTGCCATTAGCACATTTAATTATATTTTTAGGAGTAAATTTTTACAAATCATCTGTCTTGAAAGATGTGCCCTAAGTATGTGCCATACAACCATTGCCATTAACACATTTAATTATATTTTTAGGATTACAATTTTACTATTTATGTATGGCTGGGACTGAATGAGACATTGTTTGAAACATACAACTGGGACGGAAGATCTGGAATGGATTTTTCACCCTCGCTGTTAATATTTGTTACTTGTCTGGGCTTTTTTCAAGGAAACCGATCCGGTGATATTTAATTCAAAGGGAACTGTGGGAAAGCTTTGTCCTTTTCCTCAACGTCATTAATGACGCCAGCAGTTCCGGTGGATACTCAACGATGATTGTTTCTGACTGTACAACTACTTCGAAATGTGTATCATACCGCATTCTCACACCAGCCCACTTATTAAGCATCTACCACATAGGGAAAAGAGATTCAGCCGTATGGAAAAGGTTCAAATGGCAGCAATGGGAAAGGAAAGTCGTATCTTCTCTGCACTCTGCAAGTGAGGTGTCGGTGCAGAACCGGGCCAAATTTGAGGTTAAACCATGTGGCCACCGCGCACCGCCGTCAGAAATCAGAATACAGAGATGAAAGTAGATACCTTCAAATTGAGAAGCGCTCTGCTTTGATTTCTGGTGACGCACAGATTCAGTTGAGAAGCGTTCTGCTCCGGAAGGTGAATTCATTTCGTCACCTTCCGTATGACATCTTGTGAGGATCCTAGGCACTCCCATGTTTTGACTTGTTAGAGCATCGGGATAATTTTGCAGGAAGTAATAAGTGCGAGAGCTGTCATCGATATTATATACAATTCACATAATTATTGTTAACAGTGTTAATCCATGTATCCAGTTGTAGGCTGGGAGACCACGAAACGACGTGCGTAACATAGGCATACTTCGCGAATGAGCAACGGAAGAAAATTTGATGCAAAGATTTGCAATCATTCCAACAGAGTTACTAGGTGAAAGGGGGCGTGGACGCCTCTTCTCTTGACGTTGGGACTTGGCAGACATTTGTTCATTCTCTAGTAACCAAAGTAAGTTTTCATCATGTTCCCTTTTTCACAAGTCTTTGCTAAAGGAGCACAAAATGTCCCTCTAAGATAGAAAAAACGACTATCTCGATGGGCAGGTGAACATGCCATTTCGAAGAATATGCTTTTGTGAATGTGGTACGAAAGTTGCTAAAAATATTAGGGATGCAGAGTCCCTATAAAGGCCATATTGAAGAATAAATCTACAAAGGAAATTCTCCTCGGTGGTTTGCACATTATCATTAAGAGATGAATGCCCTCGCGGATGAATATTAGGAAAAACCTCCCAACATGCTAACTGGCCAAGGGCTTCCCTTGCGATGACATTTTAGACCACTGTTCGAGGCAGGGGAAGGTATGGCTACAACATGTCTGGTTCCGAAGTTTACTCTGTTGCAAGCATTCCAATAGACAAAGGACATGACACCTCTTTTCGTGACGTTGGGACTTCGAAGAAACTTTTTCATCCTCCAGTAGCAAACGTAGAATTCCTATTATATATCATATTCTATAAGCCTTTGTTAAAAGAGCACAAAATGCCCCTCTCAAATAGGAAGAAAAAAGTAATAATTTTGATGGGCAAGTGAATATGCCACTTCCGAAATATTCTTGGTTAAGGATATGGAGTCTTTATGAATCCCAAATTGAAGAACAAATCCAGAAAGGAAAATCTCCTGGGGGTATACACAATATAATTCATAGATTATACCAAAGCTATTTTGTTTAGTATAATGAAAGGTTGTTTATGTGTAGATTCTATGAATCCTTGATAGTTTGGAGTTCATTATGTGTAAAATTTACTCTATTGATGTCATTTAGTATATTAAACTGAATCGTACTGAAATTAGAAGTGCATATTTTTGGAATGAGTGCGATAGTATACTTATACAAGTGGTACCTTATTTGGAAAATTCAAGTATTCATACCATGAATTTGATGTGTTAGTAAAAGGGTTTAAGATGTTATGACTACCATGATTGTGACGTGTGAGTTACTATTATGTTGTTAAAACCCTATGTCTACTTTCTTTTCCTCAATGACTAAGGGGAGGCCCAATACCACAAAGAAGTCTGCTTATGTTTCATACTTTTGTTGACTTTAGCGGTTCAATGTATAGATATTGGTTTGGGATTTTGAGGCTATTTTGAAGCCCCTCTAAAGTATAAGGGACATGGGCCCAAGTGATTGTAGGACACATATTGTTGTACCCCTATATAGCCAGAAATGATAACCTTTTACAAGATTGAGTTAGATTTGTTGGTTTCAGTGGTACCAGTAACCCTAATATATGAAGATGGGCTACTTGGACTTGTCCTCATAGTTATAACTTGGTGACTATATGTCAAATCAATAAAGGCATGATAACATAGTAATTTTACTCATTAGAAATAATACATGTATGATAGCTACCATGAGTACTTTGATGTACACCCTGATATCATTTGGTTTGGTGATTCCTTTTGATCTGCCTTAGTACCCATTTGTTGTAATTATATAACTGATAAGTCTGGTTTGTGATTGATGCCTTATGTAGACATGGTCAAGATGCATATTTAGTGTTGTTTTACGGTCTATACATATTTTATTCTCATCATGATATCTCTCTTGAATGTTCACTCACAAACTAGGACTTTGCACCTTTTTTAGGTTTGTAGTAGCATTCATCATTTGATATTTCTCCTTATCATTAGATCTATCTGAGGAGATGATTGCACTCAAAGGTGGAGTCATGTTTGTTATTGTAGATAGTATTCTTTAAGTTGATCATGTCAATTTTGGTCTTGATAGAATTATCATACTATATGGATAATTTTGCATGCCTTTATGTTAAGTGATGTGCACAAATCATATCATCTTTTGGATCATGTTTGGTTGCATATCCATGTTGTTTTGACTCAATTATCACTCTCATTCATGCTAGATTCTATATTTTTAGCTATTCTTACTTGTCTCATGGTTTGGATTGTAGGTACTATATTTTACAATGAAATGATGAGGAATATATCATATTATCTCTTATTGGATCACTTCTCAAGTATTTACATGTTTTAGGGTTTGAAACTATACAAATACCACTTTTTACGACATGTAAATCAGACCTACACGCTGAAAGTTATGAGCAGAATACACAACAGCCGATAACAGCCAGGTGCACGTCGTGTCCTAAAAATGCACGTCGTGCACCTGGGAGCGTCGAGCAAACTAAAAGTTTCTAGAAAGTTACACTGCATGCACGCAATTGTACGGAGTGCACCTGGGAGCTGAAAGTTTCTGGAAAGTTGCACGACGTGCATTTCTTCAGCGCACGTCGTGCACCTGGGAGCTAAAGGTTTCTGGAAAGTTGCACGCCGTGCACAGTGCATTCTGGAGCAAACTGAAAGTTTCTGGAAAGTTGCACGGCGTGCACCTAGTAGTTTCAGAAATTTAAAAATATGAGGTTTTGTTTAAAATGAAAGGGGAACTGAAGGGGCGGTTATGCCCGGTCATTTTGTGGAAGTTTCCTCATCTCAGAGCTAGAGGAGAGAAGAGGAAGGCGATTTTGAGGAGAACAAGGGTGGGTTTTTTTACCAAAAGAGCCCATTTCTTCTTCTCTTCTTCTCCATTGTCTTCTCCAAAGGTGCAATAGAGCTTCTCCACTTCGTGCAGCTTCTCAGGAGGGAAGTTTGTCCGGTTTAAAACAGCTCTAGGCATGAGATTTCGTCCTCAAGTCAGAATTCTACCTTTCTTGGGTTACAACTTGGGATTAATTAGCTTTTCCTTCTCTAAATCATGTTAAAACTTGAAAATTATGCACATTTCCTGCTGTAAACATTCATGGACGAGTAGTTTCCTTTTCTTGGATATGGGAGAGTAGCTCCCATGTCATAGCATATTTGGAGCATGGTAATTTCATACTAAATACTATGTTGCTTGTTTTTCCACCTTGCGAGTACCAGTTTCTTCCTTTTTACATGTATGGTTGGCCACCTTATGTGTATATTTTATGCTCTTTTGCTTGATCTGAGAAGATAGGTGGGAGAGTAAGAAGGTACTCTCTTGGCAACTCCTTCTTTACCACAAGAGTAGAAACTATAGAGTTGAGGAGTTGGTTTGTGATCCAAAATGAAATTCATACATGGGAATGTTGAATTGAGTTAGGATCATTGTACTTGCACTAAGAGGTGAAGTGCAACATACAACTCTCTTTTAAAACAAGTTCTTAGTATCTTTAAATTTCATGCTCCTATTTTGTGTTATGATATGTTGGTGAAATCCTAGGTCCAAGATCCTTTCATATTTGAATCTTAACCTTTCTTAAGTGATAATTTACTGTTTTGTTTTAAATCTATAATTTAGTTGTTCTAATCCAATCATCTTGTGTAGAATGATCTATATTATTGAAAATCATAACTATTGCGCCTAACTAACCAATGCTCCTTGTGTTCAACCTCGACTACAACTACTCTCGTATACTTACGGGAAATAGCTAGTTGAGTAAGAGATCATTCTTAATGATTGAAACTCGTTAGTGTAAACATAACCAACATTAGGATGCATGTGTACCTGCTTTCTTTTGAATGAGTTTTAGTCATATTATGAAATGGTCATATCAATCTATAATGTGTGATGAAGATAGACTAATATGGTCTAGACTATCATCAACAAATAATCTAGCATGCTTTAATCTAATTTTCAAAAGAAAACCTTTTTATTGTAGTTTACATTTGAATTTAGATGTACTTCTTATGTTCTTTTAGTTTAATTTTGGTCTGGGTTAGGTTTAGCATGGTTACAATATTAGGAATATAACTATGCATAATGTGAAAATCTTAGTGTCACAAAAGGAACTATCTATCTGTGACGCCCCATCACGGTAAACGAGATTACTCAAAACAAAACACATGATCACTACTACTTAACCACATAACTAGAAAAGAGGGTAAGTTAAAACCGATTTAAAAATCACCATCATGTTCAAAAACATTTACATAAAGGTCAAACAATCGACATATTAACACATATACCATATCAGGTATTACATGTATGTCTAGTGGTCTCTGCCATAACATGTATATAAAAGATATTGTTCCACATATACATGCCACCAAAATCTCAAGTCGGTGTACATATCATCTACAAAACATCTCCTGTTAAGACCTGAGAGTACATGGATGACTCTAGGATACACTAACTACTAGACAACCTTCTACTCCTATTGCTCTTCAAGCTGCTCTTCCTCACCACCATGATCTTAAAGGCTCCACTGATGATCACCTAAAAAAGATGTGGTGACATGGGATGAGAGAGAGAGAGAGAAGAGACAAGGTGATGGAGCATGTGATTTCACGTCCCTCGCAGCTATGTCGTGACCTGGTGCTCACTGGTGCGGATGGGAATCAGACAAAGATGGCTTGGGGTGACCCTGGAGGGTGTTGGACATGATGGCACTGGCCTCATAGTATTGTTGCACCCTTTGTTTGGGGATGAGTGGTGCGAGAGACAACACCCACAACCACCACCAATGGTGGTGGTAGGGTTGAGGAATCTTGAAGTAGGAGGAGTGAATGGGTGTAGCAGGAGCAGGACGATGTCCAAGTTTGGAAACCATGGCCATGATGGTGGTGTTGGGATCGTGAGCCACGAGCAAGTGGGCAAGGATCATGGAAGGAATTGCCTCCGTTATGAGTGGGGGAGCTAATCCCCACGAAAGAGGGGTTGGAGGAGTTTAAAAGAAGGATGGGAAGCAAGGGAGGTAGGTTTAGGATTTGGATGGTGCTAATAGGATGGTGTCGGCGGCTAGTGGGTTCATCGTCTACCATCGACACTCTCCTTACATGACTAGTTGATCAAGCAGCTGAAAGGGGGAGAATGTGAGGAGAGAGGGAGAAAAGAGGAGGAGAAACGCCAACATGGAGGGCGCCTGGTATCAGTACGGCCCCCTGTGTGTGTACGAGAGAAGATGAAAAGGGAGGTGGGGGAAAAGAAAGAAGTGGGGGTTTAGTTGGGACAAGAGTGAGATTTCCCGGGCCCAAAATAGCCTTTCAAAGGCTCAAATGGGTCAGAAAATACATTAAAGTTGTATAGAAGAGAATTAAGTCTTCAAATGGCCACAACTTCCTCATCATAGCCTCAATTTGGGAAAACAAAGATTCATTGGAAAGGTGGAACGCCCTCTGAATCATGAATACAAGATTAAAGTTGATATGTGCTGAAGATCAGATCAAAACAAATGGAACTATGGTGATGAGTGAACAAGGTGCAACTAGGTTTTTAGCTAGATTGATTATCACCCTGAGGCATACTTACATTGGATAAACTAAAACTACACCCAAAATGCATTCAATAAATGAATATGAGGGCTAGAGTGAGATACTAGTGAAAAGCCAAAGTAAATGGCACATACTTGAGGTGTGAGAGAAATTCAGGTCATCACATCCTCCCCACCTTAAAGGGAATTTTGTCCCCAAAATTAAATCAATCCATCTATTAAGATTGAGATTACTCCATATCATAATTATCTCGGTATTCCAAATGGGTAGTATTGTCACCATATCAAATCGAGAAGTTGAGCATCAAAGTCAAAACATAGTCACATGGATCATCAATTTGGGAAATGTAATAACTCGAGTCACACATTTGGAGAGATTGTCATATATATCACTAATTTGGAGAGATCACATTTTAGGTCAGTCAAATAGAGTTCAAGAGTAAAGCATGACTTTCGTTCCCCAAACTTTAGGGTTCTCGCTTCTACATTGGCCTAGGTGGGGTCCATGATTGAGATTTTTCATTTCAACAATCTAAGACCAACATCATATTTCAACATCGTGAATTCATGTTCAAGATCAATGTAAGGTCCCACCCTAGTCCACATGGAGCTCACCCTTAAGTCATAAATCGAGAAAATCATAGTCATCATTTCAATTCTATGATTTGGGAACATGAAAGTCATTAGTCATATATCAAGGGTGATCTCAAGATCCAAATGGGATGATCATGAGAGTCAAGTCAATATCATGGTCATTAATCGTGAGTCAAGATTTCAATATTAAATATCAAAAGTCGAGTTTGGACATAAAGGTCATAGATCCAAATATATCAGAGTTAGGGTTTAGATTCCTATTTAGAAGGGGTGATCATTCAATTGTATACAATAATCAAGCAACAGTTGAGCAACATTTTGAGTAATGTTTCGAGCAATATTTGAGAAACAAGAAACATTTCGAGATATCAATATCGAGTCCATTATCATGGTATTCAAGGTCGATGAATGATCCAAACTTAGGTCTTTCTAGGAAGTCAACCACAAGATATAGTCAAAATCTTCATATTTCAAGATCATTATTAACTCAAGATTCAAGATCGAGTATCAATATCATCATAGTTTTGACCTATTAGAGACTTAGGTGAAGAAATCACAATCGGGTGGAAGGGGTTACCTTTCCAACCTATAAATAATCAACAAGAAGAAAATTTGGAGGCAGTCATAATAGAGATGTGACCTAGGTTGGGGGGGGGTCATAACTCAAATACCACCCTAGTCTAGCACACTAGTCCATATTAATCATGAGTCATCAAGCATATCCTAATAAGGAGAGAATCAACTACCAAATCATATATCATGAGATCACGAGTCAAACATCAAGATTATAATATGGAAACCATTTTCAAGGTTTTGGAAGATCAAGGTCATAATAGAGAAACCATATTTCAAGATTTTTTCAATATTGAGGTCATAATTGTGTTCCCTTCCTTTCATGATCAAGGTAAGAGTATAATTTAGAAACCAAGAAGTCAAATTGAGAACTCAAGAATTCAAGTATAATAGTGCAAGATCGATATCTAGGTCCATCATATTATTCAAATTGATCCTACAAGGAGGAATAATGGTCAATGGGTGCTTTTTCCTCTTGTAACAAATCTTCACATCATAATCTAGGTCCTAAAGACAAGGTCATTTTATGGCATAATCATGGTACATATCAAATAGCGGAAAAGTTTTCTTAACTATGTTTGAATTTTAATGGACAATAGTGCAACATGAGTATAGTCAATAGGGCGCTCATCGAACATGAGGTGTAAAACATGAGTTCCAACTTATTCCACCAAAATAATGATTTACCTCGTACATAGAAGGAATTTATATTTGGTTTGGTAATATTGAGTTTTCATAAACTTTAGACATGAGTACATCACTTTCAAGAGTACATAAAATAGGGTTTTCAAGTTAACTTCAGATTGTGGCATTATCATCTTAATCATCTTACATCATTTCAAATGAATTTTAGTTGTTTTTCCCATGCATAAGCTACCCATAATCGATATGTCATGTGATTAATAGTCAAGAGAGAATAATCACATGAGGAGATGAGAATACTTACTAATTATCATCTACTTGGGTGGATTAGGTGGTCCTTAAAGAAGGGATGAGATGTTAGAAGATTCTCTAAACTTGAAGGGAAGGATTTTTAGTTCTCCCTGGGTTCCTAAGATGTGTTATGCCTTAAACATATGTAGAGGCCTATGTGCATAGCTCTGATACCATTTTCACGGAACTATTTGTTACCCTAAGTACACCCTCCTAATGGAAACAAAGCCAAAGGAAAGTGAACTTGGGCACCCATCCGTAGAATGGCAAAAATATTTCACACATGTAGTATATATGTAAAAGTAGTAACAACAAGATATAACAAGATAATAAAACTGGAGATAAGAGATATGTTCCCACTTCTATATTCAAGTATGCCCATTTGTATTACATATCAGAGCTTAGAGTCTTGAGTGCAGTGGATATTCATTTAGGAACTACAAATTCGATAAAAAAAACATATTAATGCCAAAGCATTAAGTACACTATAAAAGGACATGTAAATAGTTTAAGAGTACTATAAAAGCTGCTTGGCTAGAAACATCATATAAAGCAAGAAGTGTAACAAGTTGTGAAACACTTGATGACATAGTTTTTATAGAAAGTGTGTTTTAAGTGCTTTTCCATTACACTTGCTTTTCCATTACACTTAACAACATATTATGGTCATTGACCAGCTTCCCATTTGAAGGGTTCGTTAGGGTTCTCAAGATTAGCCAACCCTTTTATCATCATGGTCCACATTATCTTGACATATCAAGTAAGGAAGCCAACCTTGTGCCCTTACCTTGAGAATACAGGTAGGTACACAAGGTTTGTATAATGGACAAGTTCAATTATGTTCGAGGTTTGTTTGAAATATCTCAATCAAAATGAATTTACTAATCGTAGGGAACAAGAAGCTCAAATAAGTAATTACCTAGCCAACATTCATATGAGCATACATACAAACAAGTCAATACCATAGTAGGGTCAAGAGAGAAGTGTACCTTCTGAGTAATAGGCAAGTTATAATTCTTGAGTAAGATTCATAGAGATGGTCCAAACCAAAAGAACCTCACAAAGAAAAGATATAGAATGGTGTCTTAGATCAAAAGGGTTTGATATCCTAATCATCATATGATCCATTTGGACGTTTCCTTGGACCTAGGTATCAATTAGATCGAACATCATTTCCAAAGTCCCAAACATGCATGTACCGATTCAACATAGCAAAAGTATCAACATTAAGACCTAGGTCTAGGCAAATAATCCACATCATAAGTGATACAAGATTGAGGTAAAGTCTGATTTGGCAATGAGGAAGCATGAGAATTAGAATATCAACAAATTCTGATCATTCATGATAACATTTAGTCATATATGATTCATATCAAGAATTAGCATCATATATCCAAGTCTTATGATCATAGAAGAGCATAGGATTGATTAAGTTGATATCTTGTCCTACTAACATGATATACTACTGATTTGACTAAGATAGGGTATAAGATTAGCATAAAGTCATATTTCATCATATAGAAACAAACTAGGTCAACTAGATCATTTAAAGCACAAAAGAGGTACTTGAAATCTTATAAGGAAATTCTAGCTCATTAGTACAACATTGGGTTCAAAAGGGTACAAGACATAAGGTAAGTTACTGATTTCAAAGTTCATCCATTTCCAAAAGGACTAAATAGGTCCAAGACTTATCATAAGATCAAATTACGTCATGTAATTACATAAAGGAACAACCTTTAGGTTATGATAGGTGAAGATGTTATTGAGGGACAAACAGATGAACTAGATCACTAAGTCACATTTCAAGCAAGCAATATCTACTGATTTGCATGGAAATACAGTTACATAGCATTTGTGGTACAAGATTTGCATGTTTGCATAAATTTGGATGATTAAAAGAGCATGCAAGTTGATTAAACAATAAAACAATAGGGGCCAGAGCAAGATCGGATACAAAAGTTATCACCATAAGAAAGGTGGCTTTTTTATGATCAAATTGATATGCAACACATAGGTATTTGGATGCAAGATGAGGGTGATACATGAGTTTGAATGTTAGGGCAATAAAAAGGGAATTATGAGGGATTTATACCCTTAATGGGACGCAAATCCATTGATTTGGGCTAGCCAAATAGTCACTAGCATTCAACGATTAGAGGCTCCCTATACAGCAGTGGGTGGCATCTGGTAGTGTCTCAACGCATTGGGGTGCGTCTGTGGGCATCGAGGTAAGCTATACAAGGTCTCTCCTGACCGCCACTTCCTGAGACACATCACACGGGTTGTGGGGGGTCCTTGTCCTATTGGCTAGCACCAGTTGGTGGAAGCGTCCCAACATGGAAAAGAGAGAAAGAAAGGGCAAGATACATGGGACAAGAGAGAGAGAGAGAGAGGAGACAGGGCAATGGAGCATGTGCTTACGGCAATGCCGCGACCTGGTGCTCGTTGGTGTGGGTGAGAATCAGCTAAAGACGTCTCAGTGTGACCCTAGAGGGTGTCATACGTGATGCCACTGGCCTCGTGGTGTTATTTCACCCTTCATTTGGGGATGAGAGGTGCTAGAGAAAACACCCACAACCACCACCATGGCATCGGCAGGGTTGAGGAAGCTTGAAGCAGGAGGAGTGAACGGGTGGAGCAGGAGGAACTAGGACTGTGTTTCCCCTTTCTCGTCTTCATGACGACATCCAAGTTTGGAAACCCTAGCCATGTAGGTGGTGTTGGGATCATGAGCCATGGAAGGTGGGCAAGGAGCATGGAAGGTACTGCCTCTGCTGCGAGTGGGGGAGCTAACCCCTGTGACAGAGGGGTTGGAGGCATTTAAAAGAAGGAGGGGAAGCAAGGGGGGTAGGTTTGGGGTTTAGATGGTGCTAATAGGGTGGTGGTAGCGGCCACTGGTTTCATCGTATGCCAACGACGTCCTCCTAGCAGGACCAACTGGTCAAGTGGCTTAAAGGGGGAGGTCACGAGGAGAGAGGGAGAAAAGAGGAGGAGAAGCACCAACATGGACGATGTTGGGTCTCGATGCGACCCCCTATGCGTGCGTGAGAGAATATGACAAGGGAGGAAAGGGAAAAGAAATAATTTGGGGTTCGTTTGGGTCAAGAGAGAGATTTCCTAGGCCCAAATAGCCTTTCAAAGGCCTAAATGGGCAGGATAATACATTAAAGTTTGATAGAAGAGAATTAAGTCTTCAAATGGTCACAACTTGCTCACCATAGCTTCGATTTGAGCAAACAAAGATGCATTGGAAAGGTGAGAACACCCTTTGCATAATTATTATAAGAGGAACATGGATATGTGCTCAATATCATATCAAAACAAATGGAACAATGGTGATGAGTGAACAAGGTGCAACTAGGTGTTTAGCTAGGTTGATTATCACCACGAGGCATACTTACATTGGATAAACTAAAACTTCTCCCAAAATGCATTCAATAAATGAATATGAGTGCTAGAGTGAGATACTAGTGAAAAGGCAAAGAAAATGGCACAACTTGAGGAGTGATAGAAATTCAAGTCGTCACAAAAGGTGTTTTCAAATTTCATCATTCTGAGTTCTGGTACATCACTTATTCCTATATCTCTTGTTTGAATAATGAGTCTAAACCAAGATCTACAATAATCTTATAGTAAATCATTTAATATCAACAAGAAAACATATGTTTCATGGTCAATTTCTAATAATGCACTTTCTTTCAACCTAGTACATGTTGTTGAGGTTTATCCTTTGCATTTAACTTATTTTGTGCTATGTCAATTTATATATTGTTTTCCTATTATAGTTCTTTATCACAACTAAAAAATCTAAGGAATTTACTTTGTTATTGTGGTATCTCAATATTTAGACCCTCATAAATCACAAGATCCAAATAATCATAATTCTATTATTGATATGAAATTCTAATGCTTGAATAACATGGATCATAATCAACTATTTCTTCCACTTAACTGGCATACATTCATGCACAAATAAAACCATATAAAAAATTTACTTTTCTTATAAAACCTTTCACAAGTTATGTTCTTAGGAAAGTTATAAACATCACTAAAAATAACCTTTGTCACTGATTTATTTCTTAGTCAGTAATACTTATCTCTTCTTATTCATCCTTGTTCCTTTCCCTAGCTTATGAAGAGATGATTTAGTATGCATGTTAAAATACTCAAAATTTTAGCATTGACTTTTTGTGAAGCCTAGATTTTATTTAACTTGCATCACTTGTATTTGAAATACATCCACCATCCTCTTTTCTTAATCCTCCCCATATTCTTTACTTGCATTTCTTGATTTTATCTCTCATGCTTTAAAATGCATATTAATAATTACTTTACGTTTTTTGTATCTATTTTCATATTTACTCATATAACATGGTTGGCATCCAAGGTTAAGTCTCTATGTACCCGCCTTGAGTTGTCAAATGCCTAAACATCCTTACATTTTTCATTCATATACAAGTTGTCATCTTCATGTTATTATTGCTTTCCTAGAGTGGAAGTGTGTCCCTCTTCTAGTATTCACATATATCTTACTTTTCACGTTTACTCTTTTTTCTTCATCTTGTACTTGACTTTATCTAGTTTTTCATGAAAATAATATGACTTGCAATGTATCATTACCACTTTTACATGAGGTGCTTCTCATGATGTTTAAACTTTAAAATAAACATTTCCTTATTATGTTATTGCTTAGAATTTTTATTCCTTACCGTGGAAATCATCAGAATTATACAATTCTTCACTAAGATCCTAGATACAAGAATACATTCATATGCAAAATAATGCAAGCATAAAAAATATGCAACAGATGAATCCTTTGTACCATTAATCCTTAGATGAAATATAAAATTTCAAATCATTCTATTATCTTATCTTAGGCTATGTGCCCCAACAAATTTATGTACACATTTTTTCTTTCTCCTCATATTTTATTTATTATGATTTAAATTAGTTTATCATACACATGTTATCAATGTATTTCTCATCATCATTTCCTTTCTGTACAATACATCTAGTATCATCAACCTTCATTAATTTTTTATTATTCAATTGACGTTGTTATATCTATGCAAATTTAGAATTCTATGAATTTTATGATCCCATGATCTCTTTCTTGTTCCATACTTTATATTTTTAGATCAATATTTTTCATTTTTAAATTTCAACTTTCTATATTTTAAATGACATTTTACTTCATTTCAGTTCATATGGCTCATGAAAGGACAAAATACTCATTTTAATATTAATATCAATTTATATCCATGCAACTCATTCAATTACTCAACATCATCCACATCCTTACTAAATTTTCCAAAAATACAAGAGACTCATTAAGCATATAAGAGTAAAATACCTATATTAAATGGAAACAAGGATGAATATATTAAAATTTCTCAGGATGTATGTTTTTATGTACTCCTCATATCATGCAACCCTTTCTCCTTAAATCATGATCCTCTTTTCCCTTATTATTATATTTCCTCTTAATTTATTACCTTAACCTTATATCATGCTATATCTCTTTTGGTAATTGTCTCTTTACTTCTGTCCTTTTAGGATTTATCCCTCTTTAATGAACTTTTCAATTTGTCTCATTTTCCTTTTCATCTTATCTTTCCTCAATTAAAGAATGCATAACTATGAGGCTTGATTATGGAAGTCATTCTTCTTCATCCATTTCTTTTCTTTAATTTGTTCTATGTATTTATCTTTTATCACATTCACTAAATCATATATAAGTTCTTATAAAAGTTGTTCATTCTATTTCCAGACACACATTTCAATCATTTTTCTTTTCTTATTACCATTACTTATTCCTTTACAAAGTTAGTTTCAATAATTCTACATGTACTTAAGAAAGTCAATCAAATTCCTTCTCTAGTCGCCCGACATGTTTACTGTTTAATCAACTTATCAAATATTTGGAACACTTGACAACCATATGTGATATTTTCAATTTTTACATTTTTTTAATTTCCGCATATAATCCAAATACTACCAAGAGCACTTACAATATGTTTTATGTATCAATAGTTATTTATCTATACACATTTGTAATTTTGATTTTCTCTTTTTCTGTGCTTGAATTTTAGGTTTTTTGCCATTATTTCAAATCTTTACTTAAGTACCAACTACAATTGACTTCTCCGATTCATTCTAACATTTCTTCTGAATTCTAGTATCTAAATGTTCTCACTGTTGGTATAGTACGGCCAGAGAGCCAATCATATGATGATTCCAATGAGGCATATGATACTTGATTTGATAACGATAAAGGTAATTCCATCTATTATGTTTGTCTCACTCATGAGATGATGACACATACATGATAGATGTCTAATGAATGATGTGACTCGATGAAATATGTCTTTAGGTTGAGGACCTGAATAATGAGACTATATGTATGATAAGAGTACATACATTCTTGTTATGTCCCTAGTCAGATATTACTGTGGAAGGAAAATAGACAAAAATAATACATAAGACTAGAGTGTGTGTTGACTGATGATAGAGTCTCATTAGTCATGATATATGATATCAAGTCAAGCACATAGATATATGTTAGAGAAAAGTATATCAGACAGACCCATCGTGAGAGTGAAACATGGATACCATGAAATGGTAGTCACAATCATCTCTCACAGTGATGGTGGTGATTGTGGTTCTTAGACCTAAAATCACTACATTCATCACATGTGATTGGGTACACTTTGACATCATTAAACACAGTTCTGAAACATGGATTGTTATAACGATGATGATTGGATGACTTTGACACATGGGGACTTGATTGTGAGTGATAGATATCAGATTTGTCCCTCCTACAAGGAGTATGATATCCATGGCCCCTTGATCAGTGAGACTGGGAATTGTATGGCCATACTCATGTGATTCCATATATAATATGTGAATTCACATGCATCTTAGAAAGTCTGCTCTGGGTCAATGAACATGGATTGAATGTTGAAGAGGATGACATTCCATGCCTCGAGTTCAATCCGGATGTCAGTGACAAAGGAACTATACGATCACTGTAACAGTAATCACAGATTGTAGGTTGAAGTAGTTCTCCAACTTTCTGAGTTACTTGGGTAGAAATGATGAGTTACTAGAATTCGTTCATTGCTTGTAATGTAATAAGTTGTTACGAACATTCACTGCCAACGTAAATTAGAACTAGAATCCGTTCATTGCTTGTGATGTAATAAGTTGTTACGAACATTCACTACCAATGTAAATTGGAACCTACAGGGCCACACACAAAGGATACCCCAAGAAGAGGAGATTGTCCATGAATGATGTTTATATTGAGACTAAAGATGTTTAAGTACTCAATTAAACATAAAATTGACTGACTCGACTCAAAATATCAAATTCAAGTGTTGAACTAGCTGTTAGAGTGTCAGGTTGATTGGAGACTGCATTGGCAATGTCAGGACTGCCAACCGACCCGTTCACCCTTGTGAGCCAATCAGATGTTGTGTGCCAACCGACCGGTTCACCCAGGTGATCCGATCGGCTAGTGTGAGACAACCGACCGATTCACTTGGTGAACTGGGTAGCTCACAGTTCTGCCAACTGAGGAAATAAGGATTTTCCTGATTCGAGTAAAACTTTCATGTTTCACTTGTTCGATTTGATTGGAATAAGGATTAATCTTTGCATTAATTGAAAACAATTAAGGAAAGTCAATTGTGAGCAAGTCTGGGAAGTGAAATGACCATTTCACTTAGTGTACCTACTGATTCACACTCCCAACTGACTGGTTCACTACTGAACGGATAGGCTCACCTTGCCAAACAACCGTTTTAGTTATGAAATGATCAGTTTTCCGGCCTCTATACAAACTATTAATGGAATTTCTGAATCCTTCTACTCCTGAACAGACTGGGAACCCTGACCTTGCTCTCTACTATAAATAGAGGGGTACTAGGGGCTTCTCAGAACATACAACTCAGAACATCAGTTGCTCTACAAAGTTGTTGTCCTCTCTAGTTTTGGTAACTAAGAGAGCCTGAGAAAGCTACCCGACTAGGGAGGCACAACGAGGGAAAGACAACTACAAAAAAGCAGTTTGAGTTCAGGAGAGTAGGTTGGAGATAGTACACCAATAGAAGGGTCATATCCTTCTAGTTCTTTTAGAAGAATAAGAGTTCCAGGTGGTCTTTGTGGACTATCTAAAGAGGCGGGAGATGTCTTACGCTTAGGAGGACACATCAGCCACAGTCTCTGGTGGAGTCCAGAGTCCATGGTGAAGACCAGGAGCTGCATAGACACTGTTCAAGACATGGCGTTGAATACTACACATGGCTGTGAGGTATTCTCACTGGGAAAGCCCCAGGACCTGGTATATATCACTAAAACTATCCTTCCCATTACATAGTCATTGATGTGATCTCCTATTATGGGTTAATGGCAAGTAAAATTTGTGTTTCCGCTGCCTACTCTGATGCCATAAAACCCAATAGTGGTATCAGAGCCACGTCAACATACTATGTTTTGGGATAAATTGATATGACCGGATTTTGGTTTTATCATCATTTATTGCATACGATGCGGATATTTAAAATTACTAATGTGCATATCTGACTGAATACCACATGCGACCATAAACTAATATACATATATGATATGGTATATATGTATTTGATATGTGTCGCCCTAAAATGGCTTTTATGGTGGATGTGTAGCATGGTTATGGCCTATAAACTCTATGTGTTCTTGGTTGGTTATAGTTGTTTGCATCTCAGTTTACATACCAACCTCTGCCTTCTATTCCACATGTAACTCGAGATAACTCGAGATCCTTTCTCTTCTTCCTTTGCTCCCCTTGAATGTAACTCGAGGTTTCCCAAAGACTATCTAAAAGTAGGACAATTTATTTTCTATTACATAGAAGAAGAAGACGTTCAACACCAGATGAGCTGACTGTATGGAGGACCGAGGAGGATTACGAAGGAGTCGGATCGACCGACAGATGACCCAACTGCTTGTTGGAGGTGTCCAGTTATGACCCGTTTTAAAGCCTATTGGTAAGCAGTATGATTTGAGCCTAATTAAAGTTATTTGAGTTAATTTATGTGCTCATGAGGTAGTTAGTGAATCATTAACTTGACTTAGTTGAATCAAGCACATAAAATCAATTAGTGCATAATTAAGATGATTAATTTGAGTAAAGTAATAATTGGATGCAATTAGAGATTTGAATCAGTAAAATAGTGTAATTAGCATGTTTTCATGCCTTGGGTTTGTAGTGGGCCTCATTCTTGAAGTTTCGCAAAAGAAACCATTTGAATCGGATATTCGAGGCAAAAGATACGAGAATTTCAAGTTTTAGGGTTGGAAATGTAATTTTTCCATTTAATTAACCCATTTATGTGGGTCGGCAACCTGTTGTCTACCTTCTTCCTGTTAATACCATCCCGATATAACAGGGTGAGCGGCGCACACCCAGCAGCCATCGACCGACCAGGCAAAGAAGAATCGAGGCGATTTTGGGGCGATCTCTGCCCTTGGCTTCGTCCAGTGATAGCCTAGCCTCCGTTCTTGTTCTTTTTCTTCTTTTCCTACCTTACTCCCTTCCTCCACACCTTGTCTGCACTCAGCTAGTTTGGGCGGCGCCCTAGCTAGCTTCTTCTGCTACGCACGATCGGCAGCAATAAGGAACCTTGGGCGGGGCGATTCGGGGTTCTAGATTCAGTTAATCTTGGTCGTCTACCTCCCTTCCCCTTTCTCTTTTGGCTAGCGATTCATCCACCTAGCAAGTCGACGTGCAGCTTGGCTGCGGCAAGCAGCAGCTTGCACAGCGGCCGTGCGTGGCCTGGAGGAGGTGGACTTGGGGCGGGCAAAGTTCCTAATCAAGGATTTGGACCTCGGCTAGGAGGTTTACGCTGGAAATTTGCCATCAATTCAGCCCAAATCAATGCCTAGTAGCCATTTCCAGTTGGACGTGAAGCTCTCGGTCCGTGAATAGGAACAGTGAAGGATTTATTCAAATGTTGAAGACAATCCGAAACCGCCTAGAATCCGGCCTTGGACGCATCACCGGACGAATCCGGATAGACCAAATCGCTGTGAGTAGGGTTTCATTTATTTATCATTAATAAACTCAGGCGTCTGAATATTTTCTGTTTTGTGTGCGAATTACACTGATAACGGACGTTATCAGGCGTCGGGCAGCGTTTGGCGTCGCCCGACTTTTTATTTCATAAAAGGCTTCTAGACGTTGTTATATGATTTAATTTAGCATCTGATCAGTGTGGATTGAATTGATGAATTTATATGGTTCATTGGAACTTGAAA
Source organism: Alisma plantago-aquatica (assembly GCA_963693085.1). Classification (NCBI taxonomy): domain Eukaryota; kingdom Viridiplantae; phylum Streptophyta; class Magnoliopsida; order Alismatales; family Alismataceae; genus Alisma; species Alisma plantago-aquatica. Next base: position 1,308,916,908 of record OY856409.1, on the reverse strand, counting down.
TACGTAATATAATTGATGAGAATGATGGAATTTTCTGTATTACAGTTGCAATGTATATGCTGATTAAAGACGGTTGTTTAGCATTGAATCTGGATAAGTGATATTGAGTCATGTTTAAAGATGACAAAAGATATATATATGTGTTTTTAAGTGATATTCAGAATGTGGAATAAGTATGAAATGTGATTTTCCTGTTTAAATGTTTATATGTTAATCAGTTAATAGACTTAGGTGCCCTAACACCGTAGAACCCCTTTGACAGGTCTGCTTCTTAGGGGTGAAACTCGTGTCCAACATCAACGCGTGCGATGTCACGGTGGCACGAGGATGGAAAGACAATGTTCAACAACAACGCGTGCGATGTCACGGTGGCACTGGAGTAAATAGGGGTTATTCAACAACAACGCGTGCGATGTCACGGTGATAACCCAGACCTCCTGAGCCTGTGTACTCAGGTTAGAGGAGGAGTTCAGAGCACTCGATGTAGTGCAGTGAGGCCAATGAGCCTCGAGGCCGATGAGCCTGAAGGCCGATGAGCCTGAAGGCCGATGAGCCTGTGGGTCCTGTGGCAGAGCAGGGCTGGCGTCAGACTTAGCATTTCCCGGGTGTGTTGCTAAGTCTTGTACGGTGGGATCGTAGTTCGCTACAGATCTTTATATGCAGGGTACATTGCATATGATTAGGGCATAATAATAATATAAATTGGTACTCATATAGGATCACAGTAAATTAAAGTATTCAAACTTTTGTTCTATTTCTTTATATCTGTCTATCTGTTCAAATTATCTGTTATTGCATGGAAATGTGATTATATTCTGCAAATCTGTTATGTTATTAGAACTGCCCTGCTTAGTACTGTACTTATGTTTTATGTCAATTTATAAACATGATGAGTTGTTTAGTGATAGCTAAGTGAAATGCTATTCACTGAGCGAGTAGGCTCATACCTCTACTCAAAACATTTTCAGGTCATCACCAGCAGTAGGAATCTGAAGGATCTTTTCATCCTAACGCTTAGTCTGTAGAAGGAATTTGTAGTTAGTTTAGATAGAGGTCTCTTAGTCCTTTCCCCTCGATCATTGGGACATGGCATGGGTGAGAGAGAGTGTGTATGTGGAATGTGTATAAAGTTGTAAATTAACTGTTATGTTTACTTTCTGTTAAACAATGTTACATGTTGTAAACTCTGTTTATGTTCTCTAGCCAGTTTAATTGAAATTCTTCCGCAATAGTTTATTATGTTTTAGTTTACAGCAATAATCCGGATATCATTACGAGGTTTTAAAAAGAAAAAGTTCTCAGTGATTTGTTTCTGTGATAATCCCTCTGTCGCGCCCTAATCTCGTGATTAGTGGTTAGTGTGAGATCGGGGTGTGACATCTTGGTATCAGAGCATAGGTTGAGTATATGAATACTCTAAGGTCAAGGTCAGGGGACGATAAGAGACCAATAGGATTAGGACTTAGGTGTCTCCCTTCTAACTGCAATTTTCTAACAGGAAGTGTTCTGTTATACTATTGCAGATGGCAGGAAGAGGATGTGGTCACGAGAACCAAGTAAAGAGTTTATGTTGAATCGTCAGGGATCATTAGGATCAAAAGATAGTATTATAATTAAGATGGATAAGAAGTGATGTGTCTTTAGCTCTGGGAAGTCTGAGTATTTAGGTACCCTGACCAGGTATCTGAGTACTTAGATTGACCAGTATCAAGCTACTCTGTCCATTCTTCTCTGGATGCCCTGGCCAGGTATGCAGAGGAAGGACAGGCTAGAGACAAACCCTAGAAGTCTTAGGATTAAGAAATCAGAAATTAATACAGGAGTAAGAGATTAAACATAGGATGCGATGCAACTCTTGCTTTATATTGCTTATTTGAGTGGAAATCACTAGAAATGCTCTTATATGTATGAATTTAGATTTTCAGCTTGTAGAATAAATATGATTCTTTTATATTGATTGAGTGTCATGAAGTGATTTATTTATTGTTTATATTCTTTGTATTAAGTAGACCAGAAGTTATGTTTAAATGAGTCTGCCCTAAGTGGATATTCTTTCCACATGTTTGAGATTAATAGGAGTTGGTTAATCCTGAGTAACTCTTGGCTTCAGGACTACAGGTTCGGCCTGGTCCGGCTGGCAGGATGTGTTACTGAGATCTAATGACTCCTATTAACAGTATAATAAGAGTAGACTCTGGATAATTTAGACTCACATCATAGTAAGAATGTACATACACTAAGACGTTGAGATGTAAAAGAAAGATTAGAACAGCTAAGAATTTGCTGGAAATGATATCATAGGCCCAATGTTGGAACCTCATATGAGCAATCCTTAATTAGAAATAAAGGAACACAATAAGGGTCAGGTTAAATTTAATGATTAGGTGAGAAATACCCTTAATGGTACTAATCAATAATGCATAACCAATGCATGGATCCAATACATGATTAGTAAACCCTAGTGGAGGGTGTATCATTGTGAAACCCTAGCTGAGGGTGTATCATTGCGATTGTTTATAGGCAACTTTATAAGTTATGCTTTAAACTAAAATAAGTCCATATCTTGTGAGATAGCTGGACAATTCTAATGTGTGGCCTATACATTATATGCTAAGGGTGTGTATTCTGTGATGGAATGCATTAAGAGGGGAAATACATTAATACAAGATAAAGTTGGTTAACTCAAGAGGGTCTGAATTAATGAACCCTAACCCTAATTTGGGGAAAAGGGAACGATAAGCCATGTTTGATAGTGAACCCTAATTCCTGGTTAAGGAATGATGGTATTACTATTGTATTACATGATGTGATAAATATCTTGTATGACTGTTATCATGCCTAATAACCATGCAGGTATGATGAGATGATGAATATAGCCATGTTGGGCTGTGACATTTATATAATAAATGATTGATTTGCTTTTTGTGTGTTGATGTTGTTGTTGCTTAAAAGAAGTAATAATGTGTACGGATTTTATGAACCATGTGAATAAGTTGTTGCCTAGTGAGAGGTGACAAGATGTGAATGGCCTTGTGAGCCATGTGAATAAGTTGTTGCCTAGTGAGAGTTGACAAGATATGAATGGCCCTGTGAGCCATGTGTGATGCTTGGGTAACAAGTATCATGTTTATTTGTAGCATTTGTGTTAATAAGTTATGCTAGAGAACTTGGTTGATGTTACATTTCTGTTATATATCTATAGTTCATTGATGATTATTCATATCAGTTGTATTCATTACAAGTAGATGGATGAACTTATGAGATCTAAAGTTTGATTTCAAACTAAGGAAGCAAAGTCACACCACAATAATGCTATGTTACTGATAAGGACCAAACCCTAGAATGTTTAGAATTGTATTAGTTCAAGGAATATCATTAGTGATTTGACCTTGAATACTAGCATCTTTATAAAACAAAATCATGAGATTTGCACTATGAAAGGTAAGCTAGTATTAATAAAATCTAGGGTTTAAAGGTAGATAAACAATATGAAAATAACTTGGAGAAAAGAGTAAGATATAAATTTGAAATGTAACTATAAGTAGTAGCATAGAATGAGGAGTACTACGCGATACATGATATGAAGTTAGTTGTTGTAGTTCATGCTCTTATGACACATCGTCACTATCTTTATGATGTGACGATAGACTGTCACCCTGGGAAGACGAATGTGGTAGCTGATGCCCTAAGCAGGAAGTCTAGTTTTGTAGCTGATGCATTCTCTATGGCATGTTTCAAGAGAGACCTGCTAATAGAGATGCAGAAGTTGAACTTAGACTTAGGGGTGACAGAGCAGAGTGGTTTGATTGCACTGATGCAAGTCAAGCCTACTTCTTATGATCAGATCAAGGAACTACAATAGGGTGATAGTGAGTTAAACCAGACCATGCATGACATGACAGGGGGAAGAGACCAGAGTTCAAGTTTTTAGATGATGGTGTGTTGTATTAGCATGATATGTTGTGTACCTCGAGACAGTGATTTGAAAGAAAAGATTTTTGAGGAGGCACATGTATCGATGTATGCCATGTGTCCAGGTAACACTAAGATGTACATGAATCTCAAGGAGTCGTATTGGTGGCTTGGTATAACAAAGAATGTAGCTGAGTACGTGACTAGGTGCAGAGTGTGTCATTAGGTTAAGGCTGAGCACCAGAAACCTGTAGGTACCTTGCAATCTTTTCCTATACCAGAGAGGAAATGGGAACATATCACAATGGATTTTGTGGTAGGGTTACCCAGGACACCTAGAGGTTGTGACTCGATATGGGTGATTATGGATAGACTAACTAAGTCTACTCTCTTTCTTCATATTAAGTCAACCTTTGATGTCTCGAAGCTGGCTAAGATATTCGTGGATGAGATATTCAGGTTGCACGGTATCCTAAGTTCACGTCCATGTTTTTGGAATCAGTGGCATCGTGCTTTGGGCACAAAGTTAAGGTTCAGTATAACTTTTCACCTGTAGACAGATGGTCAGTCAGAAAGGACCATTCAGACTTTTGAGGACATGCTGAGAGCATGTGTTCTGTAGTTCAGAGAAAGTTGGGAAGAACACTTAAGCCTGATGGATTTTGCATATAAAAACAGCTACCATTCTAGTCTTGGAATGGCCCCATATGAAGCTCTATATGGCAGAAAGTGTAGATCACTAGTTTGTTGGTACGAGGTTGGCGAGAAAGAAATTCTTGGACCTGAGATAGTCGATATGACTACAGAGAAGATATCTGTGATCAGGGAGCAGTTGAAAGCTGCTCAGGACAGACAGAAAAGTTATGCAGAGAGACGACGTCGACCTCTTGAGTTTGAGGTTGGTGACGAGGTTTATCTGAAAGTTTCACCATGGAAAGGAGTGCTAAGGTTTGGCAAGAGAGGTAAATTGACTCCTAGGTATATGAGCCCATATCCTATCGTTGAAAGGATTGGACCTGTAGCCTACAGGTTGGATTTTCCGTCTGAGTTGGCAAGTCTTCATGATGTGTTTCATGTGTCGATGCTTAAGAAATGTTACCCTGGTACAGAGAAGATAGTAGACCCAGAACCGGCACAGCTCAGAACAGACGTGTCCTATGTTGAAGGACCGGTTCAGATAGTTGATCGAAGGATCAAGAAACTAAAGAATCATGAGATACCTTTGGTGAAGGTTCTGTGGAGGAATCATAACCTTTAATAAGCTACGTGGGAGCTTGAATCTGAGATGCGTAGCAAGTTTCCTTTTCTCTTTTAGGAATTTCGGGACAAAATTCTTATAAGGGAGGGAGATTGTTATGACCCGTTTTAAAGCCTATTGGTAAGCAGTATGATTTGAGCCTAATTAAAGTTATTTGAGTTAATTTATGTGCTCATGAGGTAGTTAGTGAATCATTAACTTGACTTAGTTGAATCAAGCACATAAAATCAATTAGTGCATAATTAAGATGATTAATTTGAGTAAAGTAATAATTGGATGCAATTAGAGATTTGAATCAGTAAAACAGTGTAATTAGCATGTTTTCATGCCTTGGCTTTGTAGTGGGCCTCATTCTTGAAGTTTCGCAAAAGAAATCATTTGAATCGGATATTCGAGGCAAAAGATACGAGAATTTCAAGTTTTAGGGTTGGAAATGTAATTTTTCCATTTAATTAACCCATTTATGTGGGTCGGCAACCTATTGTCTACCTTCTTCCTATTAATACAATACTGATATAACAGGGTGAGCGGCGCACACCCAGCAGCCATCGACCGACCAGGCAAAGAAGAATCGAGGCGATTTCGGGGCGATCTCTGCCCTTGGCTTCGTCCAGTGATAGCCTAGCCTCCGTTCTTCTTCTTTTTCTTCTTCTCCTACCTTACTCCCTTCCTCCACACCTTGGCTGCGCTCAGCTAGTTTGGGCGGCGCCCTAGCTAGCTTCTTCTGCTACGCACGATCGGCAGCAATAAGGAACCTTGGGCGGGGCGATTCGGGGTTCTAGATTCAGTTAATCTTGGTCGTCTACCTCCCTTCCCCTTTCTCTTTTGGCTAGCGATTCATCCACCTAGCAAGTCGACGTGCAGCTTGGCTGCGGCAAGCAGCAGCTTGCACAGCGGCCGTGCGTGGCCTGGAGGAGGTGGACTTGGGGCGGCCAAAGCTCCTAATCAAGGATTTGGACCTCGGCTAGGAGGTTTACGCTGGAAATTTGCCATCAATTCAGCCCAAATCAATGCCTAGTAGCCATTTCCAGTTGGACGTGAAGCTCTGGTTCCATGAATAGGAACAGTGAAGGATTTATTCAAAGGTTGAAGACGATCCGAAACCGCCTAGAATCCGGCCTTGGACGCATCTCTGGACGAATCCGGATAGACCAAATCGCTGTGAGTAGGGTTTCATTTATTTATCATTAATAAACTCAGGCGTCTGAATATTTTCTGTTTTGTGCACGAATTACACTGATAACGGACGTTATCAGGCGTCGGACAGCGTTTGGCGTCGCCCGACTTTTTATTTCATAAAAGGCTTCTAGACGTTTTTATATGATTTAATTTAGCATCTGATCAGTGTGGATTGAATTGATGAATTTATATGGTTCATTGGAACTTGAAATACATAATATAATTGATGAGAATGATGGAATTTTCTGTATTACAGTTGCAATGTATATGCTGATTAAAGACGGTTGTTTAGCATTGAATCTGGATAAGTGATATTGAGTCATGTTTAAAGATGACAAAAGATATATATGTGTTTTTAAGTGATATTCAGAATGTGGAATAAGTATGAAATGTGATTTTCCTGTTTAAATGTTTATATGTTAATCAGTTAATAGACTTAGGTGCCCTAACACCGTAGAACCCCTTTGACAGGTCTGCTTCTTAGGGGTGAAACTCGTGTCCAACATCAACGCGTGCAATGTCACGGTGGCACGAGGATGGAAAGACAGTGTTCAACAACAATGCGTGCGATGTCACGGTGGCACTGGAGTAAATAGGGGTTATTCAACAACAACGCGTGCGATGTCACGGTGATAACCCAGACCTCCTGAGCCTGTGTACTCAGGTTAGAGGAGGAGTTCAGAGCACTCGATGTAGTGCAGTGAGGCCAATGAGCCTCGAGGCCGATGAGCCTGTGGGTCCTGTGGCAGAGCAGGGCTGGCGTCAGACTTAGCATTTCCCGGGTGTGTCGCTAAGTCTTGTACGGTGGGATCGTAGTTCGCTACGGATCTTTATATGCAGGGATTAGGGCATAATAATAATATAAATTGGTACTCATATAGGATCACAGTAAATTAAAGTATTCAAACTTTTGTGCTATTTCTTTATATCTGTTTATCTGTTCAAATTATCTGTTATTGCATGGAAATGTGATTATATTCTGCAAATCTGTTATGTTATTAGAACTGCCCTGCTTAGTACTGTACTTATGTTTTATGTCAATTTATAAACCTGATGAGTTGTTTAGTGATAGCTAAGTGAAATGCTATTCACTGAGTGAGTAGGCTCATACCTCTACTCAAAACATTTTCAGGTCATCACCAGCAGTAGGAATCTGAAGGATCTTTTCATCCTAACGCTTAGTCTATAGAAGGAATTTGTAGTTAGTTTAGATAGAGGTCTCTTAGTCCTTTCCCCTCGATCATTGGGACATGACGTGGGTGAGAGAGAGTGTGTATGTGGAATGTGTATAAAGTTGTAAATTAACTGTTATGTTTACTTTCTGTTAAACAATGTTACATGTTGTAAACTCTGTTTATGTTCTCTAGCCAGTTTAATTGAAATGCTTCCGCAATAGTTTATTATGTTTTAGTTTACAGCAATAATCCGGATATAATTATGAGGTTTTAAAAAGAAAAAGTTCTCAGTGATTTGTTTTTGTGATAATCCCTTCGTCGCGCCCTAATCTCATGATTAGTGGTTAGTGTGAGATCGGGGTGTGACATGTCCAGACATCGAAGGCCAGACCAACCAACCAACTGACCAAGAAGCGAGCCGATCATGTCATAGGATGAGCCGATCAACCCAAAATGGTTCAAGCACAAAGATCTTCATCAACAACAAGTTGCATATGATGTAGACCTTAGATGACCGAATTTCCTTGTGGCTCTAAGGAACTATAATAGGATGGCCATAATCATTTCTTTTATCGATATTGCATGTTTCGCGTTGTGGTTATAGCATGTATATGATACATATTATAAATATGTAGTGATTGGATATGTATATGTACTTATATAAAATCCCTCAAATACAATATTAAGTTGAAGATGCCTTCCAAAAGTAGCACACATGAAAAACTTGTTTGACTAAGTGTGGGCACGCCTTCACGTGGTGCATTGTCTACCTCGTGGAAGTGTGATGGTAAATATGTGGGTCTGCCTTCATAGGGTGCATATTCATCATGTTGGCTTTTGGGTCAGACTTAACTTGGTGACCTTGATCAGATCAAGCACCTTGAGGCATGCATATGTTAATGGCAAAGAGTTGTGCATATCATCTATCCAAGACTTGCATATGATGTAATTGGCATGATTGCCTACCTTAATAATTGGTCATGAGCACCAACGTTGGCTGGGTATTGATGCAATTGTTTTGGATCTTGGCCACTAGAAGGTTGTACACTACAATCTTCCAAATTGATGGTGAGGGCTATCAATTTGATCAAAATAGTGGGAACAATAATTAATTAAAGGCCTAATTAATATCGTCAAATTTATCAAATCAAAAAAATCAAAAATGTTTTTGAAAGTTGCAAAATTCTTTTGTAGAATCCAAATGACAAACACAAAAACATTATCGTTGCGATCAGTTCATAAATGGGATAAACTTCAAATCTGATTTTAGACCTTTGAGAAGTGTTCTCAATAGTCAGTGTAAACTCTAGAGTCCATGAAAGACTAGAGCCAGTGGAACCACTTGAAATGCACGTAAGGATAAAATTGGATGCTTACGTGAAGTATGCCAATGATGCGTAAGACATCAAGAACTTTATGTTGATCTATATTAACTATGAGTTGCATAAATAGCTTTAAGCGTGGACATTCTTGAGATGGTTATAAATCTTAAGAATCATGTAAATCATGAAAGGTATAATGTCTTCAAAGTGATATTTGAGTATAATCAGACAGATGGACATCAAGTATAATCTCATATGCTCAATATGATTGTACATATAGATTAACTGTGATTTCTTATAGGTCAAGAGTTGACCAAGCATATGACTCTACAAATCATTGTGTGAATCATATAGATAATTTATCAAATGTTGAGAAACTTGGCCAAACCACTGTTCGGAGTACTTGGCATGTTGATGCCAAAGCATGAATGAAGAAAGGACAAAACCTATGATAATGATCAGTAGAGTGAAGTCCATAGACTAAAGCAAGGTCAAGCAGTGTTCTGAAGTCAAGCTAAGGTCCAAATATTCATCACTCAAGATATGGAGAAGGGGTATTGTTTTTGAACAAGGCTGGATTTGGTCTCAGATATGCTCACCCTACGTTGTTCATTAACACAAAAAGTTGATAAAGTCACTATATTATTCAATACGACAACTTCATAGTACATCATCCTCTGTAGCTCGATTTGGAATTTCTTGAAGATGTTATGGGTGTAAACATTCCTAGAATCTATCTCAATCTGAAAATCCATCCATAACTAAACAACCTTGTAAATGCTATCATAATCAGCATGGTGTTCTACCTCTAGACGTGCTTCTTGTGCCCATTGATATTGATGGACAAACTGTTTCAATGATGTTTTAGAGTTAACATAGTTGTCGAAGAAAGAATTTATAGACTCACTCTGTTGAGTGGTTGTCATGTTGGCCCATAAATAGTCATCCACATACGCAGGCAGCCACATTTTCCTCAATTGATACATATGAGATAGCCACCCTTGTTTGTTTGTCTTACAGGAGAGTGTTGTAGCCTCCCAGTTTTGTTCAAAATCCTCAATCATAGGACTTTCGTATATGACATTCCTAATGAGTTGTGAAGCATTGGAATTTTTACCTAACTTGTCAGGCAGTTTCCACATAATGTGCCAAAGGCATAGGCGGTGCCTTGCATTAGGAAAGACAGTCCAAATACCATTTATTATAGGTTTTGCTTGATCAATAACGATGCCCTTAGGTGGGCTGCCTGAGTGCAATAACAAAACAATAGTACTACTGAGGGAGTAGAAGTAATTAATGGAACAATTTAGTACAATAACAAAACAATAGCTCAAACGAGTGAAGGTAGTTGGTGGAGTAACATATAGATAGTGATATCTGTGTATATGGCAGGACATATATATGGAGAACTATGAGAATCCCATTCTATTAAGTGTTTGGCAAGACATATGGATGCGACACTGGAGTTAAGTGTTAAATCTACCAGCAACTAGACAAACAAACAACACAATAACAGATATATTACATTCATATTCCATGTCATTTAGGATGCAATAGAAAATAGGTGGCTCAGCTGGATAATCTGTAAAGGAAAAAGATAAAAATTACAGGGTTGTACACCACAATGCAGAGCTCAATCCAAGGAAAAGGAGGAACTGTGGTGAGACATATACGGTAGTATATGAGATTGAATATAGTTGTATAATGAATAAGTTAGATAACCAGTTTCAACAAATGAGAACAAGTAGTCACAACTTGTATGTTATAATTCGTAGAACATGAATATTTATAAACCTGACAAGTAATGTGCTCACCCATGCATTGCAGCCAAGTTTGGAAAAGCCAAAGATAATTATCAGTTGTTTCTTCACATAGCAGTCCACATTTGAGCAAGATGGATTGACCGTGATGGTTAATAACAATGAATGGTGCAAATAGCATTTCATATATATTGATAAGGTATGTCGTATCAAATGTAACAACATCATCAAAGTGTTTATATGCCATCTGAGACCTTATATCTGCCTAAAAGACATTTCTAAGGACTCTGTCTTCATTCAAGTCTAGAACATAGAAGAATTCTGGGTTTTCTTTTTGCATACGAACAAAATATGTTTGTATTGCATGGGCATTACCTTCCCCTAAGCAGAGAATTCGTGAATGAAGCAGATGGTTAGTCATTTCCTTTTGAGTGAAGGAAAGTTTGTCATAATCTCCAGCTTCACATATAAAAGATGACATAGTTTTTGATGCACCAATGCCTGTTGCATCGTTGAAATCAATACGCCTCTGAACATCTACATGAATTTTTCGATTGGATGGGAGATGCCTAACCATGTGTGTAGGAAGCATTTGGTGGTTATGGTGAAGGTTAACATTGGAAATCTGGTAGTCTCCTAATATTGTTCGTTTCAGCTTGACATAAGATTTGCATTCTTTACGTGCACTTGGCTTGTACCAGTACAGAGAATCCTTGCAGTTGGCCGGTGGCCTCCCAACCTTAATACAAGAGAACATTATCCTTGAGGTCTTGTTGCAATGTCTATCCTTATGTGAGTGCGATATTTTGATGCCAAATCCCGAAGCGTCTACATACGCCTCGTAGAACTACCTCGCCTGATCTATACTTGGAAACTTTTGCCCTATGGTAGGTGTTGGACTATTAACGGTTGATGTTATGCTACTGGGTGTATTCAATAAGTTAGATTGGGTCTGACTTGTAGATGAATGTTCCATATCATCCTCTGTAAACACTACAATGTGAGCTAACTGTGAATCTTGAGTGACATTGAAGCCTTCATCTACGGTGTTCACTTCAGTGGCAGCAAAACACTGCGGCTCTGGGTCTTGGTTCAAATCGATGATAACCACTTCCGAATTCTAAGACATTTAAGAATGTAATGAGTGCAAGGAATTGATACATGGAATAAAAGGGAAGTATTGTTGTTGAACGTGTAAATGAGATAAAGTGTACAAAGGGAACATTCCTGGGAAAATGAGATAAAGTGTACAAATTCCAAAGTTGTAAAGTAATCAGGAAACTTGACAAAAGACCTTATCAATGGAAACAACTATGGACACACGTGGGAATCAAACATTTGGGAAAAATCAATATACTGGAATGGTGAAGAATGGCTTAACAGTAATAAACAACTAGTTGTACATGACTATGTTAGTCGGTCAACATGTAAACACAAGGGTGGATTACTAGTGAAATCTCCACGCAACCTATTAGAAGCAATCTGAACTATAACAGAAATCAAAGGTTGGTCAAAACATTTTAAAAAAAAAGAAGCCATGTATAAAAGAGAAATTGTCATGGGAACAAATGGAAAATGGTAAGGGCTACTCCAGTAACTTATGAACCCCGATTTACATTCCTTCTACACAGTGGAAAAAAACCATACTAAATAACATGTAATGTACACTTAACCTGGCAGTTAACGGAAACATGAGTTAAGGAATTAAATGCTGAGCAGAATTTAACATTGTTCATGTCTAAACAACACAAATGTTGCTAAATGACATTGGTAACATCCATGGCACATAGTTGCTGGCTAATTAACATCTTCCTTGTTTGATGTATGTGTATATGGAATTTGGTAAACTAAATTTGTTACCAACAAGTAGCAGTAGCTAATAACCGACTAACAAAGGACTAAGAGAAAGAGCAGATTGAGGCCTAAAGGGGACATTAGGGAAAAGGGCATTGTATGGGTGTGACTAGCAGAGTTACAATGGTAGGTAACCCAAAAAAAAAGACTAGCTATGGTGTTAAAAGCGGAAAACATACGAGCTAAAAAAAATTGAAGTATGTGCTTAAATGATGAAAAGTGAATTCCCGCCAAGTAACAATGGTAACTGGAAAGCAATATAAAATGATGCATTATTGACTTGCTGTGTGAATTAATGTGAAATAACAGTTGCTGGTACAGAATGTGCATATGCTAATTTGTTACAAACAAATAGTAGTACAAAACAACAAACTAACTAAGCACAGAGCAACTCAACTCATGCGATGTAACAAGCACGAGTTGTTGTGATGCATCAATCTAGTAACATTGTTCATTGGTTAGCATCACCGACGTTGGTTATCAACTTGGATACAAACCCATGACACATAGTTGCTGACTAAGCAATGTGAAACCTAACCACGTGGTAACAAGTGGGTTTTGTTATAGCAGTACAAAACAACAAACTAACTAAGCACAGAGCAACACAACTCATGAGACATAACAAGAACGAGTTGCTGTGATGCATCAATCTAGAAACATTGTTCACTGGTTAGCATTGCAAACATTGGTTATCAACATGGATACAAACCCATGACACATAGTTTATGACTAAGAAATGTGAAACCTGACCACGTGGTAACAAGTGGGTTTTGTTATAGCAGTACAAAACAACAAACTAACTAAGCGCAGAGCAACTCAACTCATGAGATGTAACAAGCACGAGTTGTTGTAATGTGTTAATCTAGTAACATTGTTCATTGGTTAGCATTGCAGACGTTGGTTATCAACTTGGATACAAACCCATGACACATAGTTTCTAGTTAAGCAATGTGAAACCTGACCTCATGGTAACAAGTGGGTTTTCTTATAGAAGTACAAAACAACAAACTAACTAAGCGCAAAGCAACTCAACTCATGAGAGGTAACAAGCATGACTTGATGTGATGCGTTAATCTAGTAACATTGTTCATTGGTTAGCATTGTAGAGGTTGGTTATCAACTTGGATATAAACCAATGACACATAGTTTCTGAATAAGCAATGTGAAACCTGACTGTGTGGAAACCAGTGGGTTTTGTTATGGTATTGCTAAACCCTAAAAGTGGGTTGTGATGGTGGTGTTAATCCCTCTAAAAGGGCTTCCCACTATGGTACTGCGAAACCCTAAAAGTGGAGCCATTACCTTTTTGGCCGATGATCCATTACCATGGCTCGACAACATCATTGCTCCTTCAATACCGTCAGCGTGGAGACCAGCCACGGAGTAGTTACACATCACTGGCAGAGAGGAAAGGGGGCGACCCACAGGCGCGACTGAGTAACAACGACGGAAGAAAGGGGGCAATCATCAGGCAGAAGAAGAGAGAGAAGGGGGCGAGTGAGACAGGGGGGGACTGACTGGAATCTCGGCGAGGAGAAGTCAAGGGAAATGAAGGAGAAGGACACTTTGAGGAGAGTGGAGATCGAGATGTGTACACGAGGATCGAGAAGAGAGGAAGACAGAGGGATGGGCGAGTGCGGGGGGAGGGAGGGGGAGTGCGGGGGTTTGGGTGGGGTAATTTTTTTTCAAAATGTGAGTGCTGGATGGAGGAGTGTGTGAGAAGACAAAACTAGAAAATGACATAGGGTTGTCCAAGTGTCGTCCAACATTGGTCGTCCCTATATCATTTTCCAAAAGGTTTTAGCATAATACACAGTCAAGAGTCACACATGATGGCACCGAGACGCTCTTAAAACCCATGTGGGAGTGTGACATTGCAAAAACATGTAAGCTGTCGGCACACGACCTTCAGCATGTCAATTCGAGAAAAGGACCGAGGCTCTTAGATCATAGTCCCCCAACAAGTCAAGTTAGCTCAGCATTAGTTTGCAGCTTTGAAGTTAGCAGAATTCCTACTTCCCACAAATGGAGTCGAATGCGATCAGTAGATTCGTGTAAAACATTTAGTTTGGGGTAATGTTTAGTTTGTAGTTAGGTACGAAACTACAAGTCACTGACACATAGTAAAACAATCTATAAAAGAATATATATTTTTTTATAAAAAAGAACATAATTATTTATTTAAATACAATGTAGAATCACATTGTTAAATTTCATCCTAAGTCTCCAAAAAAATTACAAAATTAGTTGCATTATTATCAGTTATTATATTTAGTCATTTCAAAGTCTTTCAAGGCAATTAAGTGGAATCTTTTTTGTTATATTTTTAAAATTACAAATTGTTCTTTGAGTATGTATTACACTCTTTATTTTTTAAAAATTATACATTATATAAGAGGATTCACCTATACTATATAAAAAACACATATTTACCATTATTTTTTAAACTTATAGACCGACAACATTCTATGTAAATTACAATTTTGTCTACATTTTTTCAAATTATATATGATATAAGAAGACTCATCTTTATCATATTAGAAAACCCTCTTACGGTCAAAGTGCATTTTTACTTTTTTAATTACAACTATTTTGATTTGTGTGAACTGCATTCTTTTTTCTAAACTATACATTATGTAAAGATATTTGTATTTATCTTTTTAACACTATATATTATTTATGAAAAGTTGTCTATACTATATAAGGAAGTTGGAGGGAACTCAGTGTAATTTTTGTTGTTATTATTTGGAGTTACAGTTGGTCTATGTCTGTGAGTTGGTTGCAATTTTCAAGAGTATGGATGGTGATCGGTGAAATATTTGTGTTTCTTATTCCAACTTTAAATCGGTCCTTCAATTTTTTATTCTTATTTATAGGAAATATATAATGATGTGCAAGAAGCTAGATAAATATTTATTTTTTTGTTAAAGAGAACTTGTTTATGCCCCGTTCACATATAATGTTTGAATATTTTCTTTTTCAAATATGTGCACTTTAATATGCATCTTATCTGATATATGTCTCACTGATAACATCCAAATTTAGGCATCTATGCTAAGCATTTATTTATATTTTTGTGTTATTATAGTCTTAATATGCCCAAAATAATCATAGATTGTCATCTTTTAGTAATTTTTATCTTTTCATAGATAAAGTTGCTCAACTAGCCAATTTCAAGACTTGTGGGCACCGAACCTGAAAAGACATCTATTCTCCATGATTTCTCCCCAAAACATGATTTTTGCAGCAGTTAGACTACCATCCTTCGCAACCGCGGGATGCACCGTGACCACGAGATGCACCGTGACTGCGACTGACACATCCACCGCGACCGCGGTCATCACCACAGCCGTGGCAAATAGAACCGCAACATGGATCAGCACCTCGACCATTTTGCCTATAAATACCCACCCCTCTCTACCTAAAGAGGGGTTCTGATTTTTGGAGGTTTTCAAAACCCTGTGGGAGGGTCCATAGGTCCGAGTAGGCTGAAGTGCTCACCCTATGCCCATCTCTTTAGTGTGCTTCCATCCTCCACCATTTTCCACCATCACCCACCCATTTGCGCCCATTTCCTACCATTCACTATCATTTTCCACCCCCATCCACTCACCAAGCTACTGTTTGGGGTGGATCTAGAGAGGAAGGAGACCAAGGAGTCTAGAAGATCAAGGAGGACGACCCAATGGATGAGATCCGGCCTATACGGAGGCCAAGGAGCGAGAGCTCCTTCTTCTCTATAGGCTAAATCTCTTCTTCTTCTCCTTTCTTCTATTGTTCTCCTTTATTTCTATACAATTGATGTTCTTCCATCTTTGTTTGGTTCTAACTACACTTGTACATGGCTAGTTGAGCTCTTTCTTAGCTATGTATCCCATTTTGGGCATGTTATGTACTTTTACCTTAAGCAAGTAGTTTTATTTCAGATCTAGTATGTTTTACGTTCTGTCTCCTCTTTCTGGTTATGATTGCTGGTTTGGTTGATCTCTTTCTAGATTGAACTGCTATTTCAGCCAATATCGAGAGATTCATTATAGGAATAGACAAGAGAAGATAGTTTGGATCGGAATCTGAAAGGAGGGCGGTTCAAGGTGATCTATGTAGAATCGTAGACCCGGGCGGAGCCCACTACCTAATTATGCATGGATCACATCTGTTCCCGACATCTTAGAATGTTCTAGACCTGAGAGGGTATCTAGAATGTTCTAGGATGTTGATTTTTCATCCTTGAGAGAGGTTTCATATCATCTATGAGTTTTAGTCACGCTACATGAAAGCGAGCAGGATTACCCCACAGGAATAGACACCACAATATGTACCATGTTTGGATGTAGGTTGCTTGCTCGGGTGTTTGAGGGTTGTTTATGCCCAAGAATAGGTGCATAGACTACCAACTTGTGGTTATATAGCCAGGAACTCCTTCTTTCTGATTAGTAGAATCCTACAGACTTTGTTTTGTTTTCTTTTCTTAGTTTTGTTTTATTTGTGACAATCTGCTAGACTAGTTCTAGCTCCATACTTTTATCGACTATTGGATTGGCATATTCTAACTTAAGAGTGAGATCTTAAGCGTCCTAAATGTCTCCATGTTCCTATGTTCGACCTCATATATCTACTTCGATCCCATAATAATGTTGTAGGGGTCCTTGAAAGTTTCGGGTTATAAATTTAAAGTTCAATTCCTTCTAAGTCCGCCTCCTTTCCGGACGCACGATTTAGACCACATCAACTTTTGGCACCGTTCCCGGGGACGTGGTTTTCCACATTTACATGCTTAAAAGATTATATTGTGTCATCTTTAATCCGGTATATATATGCATAGTTCTTCTTTTATTTTACACATACTTGTTCATATATACTGAATAGCTTTTCTTTTTCTTATACCTTTTTGAGCCATGGATCTTGCTTTGGTAAGACAAGTTATTTTGTCCACCTGTCCTCCTAAGTTTTTCCGCAGTTCCGACTACTGGAAAATAATTGAAGGTCGTGCTCTACAACTAGTCGAGTTATTCTCACCTCCACTGTAATCATATTTTGAAGTCCCAACAAAGGAGATGGCGGATCAGCCCTGGACTTCTGTGTTGACATGGGATCAAGAGCTAATCTGAGTAGTGAAGCTAGCCGGAGAAAGTGTCAACGCACTGACCTCCTCCTTAATGTCTCATCTCCAAGAAAATTTCAATCCGCTTCAGCAACTATTAGAAAAGTAGGAGCATCAACTCCAAATAGCAACAGAGATGGCAGACCGTAGTTGAAGTATACTTCAAAATATTGAATAAGGATTCATCCAGAAACATCAGTTTGATATAGTAGATTCCCATGCGATGTGTATGGCAGAATTGACGAGACTCGAAAGCATTGTTGCTCAAGTGCAACAACTTCATGATAAAGATGTTGAGCAAGGACGGAGGATCCAAGATCTCATTGATTTGGTTATGATTCAATTACAAATGCCATCACAAGATCACAAAGATTACAGTCATCAAAACCATTCCATTGGGCCTAAACCAGAGCTTGTCCTACCATCCTATTCAGACCATCAACTGGGTTCACCGGGATTTTTCTGTGAAGAACCGCAAACCTGGGGTACTCTTCATTTTATCCAGATGATTCAGCTGATCAACCAATGGAAGATACTAGTAGCACACATGAATGGTTAGATGATGATCATGATGACTCCTATCCTCACCAGGAACGTTAGACAACCTCACAACAGGGGGGTCAATTTGAAGAACCTGAATCAGAAATTGATCCAGACCAAGGTGATAAATCTTACATTGAGACTTGTCACTTAGACACCACCCACACACATACTATTTTCTGGAATAACTTGTTCAAAGAGGAGGACGATGATAGCTGTTCGAATTGGAGCAGTAAGTATACTGAAGAAGATGAGTTGGAGCAGCACAAGCCGTCATTCACTACCATCCCTTTACAAAGCTTGGTGGACATCAAAGGCATAGGATGGACAATCCATAATAACATGGTTGTTGAGCATGAAGATACCCCATACCCCCATATAGTGTGACAAGCTTGAGGTTTTAGAATCACAATTTAATTCACCCGGGGATACTTCTTGCTCAGAAAATGATTGGATGGCTCAGACTGTACATGAAGACTTATCTGAGCATCCAACCTCAAGTTCATAGGTGGTGAGAGAAGTGAGGGGTCCTCTAGAAAACTTTCAACCTATCCCCTCTGTCTCATCATGTGTTGACATCCTAGGGCCTTCCTACTCAGATTCATATCTTGGAAGGTACCTTGAAGATGATTTGCTAAATAATTCATCTCAATACAATTCAACACAGTTCTAGCACAGAGATGACTTCACAAAGTATCCAAATTTTATTCCTCTTCTCCAGACTTAGAAGGGCCCACCTCTCAGTCTATTTTTCTCCTACATGGTGGGTCTAATCGGCAAGACATAGGTAACACAGACCCCAAAACTACGGATATGGGATCCAAGTGTAGGAGTTGTAGGGAAGTCACCCCCTACTACCTATACAATTTCTTTTTAATTTTAAGTTTTAAAATTTTGCATAATAAAGTCAATTCAAGTTTTATGTTACCTCTAACTGTTCAAATTTAGTTTCTTTTGCATCATCTAGGTTTCTTTTACTCTTTAATTCATACATTTCCTCCTTTTTTGCCCTGACAGCTGCTTTTGGTCTATCTTTTTGTAAGAAGTTATTTCATATCTCTTGTTTCTCTCCCGTGGTGTTTGATTCTGAAAATGTTTTCAACACCTTCCACCCTCGTTTTATCTGCTTATGACACTAGAAGGTTTTTAATTTAGATTTCTCACTTGGCAGTGCAATGACCGCGACTGCAGTCTGACAGCCTAGACCGTGACCGTGGTCGAGCAGTGACCGTAGGGATGACCGCGATCACAAACACGGGTTTGCCACAACCGCAACCGCATGTCAGCACAATCGTGACCGCGATTCTTCACGGCCGTGACTATGAGCCTGCCCCTGCAGGACCTAGGTATGCCTTGTCGGCTTGATTGACTAACATGTCTGTTTGACCCCACTTTTTCACTTACTATAATACTTTAGACCGAATATATTTCATCTTTTGACCAATTTTGAGCTTTTGACCGAATTTTTCTACACCTTTCTCAATTTTTCCCGCCACCCCGGCATGCGGCCTAGAACGACCGGGCCCTGGGAAGGATAATGCACCCGACCTATAAATACCCCCGGACCGAGCCATTATTTCTCACACCCACCGCCCAAGTTCTCCCATGTCCTATGAAGCCCTCATGCAGCCCCCAACATGTTTCCCTCTTCTACTTGTTTCCCTCACTATCTAGTAGACTTGAAGCAGGCACAAAGGCAACTGTAGAAGCAACTGCCCTGAAACCTCCCCCTCCACAAGCTGCTACTCTGACATTGCCACCATCTATGCTAGGGTGCACCACATCCCACGACCGCGGTCACGATTGTCTAGGTCGCAGTCACCTCAGTCGCGGTCAGGATACAAGTCAAGGTCACCGCGATCGAGGTCACCTTAGTCGCGATTTCCTCTATTGCAAATGGGGTATAGGTCGAGGTGATCGAAGTCGTGATCAACATCACGGTCGAGGTTGATGTACTTTGGCCCAAACGTGCCAACCCTGGGTCCGGTCATACCGACCAGATCAACACCATGGACGCAATGAGAAATAGCCTTAAGAAGCTCAAGAAGACTGTGTCAGGAAAGAAAGAGGAAGGAAGCTCATCATCACTTCCAGAACACTAGAGCCGATATCCACCCCGCACCACGCTAACCACGAACCCAATGTATGAAGATGAGACTATGCTTTCCGCTTCAGTAGGGTTTGGGTCATAGGAGATCGATTCAGACTACCACCACATGTCCACCACTCTGATGGACACCTACAGTGGTGATTCATTGCATGAAGTCTCAAGTAAGAGAAGGTCAAGAGAACGCCACGACGATGTGCTCCATACTTTGACGAGCCATCAAGAGAGCCCGTCAATGTTGCACAAGGTTTCATATATAGGGGACCAGTGACGACAATCAGCAGAACGATCTATATCTTTATGCCGATCAACTTCATCATGTGATTCAGTTCAGGGGAGCACACACCACCCCTGTGGCACACCGTTCGGACAAAAGGTTATTAACGATGCGGACGTGAAACATTAGCAACGGAATTACTGAAAATTACTAAAAATTAAAACTTTTTGTAAAGAGATCCACAAACTATAAAACTCTTTCATAAATAAACAAGGTAAGTTATTTACAAGATGATTCATCAATACATCTTTGTATCAACTCATCTCGAGAGTCATAACATTGACTGCCCTGTTAAACTGTACATGAGCAGTACACAAAAATCTCGAGGCATTAAGACAAAAATCTCAGATTTATATCAAACCATCTACTGACTCCTAGGACCTGAGAGTACAGAGATGACACATAGGACTCTCAATATACAGAACCTAATAGACAGTGACTCCACATGTGGATCACTGCTATCCTTGTTGTTGTTGCTGCTTTTGTTGCTGCTCACCTACTGAAGGGTTTCTTCTCCCTCAGCGTCTACCTAAAAAGTTGAATCACATGGGGGTGAGACAATTGAAAATTGTCCCAGCGAGAGTTATAACTCTTCTCCAGAAACATTGTTATTGCAAATATTAGAATAACACTGAGCAATAGAATTATAAATATTCAACAATAGGTAATTCATTGAATAACTAAGTAAAGAAGTATTCTTTATGCAATCATTTCAATTATAACTTGATTGAATAGCAACTCATTTAATCAATAAGGAATATGAAGAACATGTATATTATTTTTCCAACTAGGACTTAATAAACAATGTATCATCAATCATTGTTTCTCGTAGTTCAACCTAAGCAATTATGCTACACATCTGATTACATTTTACAAACATACTTATGCCCTGAGGAGATGAGGTATACCGCTCATATCCAACTGACCATTACGAAATTGAAATCGATACCATACATAGGTCATCAGAAGAGCCGGATTTCTATGACCTCATCATCCTCAGCCAATGTGAGGAACAACATGCAGGACATCTCGTGTCTCTACTAAAATAACTTTCCAGGGTTTTCTGGCAACTTCGCTATTAGAGTTACAGTGGCATGCTGTACTCTCTTCGCAATCGAGGGATTTCTTGTTTATCTCATATCGATTCGGCATTAACATCGTCATTAGGAGATTAGTGATATATCATCCCGTCATATACATATAATGAAGGATTGAGATATTAAATGTTAATCTCACATCAATTCCTCCATTAGGATGTAAGGATATTCGCGTCCATAACCCCCACATACTCAAAAGTATGTTCTCCAGGAGTTCCCTTAGGAAAACATGTTTCACCATCATTCAGCTTCTCACGATGATGGATCTATGGTCAGGGCTCTACATGATATCATTTCACTTTATTATTTAAGTACATTACAACATTCTTTTAGCATCAGGCATGTTTTCAAACATAAATCATTATAACAGTTGCTATAAATAAAGAGTACTATTTGTATCAAGTTCATTTCATAGATTTATTAACATTGGGATCTCAATCCCTTATCATCTCATCATCATGATTCAAGAGTATGGGTGTTGAAACCCTTAGATCTTAAAAACACATATTACCACTTTAACTGGTAACTTGACATCAAGTCATCTGACAGTGTAAACATAATAATTGCAGTGCAGGTATTTCACATAGCCCTTAAGGCCTATAAACCTTCTTTTGTCACCTTTCCCTAGGCAACATAGCATGACATTGCTTACACAGCTCATAAAGTGTTTTCAATAAACAAAGTATCATAGCTCATACCTGGGTATGTTCAATATCTCATAAAACCTACATGATTAGTACATATGATATCTGGTACATCAATTTCATATCAGCATGCAAGACAAAGATAACTTCATTATTTAAGGGTTGCACCACTATGCCCTTACTAGGGTTAGGGTTTCCCCTTTCATTTCAATTAGGGTTAATCATCCCCTTAGCTCAATTAGGATTAAGGACTTATCATTTCATTATCCAATCATAGAGCTTCATGCTATAAAGCATAACCCAGAATTAGGGTTTCACACTTTAATTGGAATAAGGGTTTACTATTCAACATACCTTGATTTAGGGTTTACTATTCAACATACCTTGATTTAGGGTTTACTATTCACCCCAAGTAGGAGTGATCATAAAAGTACCTTGAATTAAGGTTTATAATGTCATCATTATGAATTAATATCACATCATCATCATGCATTAGGCTTCCACCTATTAATTCCTTCAATTAGGGTTATGATTCATTAATCATGATAATTAGGGTTTCATGATCTCATCTTCATGGATCATTCCCTAATTGGACATTCATTCATATTGGAAGTCCATTACTTGATTAACATTCATATAAGAAGTCTTTTCTCTCTCATCCTCTATAGGATGATATTAGCTTTAGCCTTGATTAGGTTAAGTCAACTCAACATGAAAGAGAATTGACATATGGGTTATGACATTATCATTGTGATCATTAAGGCTTAATTAATTCATGGTTTTAAATCACTCTATCCCATTAAGATACAAGTACCATGATCACCTTTGATTACATCATGTATTAGTTAACTAGTTACTTTGTCCTTTAACCACTTTAAGTACCCATGCGGTTCTGGTTAATCATCCACCAAACGATCTTGGCCACTAAGACCCCAAATGATCTTGACCAACTCAGACCTCAAACAGTCTTTCACACTTAACCTCCAAATGGTCTAAGACCGTTTGGACCTCCATGCGGTCTTGGACTACCTTTGAAACCATTTGGTAAAGTAGGTGGTGAAGACCATTTGCCCATAGTTGACTTTTGAAACCGCATGAACTCCAATTTGACACTGCATGAACACAATCGGTTTTGAAACCGCATGCACCTAAATGGTTTAGGATCATTTGTTCCCAAACGGTCTTGAGACCGTTTGGTCCCAAATGGTCTTGAGACCATTTGGTCCAAACCTCCTCAAAACCGCAAGGACCAATTATGGTCTCAACCCATCAAATTGAATTTGGGTTTCCAATGTTGATCCCCTCAACGATTAAGTACATGAAACCAATTATCAATTGGACCTATCTCCATCATCCAATTGAGTTAATTAGGTCAACCTTCAACTGATTTGACCCTCAATTGACCCTCAATTGGTCATCAATTAGGGCTTGAATCAATAGGATTAGGGTTTGGAATCGATGACCCTTCATCATTAATCAATGTGAGTCTAATTGATTTGAAACCATTGAACCATCATCCAACTTGGACATGACCTGACTCCAAATGGTCTTGGGATCATTTGGATGACCCCCAAATGGTCTTGAGACTGTTTGATCATGTCAACATCAAAAATCAAGTCAACCAATTAGGGTTTAGCTCATTAGATTGACCACTAAATCAACAATTAGTTAGTCTTCAACTTAGTACCTTCTGATATTCAAACACTTAACCATATTCAACCCTATACCTCCAAATGGTCTTGGGTTACCCCCAAAAAGTCTTGGGAACGTTTGGATATTCTCTAAATGGTCTTGAGACCGTTTGCCCATCACTTCATCTATAACCATGTCATTTATTTGAGGTTTGGATCCTAGGATTGGTCACCAAATCAGCAATTGATTATACATCAACTTGATACCTTTGGATCTTCAATTGGTCAACCATGTTTAACCCTAGACCTCCAAATGGTCTTGAGTGGTCACCAAACAGTCTTGAGACCGTTTGGGTGATCCCCAAATGGTTTTGAAACCGTTTGGGTAACTCAACCCAAGTTTCAAACTTATTCAATTATCAAATCAACAATTAATGATAGGTTATTAATCTACATTATTCTCAATAGGCCTCCAAACGGTCAACGCTTGGTCAACACCACCAAATGGTCTTGGACCATTTTCTTCTATGTGGTTTAGGTGAAACTATTTGCATTCAAACGGTTTGAAACCGTTTGCTCCCAAACGGTTTGGGAAACCGTTTGAGCAACAAAAGTAACTGTTTGCTAAAGTTCTTTTTGGATATTTATCTAGGATGATGTCACCTTCATCTACCTCTGTTCAACCAAGAACAGTTGCTGTTCTTCACGGAAGTTATAGCAAGAACTCACAAGAGTATCAAAGGAAGAAGAATAACCAACAATTCTTATGGAAAGGAGTACAATACTAATGCTTAAGGGCTAGAGTTATAAAACCCGCCTCTAGAACTGATCCAGAGCTCCATGCTCCAAACATTTAATGGTGGATTGAGCTCCAGCTATTGTCCAAAGTCTGTCCTTCAACTTTTGGATGAACAAGATGGCTAGAAATGGAAATCATGTGAAGAAAACCAATAATCAAACCTTGTTTTATGGTTTCCACCATATATTCGTGGTAGATGATGATCAAGACTTACCAAGCTAGTTTGGTCATCCTTCCTCTGCTCCAAAGCTCTCCTTTGGTCGTCCAAAGCAAGGTGATAAGGAAAAGAACTAAGGAAATGATCCTTTTGGTGTTTAGGAAAAAGGATACTTATATATATTTATGGATTTTGAAGGAAAATAGAAAAAGAGGATTAATTCCTTTTATTTCCCAATTATATCCACCAAGTCCTCCTCCACTTCTTGGCCATGAAGAAAAATTCAATTACCTTGCAAAACTTCTCCCTTATTAAAGGTTTAATGGAAAAGAAACTAAACACCTTAAAAAGTTATGTGTTAATATCCATCTTTTAGTGGATATTGCTTTATATATATTATTAGTGTGAGTAGCTTCCACTCAACCAAGATATTTTTGGTTCCCAAGCATGTCACAAGCTCGTCAAAACTATTGCAAACACATACTACAACTTTTGGTTGAAGGTCTCCATAATTACTTTATTTCTTTTTGCATTATGTTATATTAAAGAGCCATTTATGCTTAAATCTTGATTATTTTAATATCAAGATTCTCTCTCCTCCGTGATAATTCAAATGAGGCGCCCCTCTCATTTTCTTTGCTCTACATGATTCCAAGAAACATGAGAGACCCTCAAGATGTGGTATTTTGCATATTGAACCCTAAGTTTTGGATAAATTGCACATTACACCAAAACTAGGTTTTAATGCACAAGGATTGCTCTACGAGCTTTATCTTGATTCCCAAGCTTGTGGAAACCATAACACTACATCATATTCATTCTTATGATGTCTCAACATCATAGGAACATCTTAATATGTGAAATTTGCAAGTTAACCCCTCAACTTGGGTAATTTGCACTTTAGTCCAAAATTAACAAAACAATGTTTCAACATTATTCAAAAAGGACTGAAATTGAAATATAAGTTCCTCAAAAACCTTAATTACTTTTTAACAGATAAGAGCAATCATTTGAACAACTTTATTAGGAAAAACACCTAGGGTTAGTATATAACCCAGGTCAGGGATGTTACAAATTATCCACCCCTTGTGAGGATTTCATCCCTGAAATCATTACAAAAACATATTAAGAGAAAAGAGCAGGGTATTTCCTCCTCATCTCTTCCTCTAGTTTCCACGTAGCTTCTTGAACGCCACGGTGATTCCATAGGACTTTCATAAGACTTATGTCTTTCTTTTTTAGCTTTTTAATTCTTTTGTCAAGGATTATCATAGGTCCTTCAACATAAGATACATCATCGTTTAATTCTACCTCCATAGGTTGTAGAACTAATTCAGTGTTAGGATGACATTTCCTTAGCATGGAAATGTGGAACACTGGGTGTAACGTTTGCAACTCAGGTGGCAACTCTAGCTTATAAGCTACCTTTCCAATCCGTTCAATGATTGGATAAGGCCCCATAAACCTAGGAGTTAACTTTCCTTTCCTTCTAAATCTAAGAACTCCTTTCCAGGGTGAAACCTTAAGGTACACTCTGTCTCCAACCTGGAATTCTAAAGGTCAACAACTCTTATCAGTGTAAGATTTCAGCCTATCTTGTGCAGTCTTTAACTGTTGTTGTATTATTTTAATCTTCTCGGTGGTTTGCTGTACAAGATCATGACCCAAAAGTTGATATTCACCGGTTTCATACCAACATAAGGGAGATCTACAACGTCTACCATACAAAGCTTCATAAGGTGCCATGTCAATGCTATGTTGATAGCTATTGCTGTAGGCAAACTCTATCAAACTTAGGTGAAGATCCCAACTTCCTATAAATCGAAGGACACATGCTCTAAGCAAGTCCTCTAAAGTCTTTATAGTCCTTTCTGACTATCCATCAGTCTGAGGATGAAAGGTTGTACTAAACCTTAACTGTGTGCCTAAGGCTTTATGAAGTCGCTCCCAAAAATGACTCGTAAACTGGGGACCTCTGTCAAAAACAATGGTAACTGGGACCCCATGTAGTCGTACTATCTCATCCACATATAATTGTGCTAGCTTCTCTGTAGAATAGGTTGTTTTGATAGGTAAGAAATGTGTTGTCTATGTCAACCTATCAACTATTACCCAGATGGAATCATGACCTTTGGCTGTTCTGGGCAAACCAACCACAAAGTCCATGGTTACATGATCCCACTTCCACTGTGGTATGGGCAAAGGTTGCAGTGTTCCTATAGGCTTCTGGTGTTATGCTTTAACTTGCTGACACATAGGACACCACATAACGAACTCAGAAATGTCCTTCTTCAACCCAGGCCACCAATACATATCTTTCAAGTTACGATACATCTTGGTGCTTCCTGGATGCATAACATACATAGAAGAATGAGCTTCTTCGAGGACTATCTCTCTTAAGTTATCCACATCAGGCACTATCATCCTACCATGATAACATGCTACCTGATCATCTGAGTCATGGAAACCTTCTCATTTCTCACTACCATACTCTGATCTAATCTATTGAACTGCAACATCAACTTGCTATGCCTCCTTAATTTCCTTTCTCAGAGTAGGTTTTATGTGCATCTCAGCTAAAAACCCAGATAACAACGATACTTTTAACTGTACATTATCCTACCTTAAAGAGATAAGCATATCCCTCCTAGAGCACACCAAGGAATTCAGTTATGCTCTGTCTATGGCTGGTGTTGTTGATTTCCTACTTAAAGCATCAGCAACTACATTGGCATTCCCTGGATGGTAATCAATTGTATAGTCATAATCCTTGATTAACTCCATCCAGCGGCGTTGCCTCATGTTAAGCTCATGCTGAGAAAAGATGTACTTTAGGTTCTTATGGTATGTGAAAATCTGGAATGTCTCTCCATAAAGATAATGTCTCCAGATCTTCAAGGCATGAACTACAGCAGCTAGCTCTAAATCGTGTGTCGGATAATTCTCCTCGTGTTTCTTAAGTTGTCGAGAAGCAAAAGAAATCACTTGTTTATCCTGCATCAACACACATCCTAGTCCATTCTTAGAGGCATCACAGAAAACTATATACCCTTTCCCTTGCTCAGGTAACACAAGCACAGGTGCACTTGTCAACCTTTCCTTCAACAGCTGAAAAGATTGTCGACACTTGTCACTCCCGGTAAAAGGAACATCCTTCCTGGTCAACTTAGTCAAGGGTAAAGCTATAGAAATGAAGTTCTTAATGAACCTCCTGTAAGAGCCTGCCAGCCCTAAGAAACTATGAATCTCTATCAGAGTCTTCGGCTGCTCCCATTGCAGGACAGATTCTACCTTTTTAGGGTCAACACGAATACCTGAAGCAGATATTATGTGTCCAAGAAAAGAAACTTCTGGTAACCAGAACTCACACTTGCTAAACTTAGCATATAACTTATGCTTTCTTAGCAAAGTTAGAGCCTGACGAAGATGTTATTCATGGTGCTGAGCATCTCTACTATAGATCAGGGTGTCATCTATGAAGATAACTATACACTGATCAAGAAAAGGTCGAAAGATTCTATTCATGAGTTCCATAAATGCAGCTGGTGCATTGGTTAGTCCAAAGGACATAACAGTGAACTCATAATGATCATACATTGTCCTAAAAGCAGACTTAGGTAAGTCACCCTCCTTAATACGTAGTTGATGATATCCCGACCTCAAATCTATCTTTGAGAAGATAGTTGCATATCAGTCATATGTGTCATGGCAGTCATGAACTTCCCAAACATAGCTTGGAAGGTTGGGTTCCCCATCTCAGCTGGGTTGAACTGGGGTGGTTCAGGCACAGGTTCCTCCCTTTCTTCATTTCTTGCAACTCCTCCAGGTGCAGTGACACTACTCTCAGCAACATGTTCCTCGTGTGATCCATACATCTTTAGTTTTCTCTTCTCCTCCTATATGAGTAGAAGACACTATCAGATATAATGGAAGGCACTAGAACAGACTCTACAACCCTAGTCCTATGTCTCTGTAGACTCAGCGAGCCTAGAGCTCTGATACCACTAATTATGGCACACCGTTTGGACAAAACGTTATTAACGATGCAGAAGCGAAACATTAGTAGAGGAATTACTGAAAATCACTAAAAATTAAAACTTTTTGTAAAGAGATCCACAAACTGTAAAAATATTTCATAAATAAACAAGGTAATTTATTTACAAGCTAATTCATCAGTACATCTCTGTATCAACTCATCTTGAGAGTCATACCATTGACTGCCCTGTTAAACTGTACATGAGCAGTACACAAAAATCTCGAGGCGTTAAGCCAAAAATCTCAGATTTATATCAAACCATCTACTGACTCCTAGGACCTCAGAGTACAAAGACGACACATAGGACTCTCTATATACAGAACCTAATAGATAGTGACTCCACCTATGGATCACTACTGTCCTTGTTGTTGTTGTTGCTGCTGTTGCTACTCACCTACTGAAGGGTTTCTTCTCCCTCATCATCTACCTAATAAGTTGAATCCCATGGGGGTGAGACAATTGAAAATTGTCCCAGCGAGAGTTATAACTCTTCGCCAGAAACATTATTATTGCAAATATTAGAATAACACTGAGCAATAGAATTATAAATATTCAACAGCAGGTAATTCATTGAATAACTAAGTAAAGCAGTATTCTTTATGCAATCATTTTAATTATAACTTGATTGAATAGCACGTCATTTAATCAATAAGGAATATGAAGAACATGTATATTATTTGTCCAACTAGGACTTAATAAACAATGTATCATCAATCATTGTTTCTCATAGTTCAACCTAAGCAATTATGCTACACGGTTGATTACATTTTACAAACATACTTATGCCCTGAGGAGATGAGGTACACCGCTCATACTCCAACCGACCATTACAAAATCGAAATCGGTACCATACATAGGTCATCAGAAGAGCTAGATTTCTATGACCTTATCATCCTCAGTCAGTGTGAGGAACGACATGCAGGACATCTCGTGTCTCTGCTAAAGTAGCTTTCAGGGTATTCTGGCAACTTCGCTATTAGAGTTATAGTGTCATGTTGTACTCTCTTTGCAATCGAGGGGTTTCTTTTTTATCTCACATCGATTCAGAATTAACATCGTCATCAGGAGATTAGTGATACATCATCTCGACATATACATATAATGAAGGATTGAGATATTAAATGTTTATCTCACATCAATTCCTCCATTAGGACGTAAGGATATTCGTGTCCATAACCCCCACATACTCAAAAGTATGTTCTCCAGGAGTTCCCTTAGGAAAACCTATTTCACCATCATCCAGCTTCTTACGATGATGGATCTTTGGTTAGGGCTCTACATGATATTATTTCACTTGATTATTTAAGTACATTACAACATTCTTTTAGCATCAGGCATGTTTTCAAACATAAATCATTATAACAGTTGCTATAAAGAAAGAGTACTATTTGTATCAAGTTCATTTCGCAGATTTATTAACATTGGGATCTCAATTCCTTATCATCTCATCATCATGATTCAAGAGTATGGGTGTTCAAACCCTTAGATCTTCAAAACACATATTACCACTTTAACTGGTAACTTAATGACATCAAGTCATCTGACAATGTAAACATAATAATTGTAGTGCAGGTATTTCCAATAGCCCTTATGTCCTATAAACCTTCTTTTGTCACCTTTCCCTAGGCAACATAGCATGACATTGCTTACACATCTCATAAAGCATTTTCATTAAAAAAAGTATCATAGCTCATACCTGGGTATGCTCAATATCTCATAAAACCTACATGATTAGTACATATGATAACTGGTACATCAATTTCATATCAACATGCAAGACAAAGATAACTTCATTATTTAAGGGTTGCACCACTATGCCCTTACTAGGGTTAGGGTTTCCCCTTTCATTTCAATTAGGGTTAATCATCCCCTTAGCTCAATTAGGATTAAGGACTTATCATTTCATTATCCAATCATAGAGCTTCATGCTATAAAGCATAACCCAGAATTAGGGTTTCACACTTTAATTGGAATAAGGGTTTACTATTCAACATACCTTGATTTAGGGTTTACTATTCACCCCAAGTAGGAGTGATCATCAAAGTACCTTGAATTAAGGTTTATCATGTCATCATTATGAATTAAGATCACATCATCATTATTCATTAGGCTTCCACCTATTAATGCCTTCAATTAGGGTTATGATTCATTAATCATGATAATTAGGGTTTCATGATCTCATATTCATGGATCATTCCCTAATTGGACATTCATTCATATTGGAAGTTCATTACTTGATTAACATTCATATAAGAAGTCTTTTCTCTCTCATCCTCTATAGGATGATATTAGCTTTAGCCTTGATTAGGTTAAGTCAACTCAACATGAAGGAGAATTGACATATGGGTTATGACATGATCATTGTGATAATTAAGGCTTAATTACTTCATGGGTTTAAATTAGTCTATCCCATTAAGATACAAGTACCATGATCACCTTTGATTACATCATGTATTAGTTAACTAGTTACTTTGTCCTTTAACCACTTTAAGTACCCATGCTATTTTGGTTAATCATCCACCAAACGATCTTGGCCACTAAGACCCCAAACGATCTTGACCAACTTAGACCTCAAATATTCTTGCACACTTAACCTCCAAATGGTCTAAGACCATTTGTATCTCCATGTGGTCTCGGACTACCTTTGAAACCGTTTGGTAAAGTAGGTGGTGAAGATCGTTTGCCCATAGTTGACTTTTGAAACTGCATGAACTCCACTTTGAAATCGCATGAACACAATCAGTTTTGAAACCGCATGCACCTAAATGGTTTGGGATCATTTGGTCCTAAATGGTCTTGAGACCGTTTGGTCCAAACCTCCTCAAAACCGCAAGGACCAATTATGGTCTCAACCCATCAAATTGAATTAGGGTTTCCAATGTTGATCCCCTCAACGATTAAGTACATGTAACCAATCATCAATTGGACCTATCTCCATCATTCAATTGAGTTAATTAGGTCAATATTCAACTGATTTGACCTGCAATTGACCCTCAATTGGTCATCAATTAGGGCTTGAACGAATTGGATTAGGGTTTGGAATCGATGACCCTTCATCATTAATCAATATGAGTCTAATTGATTTGAAACCATTGAACCATCATCCAACTTGGACATGACCTGACCCCAAATGATCTTGGGATCGTTTGGATGACCCCCAAATGGTCTTGAGACCATTTTCTCATGTCAACATAAAAAACCAAGTCAACCAATTAGGGTTTAGCTCATTGGATTGATCACTAAATCAATAATTAGTTGCTCTTCAACTTAGTACCTTCTGATATTCAAACACTTAACCATAGTCAACCCTAGACCTCCAAACAGTCTTGGGTTACCCCCAAACGGTCTTGGGATCATTTGGATATTCTCCAAATGGTCTTGAGACCTTTTTCCAATCACTTCATCAATAACCATGTCATTTATTTAAGGTTTGGATCTTAGGATTGGTTACCAAATTAGCAATTGATTATACATCAACTTGATAACTTTGAATCTTCAATTGGTCAACCATGTTTAACCCTAGACCTCCAAACGGTCTTGAGTGGTCACCAAACGGTCTTGAGACCATTTGGGTGATCCCCAAACGGTTTTGAAACCGTTTGGGTCACTCAACCCAAGTTTCAAACTTATTCAATTATCAAATCAACAATTAATGATAGGTTATTAATCTACATTATTCTCAACAGGCCTCCAAACGGTCAATGCTTGGTCAATGCCACCAAATGGTCTTGGACAGTTTGCTTCTATGTGGTTTAGGTGAAACCTTTTGCATTCAAACGGTTTGAAACCGTTTGCTCCCAACCGGTTTGGGAAACTGTTTGAGCAACAAAAGCAACCGTTTGCTAAAGTTATTTTTGGATATTTATCTAGTATGATGTCACCTTCGTCTACCTATGTTCAACCAAGAACAGTTGTTGTTCTTCACAGAAGTTATAGCAAGAACTCACAAGAGTATCAAAGGAAGAAGAATAACCAACAATACTTATGGAAAGGAGTACAATACTAATGCTTAAGGGTTAGAATTATAGAACCCACCTCTAGAACTGATCCAGAGATCCAAGATCCACACAGTTAATGGTGGATTGAGCTCCAACAGTTGTCCAAGGTCCGTCCTTCAACTTTTGGATGAACAAGATGGCTAGAAATGGAAATTGTGTGAAGAAAACCAATAATCAAACCTTGTTTTATAGTTTCCACCATGAATTCGAGGTAGATGATGATCAAGACTTACCAAGCTATTTCGGTCATCCTTCCTCTTCTCCAAAGCTCTCCTTTGGTCGGACAAATCAAGGTGATAATGAAAAGAACTAAGGAAATGATCATTTTGGTGTTTAGGAACAAGGATACTTATATATATATTTATGCATTTTCAAGGAAAATAGAAAAAGAGGATTAATTATTTTTATTTCCCAATTATATCCACCAAGTCATCCTCCACTTTTTGGCCACGAAGACCTCTTCAATTACCTTGCAAAACTTCTCCCTTATCAAAGGTTTAATGGAAAAGAAACTAAACACCTTAAAAAGTTATGTGTTAATATCCATCTTTTAGTGGATATTGCTTTATATATATTATTAGTGTGTAGCTTCCACTCAACCAAGATCTTTTTGTGCCCAAGAATGGAACAAGCTCTTACAAACTATTGCAAACACATCCTCCAACTTTTGGTTGAAGGGCTCCATAATTACTTTATTTCTTTTTGCATTTAGTTATATTAAAGAGCCATTTATGCTTAAATCTTAATTATTTTAATATCAAAATTCTCTCTCCTCCATGAT
Source organism: Alisma plantago-aquatica (assembly GCA_963693085.1). Lineage (NCBI taxonomy): Eukaryota > Viridiplantae > Streptophyta > Magnoliopsida > Alismatales > Alismataceae > Alisma > Alisma plantago-aquatica. The sequence continues at coordinate 1,308,883,280 of OY856409.1, read as the reverse complement.
AATTCAAATGAGGTGCCCCTCTCATTTTATTTGCTCTACTTGTTGCCAAAAAACATGATATACCCTCAAGAGGTGGTATTTTGCATATTGAACCCTAAGTTTTGGATAAATTGCACATTACACCAAAAATAGGTTTTAACGCACAAGGATTTCTCTACAAGCTTTATCTTGATGCCCAAGCTTGTGGAAACCATACCACTACGTCATATTAATTCTTATTATGTCTCAACATCAGAGGAACATCTTAATATGTGAAATTTGCAAGTTAACCCCTCAACTTGGGTAATTTGCACTTTAGTCCAAAATTAACAAAATAATGTTTCAACATTATTCAAAAAGGACTGAAATTGAAATATAAGTACCTCAAAAATCTTAATTACTTTTCAATAGATAAGAGCAAGCATCTAATCAACTTTATTAGGCAAAACACCTAGGGTTAGTATAAAACCCAGGTCAGGGATGTTACAACCCCACTCTTGAAGGTGTTAACCAAATCTCCCTCCCTCCTCCCCTATTCAGAAGTATGAAGTAAAAGCAAAAATTTGATGCTTTGATTAAAGACAAGCACAGAATGGTAGACCCAAGATATGTTGACCCTACAACACTCATTAGGCATGGGATACAAGCACAAGTCGACAGATATCTTGCAGTTGTTGGCCTAGACATCCTCACATATACATAGTGTGATGCTTATCATAGACTCACCTGTGAGTTTTATGCTACGCTTGAGACCCCAAAGGACCACCAACACACTGTCATGCATTTTTGCCTCCTGAACCAGACCTGCGAAGTCACTGAGGATCACCTCAATAGCTGGTTGTCACGCTCTACTAAGGACTATACTAAGATGTCCAAAGGCCAGCTGGAGATAGGGGACCAGAACTTTAATGCTTCTCAAGCATGGAAGATGCTTATAGGGAAGATAAATATGTTGTTAAAAGTGCTAAAGCTTTACACATCCACAACCCGAGACTTCGTTATCTACATTGAGTGATCATGAACTTCTTCTTGGAGAAACAAGACAGTCAAAGGGCACTCAGTTTAGCAAACCTCTACATTTTGTGGTGTGAAATAATAGGAAGAAAAGTGAATGTAGGGAACTTCATCATCTGCCACTTTTACAACTCTTTCAAGAAGCAAGTCCAATTCATGTTGATGGCAGACATTATCACTTTCATAGCACGTCATCTTGGAATTGGAGATGGACACCTGGCGCTTATGCAGGAATAGGTTGAGTGGTCTAGGTTGGACTTAGATCACTTGATTCACGTAGGGGTAATCAAGAAGTGTAGCACATGATACCTTTATATATTTGGTTATAGTAAACTAAGAGTACTACTGCCAATAAATGTAGAGTTTACATGTCAGACAACACTCATGGACATCTCTCTATTGGATGCCCAGGGAAACATTCGTAAAGCGGGAAAAACTATAAGAGCATCTACTTCAACAACACCAGTGCCAGAGACTTAGGAGGACGGATGACAGACAGGGGTAGCCTTCCATGACATACCATATCAAGGGGGACCCTACACAGAGATGTCTGTAGCAGATTACCATTAGCCTCCTCAGCAGGAGCAATATGCCCCAAATCTCAACTCGGGGAACCTTTACGAGTTTATGACATGTCTTAGGGTTGACTCCAACAGATAGTTTGATACGCTGGAGTAGGATGTGTAGTAACTCAGACAGAGATTTGACATAGCCTTCCCCCCACTGCCTCCACCAACTTTTCAGCAACCCCTTCAGCCTTTCTACCAGCCGACCCAAGACTTCAAACAGTCATTCCACTTTCAATAAGGAATACACCAGGATTATGAGAACCCACCAGGGGGCACCAACGATCTGAACCAGTATATAAATAGTGACTACCAATAGCAGTTATTTTCCACACCATCCAGAGCTTGAGATTTGTTTGAGGATGAGAAATATTTTTAAGCTTGGGGTGGTGGCAGGGTGTACCACCATCTATCTTCCACTTTTCCCTTTTATTTTTTCATGCATGCATGTTTATTTTATGTTCCTTGCATTTAGCATAAATTTTTATCTTTGTAAGACTTTGTTTTGTAATTTGTAGCTTTGCAATTAAGGCTACGTGATGCAAAGAACTAAATGCTTATCTTTATGCCTAAATGCACAATTTTCATCTTAAACTGCTTGACCTTTTGCTTGACTTGTTCTTTGACTATTTCCTTATGTTTTGTAATAAATCTAAGGTTACATGCCTTTTTCATAGATTAAAATGTTATTCCCTTGATCAATGTCATGAATGAAAAATCTAGGATAAAGGACCATTGGAAAGATCTATAGTTTGATCGAAGCTTCAAGATGTGTTTCTCACAAACTTGCCTCTATTCTAAGGACCCTTGAATCATAATTACTATATTTTCACACAAGGTATCAAGTGGATAATGATGAGATTTGAGCTATAATTAGGTTGAAGTGTTTTCCTTGATAGTTTGCACACTCTCTCACCTTAGATTGAGTAAAAAAGATGAAAAAAATAAAAATTTGCAAAAGAGGATTGGTCGCGCCACGCATAAAATCCCAAAAATATCAAAATAGTTCTCACCCAAGCCTATAAAATAGAATGTAGAGAATAAAAGCCATAGGGTGAATAAATGACTGTTGTTTTCTCTTTTAGGAGAGTTGAGGATGGTGCCCAACCAGTGTATGACTGCACTCATGGATGCAGGTATGTCGTTCCTGGTAGTGCCACCCTAAGGCTCATTAGAGAGTCACTAGGAACCTCTAGGAGACCTATGAGATCATCCCAGTAGTAGGGTTGGTTCGAGCATAGTACGAGGAGTTCATCTCACTACTCTGGGCCAACTGGCTCGGACTGTAGGGACTATTGCTCGTTACATGGACCAACTTGACGCAGATCAGGATCCTCAGAAGTCATTAAAGTCTTTTTGCTTTTGTTTACTTCTTAGGACCTGAACAAGCGGGAGGCGTGTTGTTATCGATTGGTCTACATGAATACATGATGATGGCTCACTACTCATTACCAGCGTGATCACCTATGTGATAGTGCTTTTATGTTGTTTAATTATGATTCAAACCCTCACGAGTACCGACAGGTTGCCACGAATTCACTTAATATTGCCTAGACACTCTTTGATCTTACTTTAGTAAGATTGTGCTTGATTGGTGGAGGTTTGTTCTAAAATGACATGGGTCAAGAGAATTGATGTATTAAATTATTTTTCTTAACCTAGCATTTGTTGCCATGCTTAATTTGGATGTTATCTTTTTGTTCTTTGAGCCCAGTCTTACTTGAGGACAAGCAAATGTTTAAGCTTGGGGCGGTTGATAACACCCAAATTTAGGCATCTATGCTAAGCATTTATTTATGGTTTTGTGTCATTATAGACTTAATATGCCCAAAATAACCCTATATTGTCATCTTTTAGTAATTTATATCTTTTCATAGATAAAGTTTCTCAAGTAGCCAATTTTGGACTTGTAGGAACCGAACCTAAAAATACATCTATTCTCCAAGATTTCTCCCCAACACATGGTTTTACAGCAGCTAGACTTCCATCCTTCATGACCATGGGATGCACTACGACCGAGGCATCCACCGCAACTGTGGTCATCACCACGGCCGTGTCGAGCAGGACCATGACCTGGATCAACACCTCGACAATTTTGCCTATAAATACCCACCCCTCTCCACCTGAAGAGGGGTTCTGATTTTTGGATGTTCCCAGAGCCCCGTGCGAGGGTCCAGAGTTCCAAAAGGCTGAAGTACTCACCCTACGTCTGTCTTTTCAGTGTGCTTCCATCCTCCAACATTTTCCACCATCATCCACCCATTTTCATCCATTTCCTACCATTCACTATCATTTCCACCTCCATCCACTCACCAAGCTACTGTTCGGGGCGGATCTATAGATAAAGAAGGCCAAGGAGTCTAAAAGATCAAGGAGGATGACCCAAAGGACGAGATCTGACATATATAGAGGCCAAGAAGCGAGAGCCACTTCTCCTTTACGAGATAAATCACTTCTTCTTCTCCTTTCTTATACTGTTCTCTTTTTTTTCTGTACAAATGATGTTCTTCCATCTTTGTTCGGTGCCAACTACACTTTTCCCTGGCTAGTTGAGATCCTTCTTGGCTATGTAGCCCATTTTGGGCATGTTTATGTACTTTTACCTTAAGTAAGTAGTTTTATTTCAGATCTAGTACATTTTATGTTCTGTCTCCTCTTTCTGGTTATGATTGTTGGTTTGGTTGATCTCTTTCTGGCTTGAATAGCTATTTCTTCCAATATCAAGAGATTCGTTGTAGGAATAGACAAGAGAAGATAGCTTGGATCGGAATCTGAAAGGAGGACGGTTCAAGGTGATCCATGCAGAATCGTATGCCCGAGCTGAGCACACTACCTGGAACTGTGTGGATCACATATGCTCTTAACATCTCAGAATGTTCTAGATTTGAGAGGGTATCCAGAATGTTCTAGGATGTTAATTTATCATCCTTGAGAGAGGTTTGCTATCATCGATGGGTTTTAGTCACGCTACACGGAAGCGAGTGGGATTACCCCATAGGAATAGACACCACAGTACGTACCATGTTTGGATGTCGGTTGCTTGCTCGAGTGTTCGAGGGTTGTCTATGCTTGAGAATAGGTGCATAGACTTACCAACTTGTGGATAGCCAAGAAGTCCTTCTTTCTAATTAGTAGAATCCTACAGACTATATTTTGTTTTGTTTTCTTTGTTTTGTTTTATTTCGTGACAATCTTCTAGAGTAGTTCTAGCTCCATACTTTTATCGACTATTAGATTGGCTTATCTGACTTAAGAGTGAGATCTTAAGCATCCTAAATGTCCCCATGTCCCTGTGTTCGACCCCATATATCTACTTTGACCCCGTAATAAAGTTTTAGGGGTCCTTGAAGGTTTTGGGTTATAAATTTAAAGCTTGATTCCTTCCGAGTCTTCCTCCTTTTTGAACATGCAATTTAGACCACATCACTCACATAAAACTACATACGCACACATCTGATTGCAAATTTCAATCAAATTCGAAGGTATGCAACATGTAACATAGATTTTGTTTTTCAAATCCCCATCACGTTTGTCAATATTCCATAAAACCCCCTATGTATTCTTCAATTGTCAAATCCAAGATGTCCTAAATTCTTATCTTACTTTTCTTATATACCTAACACATTTGGTGCTCACTTAAATTTTTCTAAAAATTCCTCTAGTATGATTTCTTTTGATGAAATATTCCATATATATAGATATATTGCTAGCATTCAAAACCACATGTTAATAGATAATACAAATGTGTAGATTATAGTATTCAACACCAGGGGTGTCGTCTCTGCTATGCACAATAACCTGAGTAGTAGCAAAGTTTATTATGATGGGGGAGGCACCTCATAATAGCATGCCTCGTAGATGAAGACAAATACAGTGCAATGCAACAAAGCTAAAAGTCACTAGTATCAACATGAATCTTTTCCATGGTGAAAGTCCTATGACCACACCTCCTCCATCAAAAGTGGGTGTTGGTGCTTCATTCTTATTGTTTCTCATCATGTTGATTTGTGGCCCTACAACAAAACAAATAAATCATATGTGTAATTGACCTTATTGATGAGAGTATTGATGTTGTTTGGTTGGTTGTTGTGTATCATTTAATTTCTTTCTCTCTAGTTCGTCCATATCATGGATGCTAGAAGCATGAAATTTGGACCTTTTTGTTTTAGAATATTGAAAATATTGGTGACATCCATATTTGGCAAGTTCCCATGGTCGAAGTAAAAATTTCAAATGTGTTTGGTTATGGAACAACTCATGAAGAGGTGTGATGTTGTTTCTTCTTGTGTGTAACACATATGACATCTAGATGGTCCTACAATGCCCCTCTCTTTTAAATTGTTATTTTTCATAATTTTGTCATGTATGATGAGACATAAAAAGAGTTTGATTTTATAGGTACATTGATGTTCTAGATCTCTTTGGTTGGACTAGAGCAACTATGGTATGTGAATAATAGATAATATATCTTTAGTGTGTATATGGGACCCCAAATGCATGAGATATGGTTCATTGTGCTAGTTTCTAGGTGATGAAGGATGTCAATTATGGTGTCATAAGGTATCATGGTGGAACAAGTTCTCTTTAGTGAGTTGTTCCTTGGGCTACTTAGGAGGGTCATAGCTTTTGTAGTACTAAGATGTATAATGGTGTGGGGAATTTAGATGTTGTTGTTCAAGTTTTTAAAGGTCGTCCCATGGTACAACGGGTCATTCTAGAGTAGAATGTGTTTAACAACATGTGGTAGAGTCTAGTTAATGTTTTGGATATATTGTATGTGTTTATTTATATATTTCTAAAGTGGTGATGTTGTATTGTTTGTGATACTCCACCAATTTTTTTCCAGTAGTATTTATCCGTAATGTATTCCTTCTATATGTAGTTTCTGTTTGATCCTAATGTTGCTATAATTTTGGATATTAGACAGAGAGAATGGATACCTAGGTTCATAATACCCATCCTTGTATATTTAGGGTGCACAAATAGATCCCCAATTAGCTATATAGCCATGATGGCCCACACATCCTCCCAGACAACTGGGAAAATGGACCCTATAGTTGCCATCAAGCTTTTTCTGATTTTTTTGAATCAGGAGATCTATCTCGAACCACATAAAGCCCAGTCACATGAGTTGTAGCTATAAGCATTCTTGAATTTACATTTACTAAGTGGACCATTTGTTCATTGTTACTAGATTGTTTCTAGAGGAAGTTTGTTATAACATGGATTTTCACAAGTATTTTTTGCATATATTTGAATGCAAATATTGGATTGTTAAGGATACATTAGAAACCTTGGCATTTTTTATGCCTTGTTTTAAAATATGGATTTAAGATGCAATTTCTCCTTTGAAAAGATATTTTGTGGCTCTACTATTTTCAATAATCCATTAATAGATATTGGATAAAGAAAGAGAGGAAAATCCAATAATAAAAGAATTACCAGAAGTAATGGAATGTTGATATTTTAAATGTGGAATTGGGTGAAAAATTCTAGAAAAGAATAGGTGGAAAGCAACTCAAGGATTGGATTTGGTTCAATATTGTACTTAACGAGAAAACATATCAAAATATGAAATCTTACCAAGATTGGGTGAGAAGAAGAGTTAATCGATGCCTTAAAAATTCCAATAAAAGGAATACTTAGAGGAAAAGAAAAGTGTTAATAAATATCATATCTTGGTCCCAAATCTTGCCCACACTGTGAATTAAGTATTAAATACCTTCCCTTCAAATTTGAGATCAATTGGGTTAAAGGAGAGAGACATGAATTATTTAGTTTTTCTTAAAGTGAAAATTATTTGAGGAAATAAATTAAATGTAACAATTTTAATTAGTAAAACTCAACTCTTTTATTATAAGCATGCACCCTGATGGTCGTCCGATTGTGGATCGATGGTTAATAGACTATGTCCTACCTTTGACTAAGAAGGAAACCAAGCACATTGTTGCCAGTTCCTTTGTTCACACCTCTCTTCCTCCTCAGTTCACACGAGGACCTAAAAATATCCCATTGAAATTGGAAAAGGATTCCACACTGACCCATCCTAGGTTTTGCCTACTTTCAAAGGCCACTTAAAGTTTCCCTAATTGACCAGAGGGTTGGCACTCGATCACCCATAGCCTTGACTATATAAAGGGGTAGAACCCCCCACGAGACAATCACCCCTTGAGTGAGACTCTTCTTGACTCCAAGATCACTCCTCTACCATCAATTCTTCTGCTAGCACCATCCTTCACCTCTTTCCCCCTCTATGTAACTCGTTGGAGAACCTTCTCTTTGTTCCCTCTACCCTTATCACCACTGAGCAATCAAGGACCATAGTTGAGTTTGGTGAGGTGAGGAGGAAAGGCTCGTGCAACATCGATCACCTAGAGGGCCAAACTCATAAAGTCAACTAGAGAGTTGACTCTTGCAGAGCTTGCTTGCAAATTGATAGAATTTGAAGACGCTTATCAAGGAAATTACTTCCCTGCCCCCACATCTCCAATTATAAGGCGAGGCTTATTTCTGCCCTTTTCTTTCTTTTCTTTGCTTGGACACACAAGCACGATATCCACATGGCGCGAGCCGATTATCTCAGTCATGACCTCATGACACGCTGGCTTTATCCAGTCATCTGCCTAGGTGGCGAAAACGGATTGGCCCAAAATGTTTTATTTTCTAAAAATCCTAAAAATTGTGGGAATATCAAAATATAACAAAAGTACATATGATTTTGATAAAAATACTAAGGAAACCAATGAAATTGGTTCCATGACCTAGATCTATCTCGAATTCCAAAAGTGTATAAAGATGAATCTTTTTTTGATGCAAATAAATATGCAATCTTTAATGTGATAAATGTATAAAAACCCTTGTTTCATGAATTTAATGGTCATTACTTGGTGAAATGATCTTAATGAATAATGACCAGTATTTTTGGATGCAAAAGAAAAATCTTGATCTAATCTAAGTTAAAGAACTCATATGTTTTCAAAATTAGAGTTTGTAAGTTAAAAAGCATTAAATGTGATAACTAGGGTTTGGGTAGTGGTGAATCTTTCCCAACCCCAAGGTATACACACCTAAATCAATCGAATCTTGACTAGATGTGCACAACTCAAGGTTTTGAATGCAACATGGGGTTTTTCAAATTTATAGAGATCCCTGAGAAGCTTGCTCAGATACACGAACACACTATACCCATAAGCACTTTTGGTCATGTTATAATATAGGAAGGCAGAAAGTCAGGGGTCAAACCCAAGAGAGAAAGCGGGAACTAGAGCTAGGTTTGTTTTGGCTAGGTTCCTCCTGTAGAGTTTATGGTTGAAAGGTTTAAATTTGGTTTGTGGATTACACTAATGGTGAACAAGCAATTAAAGGAGAACAAATAAGAATCAAAATTGAAATTACCCTAGACAATTAGTTCTGATGAACAATAAATTACAAGACAAGCAATGAAAGGAGAAAACTACACTAAGGCAAGAAAGGCAAGACTAACACTACACTAAAGTAGAAATTAGGACTAAAATACAATTAAAGGCCTAAACTAGAAAGAAGAAGGGAAGAAGCTAACTAAGCAAGTAAAGAGCTGATTAAGCTAACACTAACTAAATAAGAAGGCAATTAGGGTTTTAATGCAATTAAGAAAAGTGTGGGCTATTTGAGGGATGCACTTGTCAATTTGGTTGGGAACGATAACATTTAAACATTATTCTTTAATTTAGATTACCAAACCAAACAACAAATTAGATGCTAATGAATTTCCCTAAACTACTAATTAGCCATGGACAGGGTAAGTGTGAATCGGATAACTAGTCCCTTACACCTCCTACACACCCTTAAGAGGCTCACTTGGATTAGGGTTTTAGTGTAATTCAATTAGGATCTAATCAAGCCTAGGTTTCTAGGATTGGAACTCTTAAGGTAATTAGGGACCGAGGGTAGTAATGGAAGGTTGAAGTGAGGTTCTAGACCTCACGTCACCTACATTCTAGCCTTGAGAAGGCTCCAAGATAATTACACTAAATTCTCCTATACCATCTACTTAAATCTCTCACATAGATGTAGAATAATTGATTAATATGTTGGAAGGTGAATAGCTAACCAGGGATCTATTAATTGGACTTAGGAGTTGTTCATAAAAAGAGCAACATATAAGTAATTTTCATAGAATCTAGGTGATTTCAAGCACAAACCACAAAGCAATTTATGGGAAATGAGATAGAAATAGAAAAAATTCATTAGAAAATGAAATTACAATATTTACATATCACTTTTCCCCCAACATTGCATCAAAGTAACATTTTGACCCCGAAAAACCCACCTAAGGGGCCTAACTACTCATAGAACAAGAAAATGCAAAAATGGAGAATACAGAGGTATAAGTGGCCATGGAGCTCAATGTAGATGAAGGAATCCTCCTATCTAACTGCTGCAAGGGCGTCCTCCTCCCTCCTCTAAGGTGAAATGACATGGAAAGATGGTGACAAGTTGTCAAAACCCTTAGAAACTAGGGTTTTGGTGGTGGAAATGGTGAAATGGAGATGGAATGAGGTGGAAGATAAAAGGTAGGTAGGGGTGGCCAACCTTGAGCTCCAACCTGCCACCTATGTATATAGAGGTGGTGGGGAAGAACTAGGTTAAATGGGGGTAAAATGGGTAAAGAAGTGTAAAAACTATACTAGGGTCGATGGCCACCACAACCGTTTTGGTCACCAAGACCGTGGTGGAGTGGGATGAACATGGTTGTGGTGGATGGGCATGACCATGGTGAAAATGGTGAAAGTAATAGGTAGTTTTGGGGGTTTTGAGTGGTTGGTGGCATGATCGTGATGGTCACCATTATCGTGGTGGGTCATAGGCTACACGACTGTGCTGAGTTGCACTACTATTTTGGATGAGAAAGGTGTTGCTCATTCTGAGGAGAATGACCGTTCTAACTTCTTGGAAACATGGTGTGTTGTGCTGCATGACCGTTCTGGGTCAAGTTAGCATGGACATGCTGAGCTGCACGGCCATGGTACTGATCTTGAACATTCATCCTTCAATTGAAAACTTTCTCTATGATTTTTCCTAGGAGAGCACAACCATTCTATGGCACCACGGTCGTACTGGTCTCTTCAACAACACTTTACTCTCGATCTTTGGATTTTCTTGAACTCCTTTGCTTCATTTGAGTCAAGGAGACTACATGTAGGTTGAGGGAGACATGGAATTCACTTTGTACCTCTTTAAGTCTAGTGTCATCTTCTCTCTCTATCATCCATCCAAGCATGGTCCAAGTACTAGAAAAAACATGCAAAGAATGTCCATAAGTGCATTTGATATAAATCTGTATGTTGAGGGGAATAACATGTAATATAATAGGTATAGATGCGATTAAAGTGTAATAAGACACAAGATGAAGCCCTAAAATAGGGTTAAATCACCAAGCCTAACCCTAATGAAACCCCGATTTGACCCCAAATCCCTAACTTGAAACCCAATTTAGTCTTAAAGATAGTTTTAAAAATAATAATACTTGGGTTTTATGCATTAATTTCAGTGGGATTGCTTGGTTGATTATAACTACTCTTGTTTACTTGGAATTTAAGTCATCTCTGAGAAAGGTATGTGGTTACTCCAATGACTACTCGACTTATCAACTTTCGTAGTTTTCTATAGTTTCCCTAATGGATTGCAATTAAATTGTTGGTTGTTTATTTACTTCATATAATCTATAATGCCCATATGAGAATCACTTTATATAATTATAACTTGCTCAATCCCATGATATATCTCAAAATAAATGCATGCAAGAATGTTGTAGAAATTACCTCCAAAGAGTGGGTTGGACAATGAAATACTCCCAATGAGTGAGTATGATATTATGAATACCCCTAGTGAGTGGGTATGGATAGAGATTACCTCCAGTGAGTGGGTACATTGTTATAATACTCCCAACGAGTGAGTATGATAGTATGAACACTCAGAGTGAGTGGGTATACATAGAGATTGAATAAGTGTGGGTTGAGATGATATATAACAAAAATGCAAGTTTGGTTATGTAACAATATTTTCTTCTATGGTTGTTTATGTTGTTAGACCTAGATGTGAATATTTCGCTTCCCCCACATACTCAATATATTTCTTATGTTGACTGTGTTTATATTTAAAGCCAATTTAGGTTAAACTACAATTAATAATGAAAAATGGATATCAAGAGAAGAAGACACCAAAGCAAAAGATCTAAAGTTATCCTGGAAGACTTAAATAGTTTATTTATTTTCTATTGTAAACATTAGAATTCCATTTCATGCAACTCCTCAGTGGAGATTCTATCTTCGCATTATTATCAAACTCTTATCCATTCAATGAAAATTATAATTATTATTGGTTAACTGCTAAACCTTAATATTATATATATGACCGTGACCCTTGACCTCTCAATTCACCTTAACTGGGGATAACAGGGGGAGGGGGTCATTACATTTGGTATTATAGCCCATGTTTACCATTTAACCTTTAATAATTAGTCAATTTTAAAATTGTATAGATCCCAAGGGAATTATTAGGGTATTTTCTAAAGACGATGGTGTCTAGAAGGGACCATGACCCAGGGGCTAATAAAACTTTCCTTCACACTGCTAATCGGCTTACAAGGATTCATGGGACTGTGCATCCTACTTGTCCAAAGTCAGAAGATTTTTCCTAAAATAAAATACCTCTAGGTTTTTTCCTCATTTGGTAATGCATCTCTTCTCTACCCCCTGCTTCCCTCATGAAACCTTAGGGATCCAATAATTGCTTCCTCTACCCTTATGAGAATTAGGGTTATGAATATTAGGGTTAAGGAATCCTATGACTAATCATAAAATGCATGTGATCAAGATGTCATGCACATAATTTTATGATGCTTTAAATGCCCTTAATATAAAATTGAGATTAATATATTTATGTGAAACAACATGGCCCGCACCAAGACGACTGCCATTCCTGATGACACACCCAAGGACTACCTAGAGGGGAGGCCATCCCACAAGAAGAGATTATACTCAGAAATGAGGAGGAGGTCCATGGAGGGTGAGTCCTCCAAGAAGCGGAAGAGGTCATAGAGGCCTCTGTCAAGAGAGGTACTAAGCATGAGGCTATCCTCTATGGAATCCCAAACCTTGAAGATGGTCTAGACCCTATAGGTGAACACATGATGGAAGATGAACCCAGGGGTGAATATAAACTCAGAATTAGTGGTCTAAGACCGATTGGGCATCCAGACTCCTAAAATGATCTTGCTAGATCAACAGAAGAAGTTCATAGAGGCTATCAGTGTCCTAGCCCTTAAGGTCATCACCAGAGATGAGAATGATGAACCCCTACGTGTCTGCCCTTGTCTTGGAGCCACCATCCTTGACTTTGTCAAGATGAACAAAGATAAGTTTTGGGGTGAGAAAAAGACAGAAGTTATTGACAAGGTAGATGCCTGGCTCCTAGATTTGCGGAATGGCTTTCACATATTGGAGGTGCAACCCAGAAAAAGGTCCTTTTTACTGCTCACCTTCTGGAAGGACTAGTAAAGCTTTCATGGGAAAATTACATTGTAGACTAGGATTTGAATGAGGAACCTATGGACTGGATAGACTTTCACACCATCTTCTCCATAAGGTTCACCCCCATCTATGCCAAGAAGGAGAAGGAATAACAGTTCACATCAAGGCAACATGTAAGTCATGAATTATGCTCAGAAATTCTATCTCCTAGAGTGCTTCACTTATATACTGATAGAGGAAAGGAAAGTGGAACACTTTTTCGATCACCTTCATCCTCTATTGAAGCCCCATGTGATGGCTAGTAAACCCTCAAACTTCACAGAGGCCCTCAACTTTGCCTTGGACATTTAGAAGACGGTCATGCTGACTCAGAACCTATCTAAGGGATATCTAGGGTTAACTGAAGGCACCTCTATCATATGAAATGATAATATAAAGGCACAAGGTCATAACAATGGCAAAGGTAGAAATGGAGGGAACGGAAAACATAAGAAGGAGAATTGTCATCCTGAATGTTGCACCTGCAAGAAGAGGCACCCTAGCAAATGTCTCTATGAGAAGCGAGCATGTTTTCACTATCAGCAAGAGGGAAACTTCATAGCTAACTATCCCCTCCTTACCCCACTAGGTCCAGGTCTAGTAGTGGCCCAACTAATGGCTACAACACCCTTGGGAGCAGCCCCAGCCATAGGTGAGCATCGACAAGCCTGAGTCTTCACCATTGATAATGAGGAGGCTCAAGCCAATGTCAACCAATTCATAGAAGGTATCCATCCCTAGAACTCCATTTTCTATCCTTTACCATTAAGTGCATAATAGTTTTGATTTTCGTTAATACAATGTAGGACTGCTTGATAATGGGGCATAATGTTAAACATATATTCGACTCCAGTTTTACTAATACTTTCATCTTGAGAAATATCATAACTATGATTTGTTTGGTCTTTAAGGGCTTAGAATATGTCTTGGAAGTCATACCCCTAGTGGTCATATCTTCTCATCCCTCCTAAGGAAACCAATTATCCCTGTGAAATGTATGAACAATGAACTCCCCATTGATTTTATCCTACTTTATATAAATGATTTCATGTCATTATAGGAATGGATTGGATTTATAACTATAATGCCAAAATGGATTGTAGGGAAAAGAAAATTAGGATGGAGAAACCAGGTCATGCACCCTTTACCATTAGAAGTAGGAGAGATGACACTACCATCATGTATGAGTTAGATGTGAAAGTAGAATGGATAGTAGCTAAAGGTTGTCTACTGTTCCTAGTTGTAGTGACTGACCCAGAGTAGAAGGTGCAATCCTTAGAGGAGATATAGGTAGTCATGCACTATGTTGATGTGTTGCTGGAAAATTATCCAAGCCTACCTCCAGAGAGAGAAGTGGATTTCTCAATAGAGCTAGCTCTTGGGAGAACCCAATTTCTAGGGCACCATATAGGGTGGCTCCCACCAAATTGCTTGAGTTAAAGAAGCAACTGTAGGAACTACTAGACCAGGACTTAATCTGACCTAGCACATCCCAGTGGGGAGCACCAGTCCTCTTTGTAAAGAAGAATGACGAATCACTCCACATGTGCATAGACTATAGAATGTTAAATCAAGCTAACATTAAGAATAAGTATCCTCTACCATACATAGATGACCTATCTAACCATCTCAAAATTGCTCCAATTTTCTAAATGATCGATTTGGGATCCTAATACCACCAATTGCTAGTTAAGAGTGAGGATATTCCAAAAATTTCTTTATGAACCCACTATGGTCACTAAGAGTTTTTGTTTATGACTTTTAGGTTGTCCAACGCTGCAAGTGTGTTCACCAACCTCATGAATAATGTATTCCAACCCTTCCTTGAAACCTTTGTCATAGTGTTCATAGATGACATCCTAGTCTACTATGATGACTTAGGACGAAAATGTGAGCACCTCTCTAAGGTCCTTGATATGCTGAGAAAGACAAAGCATTACCGGAAATTCTTGAAGTGCAATTTTGAGATTGAGTTATATATCTTGGGCACATTATATCTGTAGGAACCATATTGATGGACCTTGCTAAATGGAAATTGTTTGAGAATGTCCAACACTGAAAAATTTGTCCAAGATTTGTAGTTTCCAGGGATTGGTCGGGTATTACTGAAAATTCATCAGGGATTTCTCAATGACTACTTTGCCCCTGACCAAGCTCACTCAAAAGGATGAGAAGTTTGTCTGGTCTGATTAGAATGAAGCATGATTCCAGGAAATGAAGGAAAAACTTACCTCAACTATGTTCTACCCATACCCTCGGGTAATTATGCTTTTGTCATCTTCATTGATGTATCAAAGAAGGGCTTAGGGTGTGTGTTAGAGAAAAACAAGCATGTGGTTGCCTTTGCTTCCAGACATCTCAAGCACAATGGGCTAAATTACCCGACCACAATCTAGAACTTGCGGTAATGGTCTATGCCTTGAAGATTTGATATTATTTGTATGGGGCACCTTTGACATCTTCATCGACCATAAGATCTTAAAATACTTATTGACTCATAAAGATCTGAACTTGCAATAATGACATTGGTAGGAATATCTGAAGGATTTCCATTTCACCATAGCCTACCATCCTGGTAAGCCCAATTTGGTTGTCGATGCCCTTAGTAGAAAATGTCTCAGTTGTGCTGCTAGTTTTATTAACCCGTGGAAGAGACTGGAAGACTTTGCTCGATGGATTACACAACTTTTGGCATATAGGATTCATATGGTCAACATCCAAATGACCTATTAAACAAGCTCGTAGCATCCCAATTAGCCAAGCTAGAGTTAGAGTAGATGAAGGGTTTGATGGCAAAGCTTCAAACACACCTCTTTATGGTGTGTATGGTGGAATCTGATATAAAAGTCATATTTGGGTTCCTGAGGATTCACCTATAAAGACTCTTATCTTGCAAGAGGCTCACGGGTCAAAGTACACCTTACACTCGACACCACTAAGATGTTCAAAGACATGTAGTGGTACTTTTGGTGGTTAGGAATGAAGAGAGACATAGCCTCGTATGTGGCTAGTTATCTCATGTGCCAGATGGTAAATGCTAAACACCAGTGACGTGGTGGGTTACTACAATCGATTGAGATTCATGAGTGGAAATGGGACCAGATAACCATGGATTTTATGGTAGGTCTTCCCAAGACAAGAAAATGACATGATGTGATATTGGTCGTGGTGGACCTCCTAACCAAGTCAACACACTTCCTTGCCCCAAAGACCACTGCCATGGTGTCAGACTTAGTTGAGCTTTACCTTAGAGAGATAGTCCATTCGTGTGGTATTCCAAGTTCGATTATATCTGATCATGACCCTAAGTTCACCTCAATGTTATGGAAACAAGTTTAAGAAGAGCTTAATACGAGGTTGAAATTCCACACAACTTATCACCCCCAAACTGATGGATAGTTGGAAAGAACAATCTAGACCTTACAAGTTTTTTTGAAAGAATGTGTGCTAGATTGGGAAGGTTCATGGGAACAATATATTCCCTTAGCTGAGTTTACCTACAATAGTAGTTACCAAGCCAATATCGGGATGCCATCATATGAAACTCTTTATGGAGGCTATGATGGTCACCCCTTCCCTGGGATGATGTAGGTGAGAGGACCTTGCTCAGGTAAGAAGGAACTATAGATTTATGTCGATAAATTCACTTTGATCAAGTAGAGGCTAAAGATATCCCATGATTGACAAAAGTCGTATGCTGATGCAAAGCGAATATATTTGCACTTTATTGTATGTGATCATGTATTTCTTAAAATCTGACCCTCCAGGCTATTAGCTAAAAATAGAAGAAAACCGAGTCCCCGATATGTGAGTCCGTTTGAGGTTTGAGAATAGATTGGTGAGGCTATATATCACCTATATTTACCACCACATTATAGTATGTTGCATGATGTGTTCTGCATGTCCAATCTAAAGTTCTATGTGAAGGATCCTGACCATGTGTTGAACATTGAACCTATAGAGCTCCAAGGAAGGTTGTCATACACTGAGTCTCCTGTGAGGATCTTGGATTTCAAAGTGAAAGAGATCCAAAATAAAAAGATTGAGATGGTAAAGGTTCTATGAAAGCACCATCGTGATGATGAAGCCACTAGGAGCTAAAGACATACATGGAAAAGTCTCATCCCAAACTTTTTGGATGGCTAGTTGAATTTTGAGGACAAAATTATTGCAAGAGGGGAAGGATGTTATAACATGGATTTTCACAAGTATTTTTGCATATATTTGAATACAAATATTGGATTGTTAAGGAGATATTTGAAAACTTGGTATTTTCTTTATCTTCTATTAAAATATGGATTTAAGATGCAATTTCTCATTTGCAAAGAGATTTCATGGTTTAAATGTTTTCAATAATCCATTAGTAGATATTGGATAAATAAGATAGGAAAATACAATAATAAATGAATTACTAAAAGTAGTGGATAATAGATGTTTTAAATGTGGAATTGTGTGGAAATTCTAAAAAGAATAGGTGGAAGGCAACAAATTGATTGGATTTGGTTCATATTGTACTTAGTGAGAAAACATATCAAAATAGGAAAATTTTCCAAGTTTTTGTGAGAAAAAGAGTTAATTGATGCCTTAAAAAAATCCACTAAAAGGAAGACTTAGAGGTAAAGAAAAGTGTTATTAACTATCGTGTCTTCGCTCCAAATCTTTCTCACACCAAGTATCAAGTATTATAAACATTCCTTTAAAATTTTAGATCAATTGGATTAAAGGATAAAGATATATGAATTATTTATTTTTCCTAAAGTGAAAAGGATTCAAGGAAATACATCAAATGTCACAATTTTAATCAATAAAATTTGGCTCTTAATATAACTATGCACCCTAGTGTTCGTCTAATCCTAGATTGATGGTTAGTAGACCATCTCCTACCTTTGACTAAGAAGGAAACCAGTTACAATATTTCTGGTTCCTCTGTTCACACCTCTCTCCCTCCTTAGTTCATACAAGGACCTAAAAATTATCCCATTAAAATTGAAAATGGATTCCACATTGACCCAACCTAGGTTTCATCTACTTTGAAAGAACATTAAAAGTTTCCCCAGCTGACCAGAAGGTCAGTGCCTGATCACCCATACCCTTGAATATATAAAGGATAGAACCCCCCTGTGAGACTATGACCCCTTGAGCAACTCTGCTCAAATCCAAGATTGATCCTCTACCCTCAATTCTTTTTCTATCACCATCCTTCACCTCTTTCCCCCTCTCTATACTTTTCTAGAGAACCTTCTCTTCGCCCCCTCTACCTTGGCTGCCTCTAAGCAACCAATGACCATAGACAAGTTTGCTAGGTGGGAGGGAGAGTCTCGTTCAATCATAGATCACCCATAGGACCAAAGACATGAAGTCAACTAGTGATTTGACTCTCCCAAAGCTTTCTCATAAACTGATAGAAGTAGAAGATGAGTATCGAGGAAATTACTTCCCTATCCCCACGTCTCCATTTATAAGGTGAGGGTTGTTTCCACCCTTTTTTTCTTTTCCTCACTTGGTCATGCAAGAACGGGTGCTGGCATGGCACGAGATGATTGGCTTGACCATGGACTTGTGACACATTGGCTTTATCCAGTCACCGCCTAGGAGGCGAAAGTTGATTAGCCCACAATGTTTTATTTTCTAAAAATCCTAGAAAATCTTAGGAATATCCAAATATAACAAAAATGTATATGATTTTGACTAGAAAAACCCATGGAATCCAGTTAAATTAGTTCCGTGACCTAGATCAATGTTGAATTTTAAAACTGTATAAAGATACAATCTTTAATGTGATAAATGGATAAAAACCCCAATTTCATGAATTTTATGTTCATTACATGATTACATGATCCTAATGAGTAAAGAATAGTCTTTTTGGATAAAAAGTGACATCTTCATATAATATAAGTTAAAGAACTCACATGTTTCCAAAATTAGGATTTTTAGGTTAAAAATATTAAATGTGATAATTAGAGTTTGGGAAGCATGACCCTAATGCAATCCTAATTGACCCCAAAGCCATAACTTGGAACCCAAGTCAATCATAATGATAGTTTGTGGACAAATAGTAATAATTGGGTGTTATGCACTAATTTATGATGATTTCCTAGTTGCTAAAAACTGCTCTTATTTACTTGGACTTTTAGTCATCTCTTACAAAGGTGTGTGGTTACACCTAGGACTACCTGACTTGTCAACTTTTATAGTTTTCTGGAGTTTCCTGAATGGATTAAAATTAAGTTGTTTGTTGTTTATTTACTTATTACAATCTATAATGCCCATGAGTATCACTTTATATAATTCAAGCTTTCTCAATCCCATGATATATCTCTGAATAAATGCATGCATGAAAGTTATAGAAATCACCCCCACAGAGTGGATTGGCCAATGAAGTACTCCCAGTGAGTGAGTATCATATCATGAATACCCCTAGTGAGTGAGTATGGATAGAGATTACTTCTAGTGAGTGGATACATCATTATAATACTCCCTTTGAGAGAGTATGTTAGTATGAATACCCCTAGTCAGTGGGTATACATAGAGATTGAATATGTTTGGGTTGAAAAGTTATATCATAAAAGTGAAAGTTTAATTATGTAACAATATTTGCTTCTATGGTTGTTTATGTTGTTACACCAAGATGCAAATATTTTTTCCCCATGCACTCAGTATATTTTGATATGATGACTGTAATTTTGCTTCACACTATTTTAGGTTAAATTGCAACTAATCATTAAATATGAATATCCTGAGAAGAAGACACCAAAAGAGAAGATATAAAGTTATTTCGGAGAATTTAGATAGTTTATTTATTTACTATTGCAAACATTAGAATTCCATTTCATTTAACTCCTCAGTGGAGATTCTATCTTCGTATTGTTACCAAACTCCTTTCATTCAATGAAGTTTTTAATTAGTATTGGTTAATTGATAAACCTTGATCATGTATATCTAACAATGGCCCTTGCCCTCTTGGTCCAACTTAATTGGGGATAACATGGGGAGGGGTTGTTACAAAGTTTCTTCTAATTTTGTCAAGGATGCAAGGTGTTGGTTGAAAGTGGGATATAACTAAGGGAATAAGTGGTGAGTTTGGAGAGTGAGATGTTCAGAAAGGTGAGTACCTACAAGGTTAAGGAAGTTTGTTTTCTATGAGGTGAGCTTTTGATTAATTTTGTTTATGATGAGGTTCCATATAGTTTTAGGTAGAGGGTGTGGTGATACATGAAGACCAAGATAAATGAATGGATATGTTTCCAATTTGCATTTAGAAGAGTTTGGAATCATTCTGTCAATTCTAGATCCATATGAGTGCCTATGATAGTAGATTTTTGTACGTTGATTTTCAATCCAATAATGTATGAGAAAATGCCTAGAATGCAGATGGAGTTAATGACACTAAAATCATCTGGTTTGATTAATATAATGGTGTCATCAACAAATTGTATTATATTTTCTTTTCATTCTATGGGTGACTCAATCAAACCTTGTTGTGTGTCTGTCTTAATCATATTTGCGCATTTGGAGGTGACAAGAATGAATAAGTATGGTAATAGTGGGTCCCTTTATCTAAGGCTATTAGAGTTTTGGAAGTATCCAAATGATGACTAATTAATGATTGTAGAAATTTTACATTTGGAGGTACCTGCATGTATCCATTGAATCCATCTATGTGGGAAACCATAGTCATACATACATAAGATGAGGCAATTCCACTTGATGTTATTAAAAGATTTTTGAAATCTAGTTTTAGTGCTAGAAGTAGTATGTGGTTCCTATGATCAAAGTGGATGGTTTTTCTTACCTTGATGTATGTGTATTGAATGTTTCTTTTTTCTGAAAAAGAACATTGTTGGTGTCCTATGATGCTCTCTGATTTCAGTTTCATGCCAGTGCTGAGAGTTTTAGCTATAATATTGTATATTGAATTTATATAAGGTTGGTAGACCTAAATTTGTTAATCATGTCCAGTTATTCAACCTTTTTTATCAGTGCTACATGTGTGTGTGGTTGACAAACATCATTTGTGATCGGATGTCATCATGTAGATGAATGTGCTAAAGGAGATATATAAAGTATGTTTTTATGTGTTTCCACTTGTGTTGGTAAAATTTAGTGTTTATGCCATCTGGTCCTAGAGATTTGTCCATTCCTAAGTTGAAATATGTTGATTTTGGTTCGTTCTCTGTGAATGGTTTAATTTGGCTACATGGTAAAGCTATGTGATTTGGGAAAATGTGCTCCCATCTAATGTAAGTATCTGGGGAAGAATTGTGCTTATTGTTAAAAAGGGTTTGAAAATGTATGACAATGAGGGATCTGATGATCTGTCTGTTGGTGGTGAAAATACCTAAGACTTGTGGGTAAGGGATGGAATTATCCTTGTGTTGTTGCTACGACACTTATGGAAGAATTTAGTGTTGTTTTCTCCCTCTTACATATAATTTTGAATCCTTGTTTCTAAAGGATCTCATTTTGGAGTTCAAGGTGTTCTAATTCAATTTGATGGCTTGGCGTGTGTTGAATCGATTTGTGGGTTTCTATCCAACAAAAAATATTCAGATTCCAAATCAATAAGTTCCTTAGAATATTTCTAAAGGTATTTATATTCCATGTCTTCAAAGACTTTCTGATGTTCTTAATTTTACTATGGAAGTGGTATCCAGACTCTAAGGGGTGAATGGGAACAAGCCAATATTGTTGTATAATGGATTTGAGTTCTAGATGGTGCATCAAAAAAATTTCAATTTGAAAAAGTTTATGTCCCCATGAGATGTGTGAGGTGTTTATGATAATGGGGAAGTGATTTGATATGGCTCTTCATGATTAAAAGGAAAAGGAGTGCATATCCTCCCATGATTGGGAGAAAAGAAAACAAATTTTTCTAGCCCATGAGGAGCCTATCTTTTCAGTATATAAAGTGTTTGATGTCGGGATGTCTGTGAGTTTTCCTCTTAATCTGACCTCATTTCAGTGCAGACCCATAATGGCCCATGGACACCCAGCTCCCGATCATGGAATACCAGCGCAAGGGTGGCTACGTCAACCATGGACAACCCTTTCCTACATGCCTAGACCACACGGCTCAAGACTGGCATGCCACATTCTCATGTGGGCCCACCTACTAGAGGGGTTACGGCTCTGATATCATTTGTAATGCCCGGGCCCACTGCCCAAGGCTCTAGTAGAGTTTCAGGAATGACGACTGGCCCCACAGACCACCACTAGCCTTAACTGTGCGCTTTGTCCCCCCTCACGTGCATGCCATGATCAACTTCCTGACAGGTCACCCATCCCAGTACTACTCAAAGCTGAGCATGCTTAACTATGGAGTTCTTAGTGATGGGCTCTCAGAAAAGGAGGTGCACCTTGGTGATATGGGTAGTCTAGTCATTCTTTATAAGATCATTTTATCCGAGGCCTCAAATCCTGGGATGTTACAGAGGGTGACCTATAAGGTGATTTCTGGGGTAATTTTTGGGGAAGAATGTGAAGAACGGCGGAAATCCCAAGGGGTTTCTATAGATTTGACTTGGTAAGTAGGTTTAACCCTTGATTCTTCCTTCTCTTCATTTTCCCTTGCTTGAGATCCCTAATCCAGTGATTTTGAGGTTTGGCTTAACCTCTGATCTTTAACTTCTACCTACAACAGACCCTCTTTAGGATCGGGAAACACATTAAAAGGTTGTTTTGAATGAGATCTTGAGGTTTAAAGCTTGATGCTGACTCGTGTGAGCTAAGATACGAGATTAGTTGGTGAAAAGGCTAAGATCAATGATCTTGGGCGAAGTCTGTAACTAGATAATCATATTTTAACCCAGATTTAAAGTATACAAATTCAATTAATAGTTTCCAATGTTTGATTCTTGCTCTATGATATTTGTGATGGTTTAAATAAACGTATGTTGTGAATATAAGTAGTTGAAATGCTTTATTAATCATATTATTAGTGATGTATTATCATGTTGAAAGTTTTCATGTGAACTGTCATGATTTGATAGGTGATGAATGTGAAAATTGAGGCACCTAAAAGACAGGTTGCCCTAGTTCATGTTTTAAGAGTTGGAGTATGTTTTGTGAGATATATGAAAATTATTAAGTGATTTATTATTTAAATGTGAGACTCTTAATTGTCAGAAATATGGTAATCATTATCTACGATGATGATACCCGTTATATTAACTAAACATCACTAGACATTAGATGCCACAGACACTGTAGAATCCTCACATGATGAGGCCTGTGCTGTGGGGAGGAAATGATTTCCCAAATAGAGGTAGTCCAGATCGAGGTAAGAAAGAGCGTACGAGTAGGGTGCAAGATTTTTGACCAGTAGGGCAAACTCCTTATAGTTGTGTGGTACCCAACACCAATTGGGGATGCCAGTGGTACATGTGCTACAAGTTGTAGTGATTAGTGGTCGGTAGGTCCACTGATGCAATTTTGGCCTGAGGGCTTTAATTCACAGCCTGAGTACCCAGGTTAAGAGGTGGAGTCTTAGATATCCGGCCGCTCCCATTAGCCACCGAGAGGCAGACGTGTCGATGCCAGCTGCAGACGTGGTATTGAGATTAAAGACTTAGGAACCCGGGTAAGATTCTAAGTCTTGTAAAGTGAGATCGTAGCTTGCTGTGATACTTCCACATGTTTTGGTATACCGCATGTGGGTCCAGAGACATAATAAATGGATTTAAAATAATATAAATAGTTAGATTATCCTTTTATTACATTCAATATCTATACTACGGCCATGCTGAGTGAATTACAATTTTTAAACTTCCATGCTTACATGATTGCATTTAAGTTCTATTACTTGTAAACATCATAAATATTCTTGGTTACCTATTGATTCTCTACTCACTGAGCCAGTAGCTCACCAACCTACTGAACAATTTTTTAGGTAAAGGATTAGCTCTTCCTGAGGAGACGGAAGCCAACTTTTATCAAGAGCATCACAGAGGTCTTGAAAGAAGAGTAGTTAGAATAGTTAAAGGGTCTCTTGTACTTCCTATGGATCCTGGGATTAAAAGAGTGAGAAAAGAGAGAAGTTTGAAATGTAATGTACAAGATGTATATTAAGTGTGAAGCTCTAGCTTCTATGTAATAGACAAGTTCTGTTGTATCTTTTTGTTATGTTTAATCGAGACTTATCGTTCAGTAAGTGATATTACAATATATTTTTAGAGAAAGAAAAAAAAATATGATGGATTTTTCATCAAAAATTATGCCCTAATCTCAGGATTAGTGGTAATCGTGGGATGTGGGTGTAACACTTCCTATGTCACATCTATCTCTATTAGATTGGTAGAATTGTATACTACTCTAACTGCTACGCTTAAGCACTACATATATTATTATACTATATCTGATCTACAACTTTTGCATATAACCTGATCTATTGTTGCATCTATCCTGCTATCTTCTATGATTGCCCCTGCTATTATAACTATCACTCTTTATCATATCTAAAAAATCATATCCAATTTCCTTAGCATACATTTCCTAATCATCCTCTAAAACCCTGTACATTGGTCCTAAATGCTAATGAGGGATATCCATCATGGGATTTCATGAGGTGATTAGGACCAAAACACACCTAAAAATTAGAAATTTTAGGGAAATGACAGGAAGGACACTACCATCTCTATCCCTAAAAACATACCCACCAATAAAATTTGTTTCTTTATGTGTTTTCTATAATTGGTCATCCTAAATCACTTAATTTTCCACAATAATATAAGGTCTTGATACTGGTTTATCGGGAGATATGGGAGCGCTAATCCTTTTTGACTCATAACCAAATTGTCATATCTGATCTCTGGTTTTGTTTTTCAATTTCATATTTTTATCCAACATAAATAGTCGCTCGGATTGACACCTGGCTTCAACGATCCATCTTTGTTCCTCATTTCTCAAACCAAGAATGGTGTTTATTCTAAACATTTTTATGCAATGTTTCACTACCAAAAAGGGTAGAGTTTTATTCTCCAATTATCTTTTTCTCCCCCCTTTTAGGCAGGGTGCGACAGACTGATGACTCTATTGTGGAAAACTAAAATGTATGAATCAAACTCCCATTGTCTTATTTTGAAGATTGAGCATCTTCGGGACCATTCATTTACTATTTTCCTTTTGTTACTGTCTATCATTTTTTTTGGTCTAGGAGTAGGGTGGCACATCCCTCTGATCTTCCAGCTCTGGGATTGCAAATCGAGGTGTTCTGCCAACCCTACTCCTCTCTCTTTTTTTGGTTTTCTTTAGGGGAAATCCTGATCCCATTTTTAGTGTATTTGTTCCCTTTAGATTTAAGGTTTCCGCAAGCTTCCCTTCTAGGGTTTTGCAAGGTTCCTTCAATTTTTTCAAAAAAACTATAATATTTTTAACACAAAAAAATAAATGATTAACAACAAATGTAGGTTGGAAACAAAATCTGATCTTTGTTATAGAATGATGTTGTTGTTTCTTCATTTACATGTCTCCCACTATCATGAGCTATGGTCTTGCTTTTGAAAACGCTAAAACCCATCACATGCACTTCGCACTCCTACAAACCCATGTCTCATGGAATGGGTTCCAACTCATGTTGGATCCATGAAAATATATGGGATGCCAGTAAAGGTATAGACACATCATTAAGATGGACTTTTAAGGGTCTTGAAACATTCCACTCTCCTAGCACTCAGGACTCATTATGACCGCCTAATCAAGAGTTTTATTGGTAGCAATACCTTTATATGCTAAACCTGGGTACCCCTCGATGAGTGCTATCTATCCATACAGAAGATAAGGACCAACTCCTCATATATAGGTCATGCTTAAGTGCTAACACAACATGGATCTAAAATCATGGGCTAAAAAGAGAAGGGTTGTTTGCTTCCTGTGCATATGTCTTGTCTTCATTACTAAAAATTCTTGATTTTGTTGCTAACCATTTTCATGTCCAGATTCATACAATCTTTAACGGTTAAAAATATCAAATATTATGATATTTTTTTTACATATTAAAGATCTCAAATCAAATAATCTTCTCCAAAAATTAATAATCTCAAATCAAACAATTTTTCTAAAGGCTAACAATCTCAAATCAAATAATATTTTTTAAAGATTAAAAATCTTAAGTCAAACAATCCTTTTCAAAGATTAACAATCTCAAATCAAACACTTTTTTTCAAAGATTAACAATCTCAATTCAAACAATCTTTTTCAAATATTAACAATATCAAATCAAACAATATTTTTCAAGGATTAATAATCTCAAACCAAACAATATTTTTTCAAAGATCAACAATTTCAATTTAAACAATCTTATCAAAGATTAACAATCTCAAATCAAACAATCTTTTTCAAAGATTGACAATCTCAAAGCAAACAATATTTTTCAAAAGATTAACAATCCCAATTGAAACAATCTTTTTCAAAGATTAACAACCTCCAATCAAACAATCTTTTTCAAAGACTAACAATCTCAAATCAAACAACCTTTCTAAAAGGATCGTCATCAATTGAACACCATAAATCAACTACAAGAGAGAGAATATTGAAAAGTCAGGTTTTTGATGTTGAAAATCACTTAAAAGAGAAAGAAACCCTTCCCAAAGAGGAGTCTATCCTCGAGAGTTGGGCAAATAGGGGAGTTCATCAACGTGTAAGACATCATTTGCTAATGTCAGGTCTTCCCCCAAATGGTCCTAGAGTATGACATTAAACTGAACCCACATCAATGTTAAATACTTCTTGAGTCATGGACCACAACCTAAAACTAGCCCAATCATACACTTCATCTCCCTAAACAAGGTCATATACTATGACCTAAAATTGAACCATAACCTCTTGTTAGACACCATAGAGAAGGAGAAATCAAGTTGAGGCTTCCTCCTTGCCAACTGTTCCTCACAAGAACTCCCTAGAGAAACGTCTCGAGCTAGGAGGAAACTAGGGTTTCATGGATGTTGACAATGGTTTTAGTATGCTAACCCTGCATGACAAGGACACCCTTGGGAATAAAATCTATTATTTAAGCATAGCCACTAGCCCAATGAGGGCTGCCTTAATCTTGATCAACCACTCAAACCCTCACCTTCCATCCTATTTTGAATGGCTCTGTTGAAGCACTTCTTATAAGGAATATCACACCCACCATCTTTTTTGTTTCTCTCAAGGTATTGGAGAGCATGGATCACAAAAAAGTGGATAAGTTCCCTCATATTGCCCCAGATAGGGCTAGTAACAACCACTAAGAAAATAATAATAAGGGAAAACAACAGGTTTCCCCCATTGTGAGAAGGTTGCAAGAAATTCAAGAGTATTACTTTTTATACACTTCCAAGATTGAAGAGGGAAGCCTTTTTTATTGTTGTCTAATATAACATGTGTAGTGGGACTTATCCAAAAACACATAGTAACTTCTCATAATATTACACCCTACTTTTGAATCCCACTAATGTAAATTTCAAACCATCATGGGAAAACCAAGAAGCCATACTTCTCCCATTCTCGCCAACGATCAACCCTGATGGTTGGGAACAATGGTACAATTGTTAAACCAACAGTGTATCCAAGGGGGATGTCATCCAAAATAAGCAAGGCAAACCAACAGATGCAGAGAAATAAAAGGAAGCCTCCAAAGTACAAGAGGCAACCACCACTTAAGAAGGACCTTCATAGGAGTATCTTCACAACAAACCCTTCCTACCTCTACTGCTCTTAGCATATACAGGAGGGTGGCACTACCCTGGGTTAACCGAACATGGAACTACATACACTGTGTCATCTACGTCATTCTTCCCATATAGCATGTGGGTTCCCACATTTCTTCGACAAAAATATTCTAGCCAGAGCCCTATCAGGGTTTGTCATTCTAGAACATTAGGGTTGACCCAATAACTTAAGAGGAAGCAACACCATTCTTGAGTCTTAAAGCAAAATCCAGAGAGAAAAAGAAAAACAAAGAAGATGCATCCGTACAGAGGATCCCCAAGGGGCCAATAAGGTGAACATCATCATAAAGATTCAACTACAACACTCTAATGGTCAAGGAATCGGCCCCAACCTGCACTCTTTGTAACGACCACCCCACTCTTGGTACAACCCACACAAAGGAGGAGGGTATGGATTCCCACCACCCATATACATGGAACCACCAATGACAATTAGATCGCCAGTAATACTTGTGGTGGGTGCATGTCAAGAAGCTGTCACATGGGAACCCACTGCCATAGATCTCCTATTGTTCAAGATCATGCAAAAGATAAAAAAACTACAAGGGAAGAAGGATTGTGGAATGACGTCCTGTGATTTCTGCCACTTTCTAGATGTGAATCTATCTGAAAACTTCAATATGCCAAAATTTCATGAGTACTCTGGAAAGGGGGGTCCCATGACCCATGTTAGATATGGTGGAAGTCCTAGATGATGACAAAGTACTAATACAATATTTTGTATGGACCTTTACTAGTCACACTTTTTGCCCGATACAATACATAGGACATGACCACCATCACCACATGAACCAAGATGGTGAAACTTTTATTGATCAGTATGCCTGGAATCTATACCAAGTGCCAACCAAAGAAGATTGGTATGCACTACATCAAAAGGTGGATGAAAGCTTTTTTGATTTCATCGAATGATGGAAGGATCTAATTTCTTAGCTATAATTTAAGCCTATTGATAAGGAGGCCTTAGATATGGTGATCAGAACTACCACACCCTCTCTTACTACCCTTGTATCTTTGTAAAAGTATAACACCTTCCCAAAGCTCATACACGTAGTTGTATAGATCAAAAATTCCATCAAGAGGGGTTGTCTATCAAAATGTAGGCATCACTTTCCATCCATCATCAACCTCTTCAACACCCAGTCATAATTCCAAGTGGACAAAAGAAAAAACCACAGATGCCATGATAGGAGTAGCACTCATCCCCTCCTAGAAGGGTAAGCAACATCTGCCAACCATATAGATCTCTCCAACACAAATATTAGTGGCTGATTCCATGCCCTGGGACCTCAAAACAACAAGCTCATGTGATTCTTCTCAATTACCAACCTTAATGCATGCCCCTAGAGTACCTGTGGTCATACAAAACTACTATGGGTGTGCACCTCCACCCTTACAAACATCAATGTAGTAGACTACCACAAACACTCCTCCAGTAGAGAGTAATCTGACACCTCATGTTGAGCAAGCAATAGTCGCTCTATTTTGTAGAGGATCTTTCAAAATTGAAATGGAAGTTCACCCCCTTGGTAGCTTCACTTAGTACTATATTTCTATATGTCAAGCATCTACTCAAATTTCCAGCCATAAGGGATCCACCTAATCGATTGTCAAAGAGCTAAAATGTCAATGCCTTTACAAACTTCCACTGAGTGAATGAACACAATACATATTCATGCATCACACTCAAACACACCTTACAAGGTATGATAGATGATCGTGAGGTCCACATAGTCACATCTGAGGAGGTGCCTTTGTCCTACAATACGGTGGCTATAATCTCATCACTGAAAGACATACACTACAAACTCGTCCTTCCTCTGGAGAAAGAAATGATAACTGGTCTAGAAGAACTCAGATTGTTGCCTCAATCTGGTAACATAACCTAGTAATTTTGATAAGCACTAGAAGACCAACTACCATACCAAGAGCCCGTCGGGGGTAGAAAATGTAGTTGATCATCATACATGGGCCCCTCTAGGTGCAGAAGCCACAACCAATCAGCATACCTAATCCAACCAAAGGACAAAAGTAAAGAATGTTTGGGTCCTGAAGGTATAAATCACTATAATTCATTGGCCTATAGTTGCAATATCATAAAAACACCCTTGCATGTCACAACAAAAGGACATCATCACTCTATCCCATAAAAGGAGCCCCTACCTTTCAATAAGGGCAAATAGAAGGTGACTACTGAAGTAGGAACCCAGACCAACACTATAAAAGAGGGGGGCACCAAGGTCTTCATTCCATCTATTGATACCGAAGAGGTCTCAGAGAAACCTAACCTTTATAAGGATACCAATCCTAAAGGATCAAACACAATCCAATTTCTTAGTGAACTAGAAGGGGAAGTGTCTCTGTAAAAACTAATGCAAAACTATCTGGTACATTGAGAAGCGGTCATGAAGACTCTAGAAGGGGTGTATGTCTCCAAAGATGTGTTGACTGAATCTCTTGTAACCACCATCGAGTCACAACCCCACACTTGATCTCATTCTCTGAGGATGAGATTCCAACATGAGGAAGTCACAACAAGCCCATACTAATTGTTGTAATATACAATGACCTCAAGATACCATCATGCTTCATCGACAACAACTCATGACTCAATGTGTGTCCCTTAAATATAGTACTCATCCTAGTGAAGGATCCCTCCAAACTCCAGTTGACAACAAAGATAGAAACCTCCTTCTATGGAGTAATCAAATATTCTCTAGGAGAAATCACTCTAGAGCTATAAATTGGGCCACAAACATTCACAATCACAGAGTTGAGTCCCTCCTTCAAACTCTCCATGGTGAGGCCATGGATTCATCAGATTTGGGTGGTTCCCTTATCCCTACTTCAAAAGTTGAAGTAATGCTTAGCCCATGCCATCATCACCGTTCAAGCCAACAATCTCAGTGCCATAACATGCATTGAAGAGGATAATCTCCTACTCTTCTTTGAGATGCTACACATTGCTATATCAGATGAGTACCCCCATGTTGAAGGAAATGTCATCTCCCCTATGATCACACATTATTCGCCTAGAGGTTGTGGGAGATGAAAATTCATTCAGACAAAGGATTGGGAGCCCAACGACAAGGACACATATAGATCATCCATATCCCTCCTAGATAGAAAGGATTGGGTATAGGTTTATATGAACCATCCTATACACAACCTTGTATCACTAGGTGGACACTATATTGGAAGCTTATAACATTGTGGCCCACTATAAGAGACTTGACCAATAGAGTTTAATTTAGTTGGCTACACTGACTCAAGATTTGAGATGTGAAGCCCTACACATTAGACTAGAAGAAGAGTGTTGACTCTCAAGGTACTAAATTGATGGGACCTTAGCCCGAGTAATAAAGGTCAGTGTTAGTATTTTCTTTGTACTATGGCCATCATTAAAAACCATCTAGACTCAATTAAGGCAATCGTTCTCATGACATAACCTTATTGCATGCAAGAGGATGATGACAACGATGAACATGAGGACTATCCTTGGATTGATGCCAACATTAGGGAGATCGTCCTCATCACTAAAGAAAGAAATGGCATCCGAACTACCTAGAACAACCATCAGTCTGAGTGCAAAGTCATCCCTCCAAATGAGGAAGCAATTAAAAGTTAACTACTCCCATTTTCGAAAAACTACATCCTGAGCATTCTGACATCAGTAAAAGCATCACACATTATCAAGATGACCATGTTGGCCAGACAAAAATCATCCAACCAACATCTAAATGGGTGGAGGTTCCACCCAAAGTAGCTGACTATTATCCTCTCTGGATTCACTCCGGCTGGCCCAACCAAGACAACACTGAGATGATAAATTCCTAGGTCACGGAACAAGACTATGACATCACGTGGGATGACTATGACAACACCTATGACATGATCGAGGGATGGGGTGTCAATGCCATCTGTAACACAAAGGCCTTGGAAGACCCACAAACTCTCATTTGACCTTTCTAGAAAGGACAAGAATTTGAGATCCAGTGTGTGGATGACTGCAATGTCCTAAGGGATATATTTTCCCATGCACCCAAAAAAAATCTATTAGAGGAATGACACCCTAATGTGGTTGAGATCCTAGAGAGGTTTTTAGTCATGATCTACCACATCCCCACTTAAAATCTAAAAATTCGCAAAATGTATGAAAATTAAAAAAATTACAAATCTTTGAAAATCCAAAAGAACCCAAAGATGTGCAAGCTCCCCATGATTTTACCAACTATTTCACCAAGGTAGCATCAGATCTACATTGGCAAAAATTCCAAGTTTGAAGACTTCCTAATCCTAGAATATCTGACAAAGGAGCACTAGTCTTTTTCGATCAAAGGTGAGATAGAGATGGTGAATCATTTCTTAGGCCCCAAGTAGCACAAATCAATGTTGGGGTGCAGACATTAAAGAACAATTGAATAGAGATTCTATGCCACTATATCAATGTGTTCGGAAGGAGATAAGCCAACATGTATGGGTTGGATAAGGCAATCACCATCCATCGACTACCTATCATCCCCAACGTCACCCTACAAATAGAAGGTTGGGTGGATGCGACCAGAATTGAGCTTCAAGATCATGGAGGAAGTTGAAAAGAAATACAATATTGGTTTCTTAGAGATGGTAGACTAACCTGCATGGCTCACCAACATTGTAGCAATTCTAAAGAAGGACAAAAAAGTACATATGTGTGTGGAATATCGTGACCTCAACATGGCATTTCCAAAAGATGACTTTCTCTATCCACACATTGACATACTCGTTGAAAAAACAACTAGCAATGTAATGCTTACTTTCATGAACAGATTTTCCAGATATAATTAGAATACTATGGAAAAAGAAGATAAAGAGAAGACAATGTTCATCATAGAATGGGGAGTGTTTTGTTATTATGTCATGTCTTTTAGTCTCAAGAATGTTGGAGCTACATATCAAAGGGTAATGGTTTCCCTCTTTCATTACATGATGCAGACGCGGTTGGTCTATGTGGATGATATGATTACTAAATCTAATAGTCATGAGGATCACATCACCAACCAAGACAAGTTATTTCAACGACTATGAAGATTCTCCTTGTATCTGAATCCTACCAAATGCACCTTTTGGGATATTTTTGGTAGCCTGTTGTAATGCATCATCAACTAGAGAGGGATCAAAGTAGATCTTGGGAAAGCTCCAGCTATCCAGAAATGCCTTCCCTTAGAACTGAGAAGGAGATATGAAGCCTAATCAGGCATCTCTAGCACATCAACTATTTGATTGCCAAACTCACACCTATATATGATCCAACCTTGAATCTAATAAAGAAGAAGTTTGACTCAGGATGGAACAAGCAATTTGAGGATGCACTCCAGAAAGTTCAATGATTACCCCACTAATCCACTAGTATTGAGGTCAGTCAAGCCTGCTTATTGTCTCATCTTGCACCTATCTGTCTACGAGACTTTGATGGATAGAATCTTCAGTCAAGAAATAATTGATAGTGAGCACTCTATCTACTAATTATATAAGTAATTCAATGACATAGATGCTCACTACACTACAATTGAAAAATATTTCCTAGCTCTAATCCACGTGATAAGGAATATCTCTAGATACATACCCATGGAAAATCTTCTTTGATGGAGTCTTATGATGAAAAGGATCCAGAATACGCATAGTCCTTCAAAATCTCAGTGGGGAATAACTACCAATATGCACACACCTAGAAATTTATGTGCTAACAATCTGTGTAAATATGAAGCCTACATTTTAGGACTTCAAGTCATCAGACAACAAGGGTCACAATGCTCACAGGTCCATGGTGACTCCCTCCTTCTCATCTCTCAAGGTTAGAACAACTAGAGAACGCACCATCAAAACTTGGTACCATACCAGGAACATTTGTGTTCTCTAGACCAAGACCTTGAGCATATTTCCTTCCATTTCTTTTAAAGGGAGAACAATGCCTTCTATGATACTCTAGCAACCCTCACTTCATGGATCAACATACAAGAAGTTTAAACCTTATCTCTTGTAGTTTAGGTAGTTTCTCAACCCACTTATAACATGGCCATTGACAATGCACTTAATGATGAAGAAAGGGTTTGGTTTCACAACATCAAGATGTATCTATCAAACCAAGTTACTCTCGAGTACCTCTCCTAGAGAAATCAACTTGCACTTAAGAGACGCTCCATGCAATATGTTCTAGGGGCAGAACAACTATATCACAAATCCTACAATCAGACTCTTCTTCGATGCGTCAACAAGATGGAAGTGAAAGATCTCATGAAGGAGGTCCATGTAGGGCCGTGTGGCACTCACATGAATGGAGTCATGCTTCCAAGAAAATACATCTCTTGTGGTACTACTGGAACACCATGGAAATGACTAATACCAATTTGTCGGCAAATGCCAAGCTTATCAAATCTGTGGGGACTACATTCATTTGCCTATGAATCAACTTTACAACATGGTCATGCCTTGGCCACTCTCACCTTAGGGAATCAACATGATTGATAAAATCAACCTTAGGTTGTCAAATGTCAATTGTTTCATCCTCGTCACAAATGATTACTATACCAAGTGGGCAGAAGCAATGTCCATCACTAAAGCATCAACCCAACAAGTCATCAAGTTCCTCAAGAACAATAACATAAGCCGGTACATGATACTGTGTGAGATCATTTCAGACAATGGGACAAACTTCATCGTCAAGACCGTAAGGGAGCACTTGATCTCTTTGGAGATCAAACATTATTGAACATCACCTTATTTGCCTTAGATTAATAGATATGTAGAATATATTAACAAAAATATGACCAAGACCATAAATAAGACTATTATCTCTCATGGCAATTGGCACAAACATCTTCTAATGGCATTGTGGTCCTACCAAACATCCATTAGAACTTCCACAAGGTCTACACCATACTCCTAGTATATGCGATGGAAGAGGTCCTACATGTTGAAATAGTGATTCCTTCACTCTGTAAATAATGAGAATTTGACATTCTTGCAAGATAAATGGCTTCAATATCGACTTTACTACCTCAACACTGTTGAAGAACGGTGAGAAAAAGCCCTACACCATGCACCATGTTACCAAGCAAGAACGGCTCAAGCATTCAACAAGAAAGTTTGACCACATGACTTTTAGAAGGGTGACATGGTATTGTAAATCATCCAAAATGTTGATTCCATGGACAAGTTCAACCCTAAATGGGAGGGACCCTACATCATCCACAACATCTACGAGTTGGGAGGCCTACATATAAAGGACATGGACATGGGTATTCATCTTCAAAACATGGACGATGGCCTTGTCAAATGCTAAAACTACTGATCAGAATGACATAATGAGCAATTTGTTGAAAGAAAGTCATGTAAGGGAGACAAAATATCCCACCCCCTATAAAATGCCTAAAATATACTTAAGCACCTAACCCCCTCTCCCTCATACACCCTGACATCGAAAGGTTAAAGTAGAACCTTGAGCCTAGGATAAAAGGAGCATGGACGTTATTCTGAGTCCCCAAAGGTTTTCCATCCTAAAAATAACTCCTTAAAATAGGCCCAACCAAATAAAATACATTTTAAAATGATAATGATTGTGTATAAAACTAGATGAAGCCCTATAATTAACGCAATCGAAGGATGGCAGAGGACATGAGTCCCCAGAGACAAGTCATATTTGATCCTCATAATCAACATCCTGACATATGTACCTAAGGAGATGTCATAATATTTACATCTGTAGGGGTTAACCCTAAAACGGAATGACCGTCTTGATAAGGACAATGTAACATAGTGAAATTTG
The DNA here is from genome assembly GCA_963693085.1 of Alisma plantago-aquatica. NCBI lineage: Eukaryota > Viridiplantae > Streptophyta > Magnoliopsida > Alismatales > Alismataceae > Alisma > Alisma plantago-aquatica. The sequence continues at coordinate 1,308,847,663 of OY856409.1, read as the reverse complement.
GGCATAAAATCTATTTTGAGCAACAACCCATAAATACCCCTATTCATTTACACAACCGTCCTTCATTCTAAGCCCCAATCATTATTTTGATCAAATTTTCAAGTTCATTGATACAATTTAGTCTCCAATTACTTGTTTTCATTTTCCTTACTTGATTAGTATTAACATGTTATTCCCTTCAAGTATCTTATTGAATCACCCTGTCAACATTGAGTGAAAATTGAAACTATGGTATTCCAATACTTGACAAAGTCTTGTAATTCAAGAATACACTCCATTTACTAACTAGTGGCTTTAGAATCATTATGAAATACCATTACTTTATGCATGAAGGCAATAAATGAATTAGTGAAATTTTAACCATAATTACATATGTAATTATTCTTATTATATAGCTTAGGAGATGTTATAGCCATGCTTAAATTTCTAGAGAAAATAGACTTGTATTTGAGGAGATATGGAATTTTGAAATGAATAGAGAAAGTGTATTGTTAGCTATTAAATAGGATTTAAAAGGAAGCAAAACACCTGGTCAAGATGACCATACAACGCATGACTGTGGTTACTCCTCTACATATGAAATGGACGGTGGTCGTTTCCTTCTCCTATTCCTCTTCTCATCTCCTCTTTATCTGCATCATCAATATGGTCAACACCCAAGAATCTACACCCATATTAGCCCCTAAGCTATGCAATTTTGAGAACATCCTAACACTACAATAGCCACCTTCATTGACATTAAATAGATGTTGGCCACTAGGAATCGAACTCCCTATGGACCTGCAAAACCAATGCAGTGATGTCATTGTTACTACACCCACATCTCACGATTACCACTAAACATGAGATTAGGGCATAAGTTTGATGAAAATACGCCATACATTTTTCTTTCTCTCAAATATATTGTAATATCACTTACTGAGCAATAAGTCTTGATTAAACATAACATTAAGATACAACATAACTTGATTATTATATTTAAGCAAGAGTTTCACACTTAATATACATCATGTACATTACATTTCAAACTTCTCTCTTTTCTCACTCTCTAAATCCCAAGATACATAGGAAGGATAAGAGACCCTCTATCTATTCTAACTACTCCTCTTTCAAGACTTTTGTGCTATTCTTGATAAAATTTGGCTTCTGTCTCCTCAGGAAGAGCTAATCCTTTACCTGAAAAAAAAATTCAGTAGGTTGGTGATCTACAGGCTCAGTGAGTAGAGAATCAATAGGTAACCAAGTAATTTATGATGTTTACCATTAATATATCTTAAATGCAATCATTTAAGCATGGTAGCATAAAAGAAACTACAATTCACTCAACATGGCAGGTGTACAAATATTCAATGCAATAAAAGGATAGCTTAACTATTTACATTATTTAAATATATTTATTATGCCTCTATATCCACATGAGGTGTACCACAATATGTGGAAGAATCACAGCAAGCTAGGATCTCACTATATAAGACTTAGAAGCATGTCCAGGTTCCTAAGTCTTTAATCTCAATACCACGTCTGTAGTTGGCATTGGCACATTTGCCTCTCGGCGGATAATGGGAGTGGTCAGATATCTCAGGCTCCACCTCTCAACCTGGGTACTTAGGTGGTGAGTCAAATCCCTCAGGCTTAATGTGCATTAGTGGACCTACCGACCACCAATCACTACAACATGTAACATAGGTACCACCGACATCCCCGGTTGGGGTTGGGTACCACACAACTGTAAGGAGTCTACCCTACTAGTCAAGACCTCCGCACCCTACTGGTACACTCTGGCTTACCTCATCTGGACTACCTCTAGCTGAGAAACTATTTCCTCCCCCATAGGGTAGGCCTTATCCTGTGAGGATTCTACAATGTCCATGGCATCTAATGTCTAGTGATATTTAGTTGATATGTCAGGTTTCATCATCGCAACTAATGTTTACCCTATTTTTGACAAATAAGCATCTCATATTAAAACCAATAAATCATTTAATAATATCCATAGATCTCACAAACCATTGTTCAACTCTTTTAAACATGAACTAGGGCAACCTAGCTTTTCGGTGCCTCAATTTACACATTCATCACCTGTCGAATCACAACAATTCACATGACAACTATCAACATGGTTATACATCACTAATAATATGATTAATAAATTATTTCAACTACTGATAATCACCACACATATTTATTCAAACCATCACAGATATCATAGAGCAAGAATCAAATGCTAAAAAACCATTATTTGAATTTGTATGCTTTAAATCAGGATTAGAAGTAGATTATCTACTCATAGACTTTGCCCAAGATCACTAATCTTAGCCTTTTCACAACTAGTCTCGAATCTTAGCTCATACGAGTCAGAATCAAGCTTCAGACCTCAAGATCTCATTCAAAACAACCTTTTAACGTGTTTCCCGGTCCTAAAGAAGGTCTATTGTAGGTAGAATATGAAGACTGGAGGTTATCCTGAACCTCAGATTTGCTAGATTAGGGATTCTGAGCAAGTGAAAATGAAGATAAGGAATAATCAACAGTTAAAACTACTTACCAAGTCGAATCTATGGACAACCCTTTGGATTTCCATCGTTCTTCACATTTCCCCCCAAAAATTGCACCGGAAATCACATTCTAGGTCACCCTGTCATTGAGAAAAGAGTTTGAGATGATAGAGGATCGAATTGTGGTTCTAGCACACTTTGTTTCATTAAAAATGGGTAAGTATAGCCTGAGATATGATTGTTTTACGATTGACTATTTTGGATGGCATCTATCGCAGTCACAACACAACATCGTGGTCACGACACTAGCGTCGGGGTCGCGGCAGTCTGTATATGTTTACTAAAAAGGGCATAACTCTCTCATTTTAACTCTAATTTGGTTCATTCTTTTTTTGTTGGATTCATAATTGAATTCTATAAAATCTTACAGTATTATTTTGATAATATTCTCAAAATAAGAATTATTTATTAATTATTTCCTCCAATATCATTAACTCTCTTCTTGCATACATGCATGGGTTAATGCTATATTACTCCAACTCAGATCTTTATAGTATGCTTAAGTTATGTTTATGAGTTATCCAAACAAATATTTAAGGTTACCAAAGTTAAGATAAAGCACAAGATAGGAACATGTCGTAACAATTCTCCCCCTCTAATAAAAATTTCATCTCGAAATTTCTAAAAGAGGAAAGGATACTTGTTAAACATCTCCGACTCCTGTTCCTAAGTAACTTATTCTACACCATGATTCCTCCAAAGAACCTTTACTAGGGGTATCTCTCTTTTTTTAAGCTTTTGAATTCTGCGGTCTAGAATTTGAATTGGTCCTTCAATATATGAGATATCCTCTCTCAACTATATAGGATCTAGGTCTACAATCTTCTTTTTACCATGATGACACTTCTTCAATATTGATACATGAAACACATTATGTAAATTGGCCAACTCCAATGGAAACTCCAGTTTATATGCAACTGGTCCAATTATTTGAATGATTGGATAGGGACCCATGTATCTAGGAGTTAGTTTGCCTCACTTTCCAAACCATAACACACCTTTCCATGCTGAAACTTTCAAATATACCTCATTCCCAACCTCAAATTGAAGTGGTCTACACCTTTTGTCTGCATAGCTTTTATGTCTATCCTGAGCTTCCTTCAACTATTGTCTAATCAAAGATATCTTTTCAGTTGTTTATTCCACCAAATCTAGACCTAAAATCTTCCTTTCTCCAACTTCATACCAACAAATCAGAGATTTACACTTTCTCCCATACAAAGCTTCATAAGGGGCCATGCCTAAGCTAGAATGGTGACTGTTGTTATAGACGAACTCCATAAGACTGAGATGATCATCCCAACTACCACTAAACTGTAAATACATGCTCTTAGTATATCCTCTAGGGTCTGAATTGTCCTCTCTAACTATCCATCTGTCTAAGGATGAAATGTTGTGCTAAATTTCAACTTCATTCCCAATAAACATTGCAAAGGATTCCAAAACCAAGATGTAAATTTAGGATCTCTATCATATATTATAGAAATAGGTATCCCATGCAATATGACTACCTCATCTATATAGACTTTGGCTAACTTTGGTGTATCCCATGTTATTTTAATTGGTAGAAAGTGAGAAGACTTTGTTAGCCTATCTACTATTACCCATACAAAGTCAAAACCACGTGGTGTCCTAGGTAATCCAACCACAAAATTCATAGTGATATGCTCCCACTTCCATTCAGGGATAGCAAGTGATTGCATAGTACTTGTCGACTTCTAACATTCAGCCTTGACTTACTGACATACATCACACTTGGCCACATACTCAACCACATCGTTTTTCATACCTGAGCACCAATATAATTCCTTTAGATTTCCATACATCTTTGTGTATTATGGATGCATTGCATACATAGAAGAATGATATTTTGCAAGAATCTGCTTCTTTAACTCAGTGTCATCTAGCACACACAATCTTTCATGTAGATACAACAACGCATCATCTAAAAATATGAACTCTGATATCTTTCTATTTGTCATATCATGCATGATTTATTGCACTTCTCTGTCACTATGCTAAAGCTCCTTAATCTAATCATAAAATGTAGGTCTAACCTACATCTGTGCAATCAACCCACCTTGACCAGACACATTCACATCTAAATTCATCTCTCTCATCTTAACTAACATGTCTCTTTTTACACATGCCATTGAAAACATTTCCAAAGACGATGTTGACTTTCTACTCAGAGCATCTGCTACTACATTTGCCTTTCCAGGATGATAATCAATGGTGACATCATCATCCTTTATAAGCTCCAATCATCTGTGTTGTCTCATATTGAGATCCCTCTATGTGAAAATATACTTCAGACTCTTATGATCAGTAAAGACGTGACATATTTCACCATAGAGACAATGACGCCATGTCTTCAAGGCATGCACTAATGCTGAAGATTATGTGTGGGATAGTTCTCTTTATTCTTATTAAGTTATCTAGAAGAATAGGCCACCACTTTCCATTCTTGCATAAGAACACATCCCAAACCTCTCCATGATGCATCATAGAAAACTACATAGCCCTAATATGCCTCTGGTAATATCAAGACTAGTGATGTAGTTAACTTATTCTTTAAAATTTGAAAACCTTTCTCACATGACTCAGACCAAACAAAAGGTACATCCTTCCTTGTTAAGCATGTAAGAGGCGTTTCTATTGCACTGAAGTTCCTTATAAACCTCATGTAATATCCTTCTAACCCTAGGAAACTTCTAATCTCAGTAGGGGTTGTAGGTTTCTCCCACTGAAGAATAGATTCTACCTTCTTAAGGTCAACACTGACTCCTTCTCCTAATATCACATGTCTAAGAAAAGATACTTCAGCCAAACCAAATTCACATTTGCTAAACTTAGCATAAAGTTGATGTTGCCTTAACAACTGCAGGGCTATTCTTAGATGTTGCTCATGTTTTTCTACATCTTTAGAATATATAAGGTTGTCACCTATAAACACTACTATGAACTGATCCAAATATGATTTGAAAACCATGTTCTTCATGTCCATAAAGACTGTAGGGGTATTTGTTTATCCAAAAGACATAACTACAAACTCATAGTGTCCATACCTTGTTCTGAATGTTGACTTAGGTACATCAGATTCCTTTATCCTTAGCTGATGATAACCCGACCTGAGATCTATCTTTGAAAATATCATTGCCTCAAGGTTTGATCAAATAGGTCATCAATCCTAGACAAAGGGTATTTATTTTTAATTGTTGTCTTATTTAATTGTCTATAGTCTATACATAACTGCATGCTTTCATCCTTCTTTTTCAAGAACAATGTTGGAGCTCCCCAAGGTGATGTACTAGGTTGAATAAATCCTTTATTTAGCAACTCCTCTAACTGGGTTTTTAATTCCTTCAACTGTCCACGTGCCATTCTATAGGCAGATAATGCTATTGGATGGCTGCGAGGAAAAATTTGTATCTCAAATTTGATATCTCCTTCCAGTGGTAAACCTGGCAACTCATCAGGGAAGACATATTGATAACACCAATTTTTGTGATATTTTAGACTGTTTTTCTAATATCAAAACTGCCATTTTTAGCTATTTTCCTCTCTTTTGTATGCACTTTCGCAATAATTGGCCAAGCAATGCTCTTAATCCTATATTTCCATCTTTTGCTGAGTTTTTCCTCATTTTGGTGCAATAAGGTCGTCCCGGCCCACAGAATAAGTCCAAGTCTGTTTCGGTCTTCCTGACGCCCGATACAATCTCTGCCCGACAGGGTCGAGCGACATAATGATGCACGATAAAAGGATGCCACGCAAGAAGGAGCAGATGGACGACACGCCTTCTACCCGACAGGGAGCCCAGCTCGCCCCGACAACCGAGCTTGTCGGGCGACACAACCACCCACCGGTAGGTGCTCCGTCAATCACGTAACCGATAGCCGACACTCCTGAGCCTAGCGATACCAGTATCGGCCGTCCACCGACCCGCAAATAAGGAGGACACATGGCGCTTCGAGCACCATAACTTCCTCCAACCGCTGCCTATAAATAGCAACTACAGGAAGTCGAAAAGACAATTCGGATACTTCGGAATTCGGATAGTTGGGAGCTTTGAGTGATCTTCGGAGGAACTGCGAGAGCAGGAGTATCGTGCCCCAGTGCTTGTGCCGGACGACACTAGGTGAGCCCTTCCTCGTCCCGAGAGGGAGGGGATAGTTCACTTAGAACCGTCCCGGGTGACACTGCGGGCCGATATCGGCCAACGATGATGAGCGACACAAGTGCCCGGAAGTATGACGCGTCGCTCCATGCCCGACACGATATCAAACCCAATATGCTTCGCCCGTCATGCGTGCCGCCCAAGAGGATGTGTTGCCCGGCGTGAGCGTATCGGCCAGGTCCTTGAACGATACAGTCGGCCGTCACGGTGTGCTGCTCGAGAGAGTGTGTCGCCTGACACCGCAGTATCGGGCTAGGCCCCTGTCTGGTATCGGGCGGGAGAGCCGCTGTAGTCTGTCACCCTTCTACATCAAGAAGGCAACATCTATCTTTAATTCTATTATTTAATTCCTTTCTTACACAATGTATTAAGACCCTTAATGTGTATGGAAATAGAATAGCTTAATTACGAGAGTGCCTGGAACGGAGTTGTTTCAGTAACATTCCACTCTAACTTAAGTCCGACAACCTCGAGAGGGGTGTTGACGCTTGGTTAGAAGTACCCACTCTGAGAGGAGGGGTGCAGGGTGTTACTGCTGCCGCTTGTTTTGTTGTAGTCTTATCCCTCACATCTTGCCCTAGCTCTAGTATTATCTTTCTATTTCTGTTGCATGAAAACCCCTAAAACTGCTAAATGACTAAAACCTTAAATCTCTCTTGTAGCTCCAGTTGGAGATAGTTTTCTTTGTTTTATTTGTGACATCTAGCTGTTTCCCTTTTGGGAATTTATATCTCTTTATACCTACCGGAGTGTAGCGTGTCGATTCTGAGTTCCCAACACTACCCCCCTTCTCCCTGTGTTCGACCCCGTATATCTACTTCGACCCCGTAAACAAAGTTGTGGGGGCCTAGAAGGATTCAGGTTTATAAATGTAAAAGCACGACTACCTCAAATCTGCCTCCACTTTTGGATGCGCGATTTAGGCCGGTCAACTTTTTGGCGCCGTTGTCGGGGACAAGGCAAAAACGGTACTGTAGACGAATCCAAATCCACTAACTACAATCATGTGCCTCAATCTTAGAAATGAGTTTGACAACACTCTTTTTCTTTTTCTTTTTCCTTACTACTATTCTTTGCTTAAAATTAATAATTCAATTTTCTAAACTTGAGTTTTCGTGCTATTTCAGGCACTTTGAAGAACAGTGATCTGTTCCACTGAGCACCAACTCCAACTGTCATTCTGCCTCGCGTGGAGCCATCCATTTCTGGAGACGAACACCAAGGGGGGAGGCATGAATCACCTCCACCAGATGGCAATGACCGCTATGACGGCAACAATCGACATGAAGATCAGGAATCGGAGCACTCCGAGGAAGGCCACCCCCATGTCAGGCATCACCACCGTCAGCGACACAGGCGACACCACAACCAAGAACAACATAGCGAGGCTAGCGACAGCGATGACTCCGAGGAGGAGGAGAAGACGTTGAGGGAGTTGGCATCAACAAAAGCCAACAACTCCAGATGTCCCGTCATCACCCCGCGATTCAACGCAGCCAATTTTGAGCTTAAGCCTTCTGTGATCTCTATGATTCAGAACAAAAGTTTCAGGGGAAGTTCGAAAAATGACAACCCCTACCATCACCTCGATGCCTTCAAGAACATATGTGACATGATAAAAATGCGGGGGGTCCCCCAGGAGGTTATATACTGCAAAGGATTCATCTTCTCACTGGAGGACAAAGCACTGTCCTGGTACCTCGGGTTACCCCACTGGTCCTTGAACGGATGGGGGGCGTTAGCTGAAGCATTTGTAAATAAGTTTTACCCCCACCGAGAGGACGGTCAGAACTCGGCAGAAATAACTTCCTTCATGCAAAAGCCAAACGAAAGCCTTCACGACGCATGGGAGCAGTTCCAAGAGTACCTGAGGGATTGCCCCCATCATAATTACAAGAAGGGCTTCCTTGTCACCACCTTCTACAATGGCCTGAGTCCCGATGAACAGGTGTCACTGAACGTGGCAGCAGGAAGTGACTTCTTAGGAAAAAAACCGAGCAAGTCTGAAAGGATCATCAAAAATATGGCCGAGCTGCAAGCCGGCGCTGAATATGATAGATCTGACAGAGGATAGGTGAAAAGGGTCGGTGAAGGGTCCTCTCTTGAGTCCAATGCTCTAGAGACCATCACTTCTCAGATTTAGAAAATAGCCACAGATGTAAAGTAGCTGAGGGAATCCGGCACGAAAGGGAAGACGCAGGTGGAAAAAGTAATGAAATGTGTAACATGTGGAGAAGGCGGCCATGGGGTAGATAATTGCATCTACACCCGACCGGAAGCATCAAGAGACACTGAGTCTGAGGTCGACGAGACTGAAAAAGTCTCTTTTGTAAATTTCAAAAGACCAGACCACCCTGGTTTCAGCTATGGCAACAAAGAGGCAGCTGAAAATTCTCATCAGCTGCATAACTCCACTAGGCCACCCCAAGCTTTTGAGAAAAGGGGAGGGCCAAGTCAATACATCAAAAACACCCCCTTCCAGCTGAATAAAGGATGTTTCCAGGGGCAAGCTAAGTATCAAAGATCAGCCAGAGAGTAAGGACAGAACAAGGCTTCGAACCAAGCAGATGTGGTGGGACAGTTGTTTGATTTTGTGAAGAAGCAGGACACCGTTAATAACCAACTAGCGCAAAGTGTGTTGTCCAATTCTGGCATTTTGAACTCGTTGCAGGTACAGTTGGCGGATATGCAAATGCATCAACGCCAAATCGACCAGCAGCTAGCTCAGCTCACCGAGATCGTAAAGAACACGTCGGGGAAGATCCTGTCCAACACTGAACCAGCCCAGAGATCGGGACAGTAACTACGGAGGAAAAGGATGAAGAAGAAGTCAAAGACGTCCAGCTGAGGACGGAAAACTCAGCGCTTCTCGGGAGGCAACCCGAGCTGTTTTTAAATTCCTAGTATAGGGTGCATTTACTTTCAAGAAAAATGAACATTATGAACATTATGGCATGTAATAAGGCCCGAGTTAGCGCATGCGCCACATGCACTGACCCTTATGGGCCACTGCCTTAGTTTTATCGACCGGGATGGGTAATACCATCTGAGGCCAGGATCTTAGTCTTCGACCAATGATGTTTTACTCATCGACCGCTTTTAAATTGCTTTGCTTTCATGATGTATCGGATAGCAACCCAACCGGTGCTATGTATGCGCCCATATCGGGCAAGGGAATTCCGGGGATCGCAAGGGTCGTGCCGACGGATGAACTTGCCCATTTTACTAGTTGCCCTGACGGATGACACGCGCCCCAGATTTACTTGTTTCACCCTAGTTGAGTTTGCTATTTATAGGGGCATGTTTTTACCGTGTCGGGCTCCTTGCCTTACTGTTTTCTCGCTCCCTTATCGTGCTAAGACCTTGTGCTTTTGCTCCCGTGTCGCGCAAAACTACCCTACTCTGGTGTCGTGCGGAAGTACGGATCACAGCAAGGTAATGACCGACATACCCTATCGCCCGACATACCCTATCGCCCGGCAGACCGTGCCGCCCGACACGTTTCCATCTTTAAGCGAGTAGCTTATCGGCCTTACGGGTTTTGCACTGAGCAGCCTTGTATTGCCCAATATGTATGTCGCGCAACGTACCTTTTAATCACGTCTACCCGATACACCATGACGGGCGATATCTGTGTTGCTCATCTTTTCCCCGCCTCGCCTGTTTCGCTGTCGGGCGACACACCGCCTCCTTCTCGAATAACTGTATTGGGTATCTCATCTTATCTCCCCGTATCGCCCGACAGTCCTGACGCATATCGCCTGGGTCTTATCGTGTGGCGAGCGTCACCCACACCGCATATCGGGCACGAGACTTCACTTCTGAAAACCTCGTATCGCCCGATACGGGGGTGTGGGAACCTCACGGTTTCAGTCTAAATACAGCGTCATCATATTTAATTAATCAAGGAGTTTGTTTATTCGTTTACAGAGATGACCCGCATCAAATCAACTGATGTCCCTGTTGACGCACAAGGAAGAAGGATCTACCCCACGACTGCCGTAGAAGCACCAACTACCGGGCAGAAACGCCCGAACCCAGGACCAGTCGGGGCGTCGACATCAGAGAAGAGGGCTAGGGTTGGAGAAGTGGCAGCTCCAGCCGCAACACCGACACCTCCAGCAGCAGCGGAACTCCCAGAATTCTTGTCGGGGAGTTTCAAACCAAGAGACGACGAGCACGCTTGCCGATATGCTGAGCTGGTGACCAAGATCTACTGACCGAGCAGGTTCTGCCATAGAGCCTCATTCGCTGAGATAGGAATCGTGAAGAGGCTGAAGGGCGTACTGGCTGCGGCAGGACTGAAGAAGATCTGTTTCAGCCGGTCTTCTTCGTACACTAAGCTGACGATGGAGTTTATGTCTTCTCTCAGCTGGGTAAAGAACTCTGCAGTGGAGAGAGAAGAATCTGGCAGGCCAGACAGACTCCAGGCCCGACTCTACAATTTGGAGTACACCATCTCTGAGAAGCTCTTGAACAAGATCTTCTCCTCCAATGAGGAGGAGAAGAACCTGATGGACAATGGTGAGAGGATCACTGAGGGAGACGAGTTCAATCCCGTGCAGCTTTGGGGAAAGCTTACCGGCAAATCTTCGTTCAAACTAGGGAGAAAGGTCGTGGCGGTGCACTCCTGCTTCTGGAGGATAGTGCACAAGCCGGTGGCATGCTTGCTGTTCAACAAGAACGAGTCCAGCAGCATCTACACAGAAGAGCTCCACGTCATGTGGCACATAATGGAGGGTCGAGTGATCAACCTCGGTCGATTTTTTCTGAATAGGTTGCACCCAATGAAGGAAGCCACCAAGGAGTACTGCATGGGTGGCATCATCAATCTCATCGTAGTAGGACTCGGGTACCCAAACGAGTCGCGCAGCCATTCGAGGACGCAAGGCGACGAGGTGTTTGACACCAAGTACTTGATAAGGACCAACATCGTTAAGAGGGAGGGGAGGAACTTCTTCTACAAGTTTTCGAGGACAGATATACTCCTCCCCCTCCCTCGCTGTGCCGACTATGACGCAGAGAAACTGATCTTCACCACCGTCGTGATTGAAGCTATAGCAAATAACACAGCTTTCAGGGCCCCAAAGAGGCCCGCCCCAGAGCTACCGACGACAACTGCTGATAGAGTTGTCGCCGCTCCGAACGTACCAGCCACCATCACAGCATGGACGGTAGCAACTGAGAAAGCGTCGGTGATCGCTGAAGTCACCGGGACAGAAACTACGGGATCTACCTTAGAAGAGACGGGCGCAGTTCCCGACACTATATCGAGACCTACAGAGGCGGAAGGGGAGTTTCAGCAGGGCGACAGCAACAGGATGTTCGACGAGATATTGAAAGAACTCAGAAGAACACCGACACCGCCGCCGAAGTCCCCACCTGCAACGGTCGAGGAGATTGCCGACAATGCAGAGGTGGAGTAGAGTCCACCATCACCACGGCCATCCCCACCTAGATGAGAAGGCAAGGCGGCGGCAATTGCAAAAGTGCCGACGCCTCACCTGGCGGCATCTGGATCGCGAACCATACTAATAGACTCTACCTCACCTGGTGGACAATCGCACGTGCAAGATGTCGCGAGGATGGAAGGAAGATCTACCGGAGCTTCCCTGTCACTCGGAAAGATGCTCGGGCACGAGCTCGACAATTTGCGGGAGGTAACAGATATCAACTCTGACATTTGTATTTCCCTAACCCGCAAATTTGCATCTTTCCAAAATAGGTTGAACAACCAAGAGCGAGAGCTGCTGACTCTAGCGAACCTTCCCGGCGGACTAGAGGCCTTGAATGCAATAATGCAGCAAGTTCTCGAATGACTCGATAAGATCGAGGAGAGGCTGGACAGAAGTGACGACCATCCGCGCCGAAGGCAGCCGAGAAGGTCGCCGTCACCACCCAGCCGTGGCTCTCCTCTTTCTTCGTCAGCTCCTCCTTCAGGAACAACGTCCTCCTCATCCTCCAGCGAGCGATCTTCAACACCCAAGAAGGGGATACAACATAGCTCAGCCGAAGGAGCTCCAGCCAGCCAGGAGAGCCCCTTAGGCTTGGGAGATGCAAACATCTCAGTCCCCGTAGATGAAGCTAAAGATGATAGCACTGATATCAGCATCGGGGGAGACTCTTCTGATGAGTCTGAGGGAGAGAAAGGGGATGTCTACATGGTCAATAAGAGACATCTTCCCCAATGCAAACGCTCGATGGTGGAAAAGTTCCGTGAGCCATCTGAGATACCCTCTTTCGAGATGGCCGACTTCGATAGAAGATCCATTGGATACCTGACGATCAAAGACCAGAACTTGCTGAATAAGGTCTTGAGGTCGTAGGCAAATGAAGATGATGTCGTCTGGACCGACGGCTACCTATCCGTGCGACGAGGAGTTATTCGAAACATGTTTCGCACGCCGGCCTTCGTCGGCAAAACACTATTCAGGGTCCTGAAAGGAGCGATAATAGAACGTACCGACAACAAGACAGGTCGGAGAATGATATACAATGCCACCCCGACCTTGGCGAGAAGTCTGATGAAGGGAGATCCAGGCTCCCGTGCAGTGGCTGACATGTTGCAGCACATTGAAGAGCATAAACCAAATCTTGTGCTGGCCCCGTATAAACACCGCAAGGTGTGGTTCCTCTGCATGGCAGACCTCAGGAACCACGACCTCCAGTTGCTGAGCTACAGCCGCAACGAAGTACCACGCTCCGGGGGTGTTTTCTGCCGCTCGAAGGACAGAAAGCTGAGACTCCTACCACTGCATCTGCTATGAGCTATAAAGCGAGGAAGCCAACGTCATCAAGGTACTTGGAACTTCTTTTCTCTCTGAGACCTACCCATTCAGGTAGAAGAGGGGAGTGGAAATAGCACTATCGTCATCTTGGGTGCCATTGAGGCGCTCAACACATTTGGAAACCTGGGGGTCCTCAAAGGCACGTCCTTCTATCAACGCAGGGGCATTTACGCCATGTTGCTGATCAAGGACAAGCGCTATTTCCTGGACGCAGGGGTACCGGAGCAACTGCTGGACAGTGACTTGGAAGAAGACTCTTCTCAATCCAGCAGCTCCTCAGAAAAAGAGGAAGTGGCAACCGTCAAACATGGGGCATGCAAGTAGTTGATGGTCCTAAAGAAAGTGTGCGGGATGGAGGACACTGCTTCGCCTAAAGATTCAGAAGGGCTGATCTCAAATTTTGACCGCTTCTCGTGTGCAACTCTCACAGAGAAGCAGGTCCATATAATCCAGCTGAAGTTAGTTGATTCTACCCCATCAGTTGTCGCCTTTCAGGCAGGCGATGTCATAGTCCCGGTCGACGATCTAAGGGACATGGTGAAGGAAGGAGGGTGCTTGGCTGTAGCAGTTGCAGCCACTTACATCCAGTATATACAACCAAAGCTAGAAGATGCATACATAGCCCAGCCCATGCTTTTCAACGACGTCTGCCTAGCCGACGAAACAGGAGCGAAGAAAAATTTTCTGGTAGGATTGAGAGGCGGGATACCAGGCACTATCTTTTTACCAATTCTGTATTACAATCATTGGACACTCCTAACTGTGTACACCTGGCAGCGAGCAGGAATTTTCCACAATAGCTCGGACAGCAACAAGAACCATCCAGTGTCGTGTACATCAGAACCTTTGACACCCGTCGAACGTCTGGTTTGCAAATACTACGACGAGGTGGCAAAGATGATCCAACCATTCATGGACATGCAAGGAGGCAAATGGCACGAACTCCAATTCTGCCACCGCAGTCTGCAGCAACTTCCCTTATCCAACGGCTGTGGCATCTATGCCCTGGAATGGATGGCGAATAAGGAAATGCCTGACTAGCTCAACCACATCGTCTATCACAGCAGAAGGGGCGAATATGTGTGGGAGCTTCTGTCTGATGCAGGCGCAACCTCACTGGAATAAACATTATCTCACCTTGTCTACTTCACAACTCTGGGATAGAATGTGGAGCAAGTTTGGGGGGGTACCATGTACCAGTGAGGGAGGTACAAAATTTTGTCTAAATTTTCTAACTTAATCTTCTTCATTCTTTTGTATCAAATTCTTTATTCTTTTGTTCTTTCCTGAATCATGTGTACATATATATGTTCATGCTAAAATTTTGAAATTTTTTTTAGTAAAAATCGGATGCAACTTCTTGCAAAGTTAGCTTTCTTTGTGCTTAACGAGATACAGGTTCCGTTATATCTTTCTGATAATGTTGCTTCAAACAAACAGAAGATTACGTTTTTCCATGCCAAAAATTTCAAAAAATATAATAATCTCGCAAACAGCTAAGAGACGAGTATGGAGAAGGAAAAAGCTGCCCAAACAGCAGAAATCTCTTTGTTTCCTCTTTACCCAATGAAAATCCCAAAAAGAGAGAGAAGCCTTATGAGTGTGAATAAAAGCATGAGAGTTTTTCCCAATAAAAGAAAAGAAAAATATATATACCCGCTTGTTTTCCAAAAGTACCCATCTTTAGGCATGGTAGATCCGGGGCAGTGGTATGTAGGATGTGAAATCACTGCTCTAAAGTCAAATGGCTTGGACTGCAGGGACCACTTGCCCGTTAACGGACCCTTACCTGGATGGACTAATGGAAAACAAGATGAAAAACCCAAAAAGCCTTAGCCTACCCTTTACACAACTTTCTGCCCCGAAAATAAAGTTGTTTGGTGTGTAAGCTAACTTCGGAATCATACACTAAAGTCTCGCTGAAGCTGTAGAATTTTTTTTTTATTGAAATAATAAGGCAGGAAACGCAAGGTCTTTTGTTCGTAATGAGACAACATTATCTCTAAAGGCATTACTATACTTTCTTTACCTCTTGGCCTAAAAGCTGTACCAAACACGAAGAAGCATCACAAAATAAAGTTTAAATATTGATTGAGGACAATCAAAATGCTAAGTTTGGGGGAGTTGATAACACCAATTTTTGTGATATTTTAGACTGTTTTTCTATTATAAAAACTGCCATTTTTAGCTATTTTCCTCTCTTTTGTATGCACTTTCGCAATAATTGGCCAAGCAATGCTCTTAATCCTATATTTCCATCTTTTGTAGAGTTTTTCCTCATTTTGGTGCAATAAGGCCGTCCCGGCCCACAGAATAAGTCCAAGTCTATTTCGGCCTTCCTAACGCTCGATACAACCTCTGCCCGATAGGGTGGAGTGACACAATGACGCACGACAAAAGGATGTCGCGTAAGAAGGAGCAGATGGACAACACACCTTCTACCCGATAGGGAGCCCAGCTCGTCCCGACAACCCAGCTTGTCGGGCGACACAGCCACCCACCGGTAGGCGCGCCGTCAATCACGTGACTAATAGCCGACACTCCTGAGCCGAGCGATACCAGTATCGGGTGTCCACTGACCCGCAAATAAGGAGGACATGTGGCGCTTCGAGCACCATAACTTCCTCCAATCGCTGCATATAAATAGCAGCTACAGGAAGCCGAAAATACAGTTCGGATACTTCAGAATTCGGACGGTTGGGAGCTTTGAGTGATCTTCAGAGGAAACTGCGAGAGCAGGAGTATCGTGCCCCAGTGGTCGTGCCGGGCGACACTAGGTGAGCCCTTCCTCGTCTCGAGAGGGAGGGGATAGTTCACTTAGAACCGTCCCGGGTGACACTGCGGGCCGATATCGGCCAACGATGATGAGCGACACAAGTGCCCGACAGTAGGACACGTCGCTCCATGCCTGACATGATATCGAACCCGATAAGCTTCGCCCGTCATGCGTGCCACCTGAGAGGGTGTGTTGCCCGACTTGAGCGTGTCGGCCAGGTCCTTGAACGATACAGTCGGCCGTCACGGTGTGCCGCTCGAGAGAGTGTGTCGCCCGATATTGCTGTATCGGGCTAGGCCCCTATCCGGTATCGGGCGGGAGATCCACTGTAGTCTGTCGCCCTTCTACATCAAGAAGGCGACATTCATCTTTAATTCTGTTATTTAATTCCTTTCTTACGCAATGTATTAAGACCCTTAATGTGTATGGAAACAGAAAAGCTCAATTACTTGCTGCTCTATGCTTAGTGTGATATATTGGATGACTGCTATGTTTGATATCTAAACTCTAGCTTGCATGTTTGGATCGCGTTTCGCTTAGCTACCGAATCATGTTTTCCCGTCGCAACAGCTTCGAGAGTCGTGTTGTGGCTCTAGTGTTTGGTCTGATTCTGGAGTATGAGAGTGCCTGGAACGGAGTTGTTTCAGTAACATTCCACTCTAACTTAAGTCCGACAACCTCGAGAGGGGTGTTGACGCTTGGTAAGAAGTACCCGCTCTGAGAGGAGGGGTGCAAGGTGTTACTGCTGCCGCTTGTTTTTCTGTAGTCTTATCCCTCGCATCTTACCCTAGCTCTAGTATTATCTTTCTGTTTCTGTTGCATGAAAACCCCTAAAAATTGCTAAATGACTAAAACCTTAAATCTCTCTTGTAGCTCCAGTTGGAGATAGTTTTCTTTGTTTTATTTGTGACATCTTGCTGTTTCCCTTTTGGGAATTTATATCTTTTTATACCTACCAGAGTGTAGCGTGTCGATTCTGGGTTCCCAACACTACCCCCCTTGTCCCTGTGTTCGACCCCATATATCTACTTTGACCCCATAAACAAAGTTGTGGGGGCCTAGAAGGATTTGGGTTTATAAATGTAATAGCTCGACTACCTCAAATCCGCCTCCAATTTTGGACGTGCGATTTAGGCCGATCACATATGAAAACTCAAGTACTACTGGAAGATCTGCTATAATGTCTGCTCTTTTCTCGGCCCTAGCATCCACCACATGTGTTAAAAAGGTCTCACACCCCCTTCTCATCATCGTATCAACTGCAACAAATGATATTATACATGAGGGCATGACTTTTCTATCTCCGATAAAGACACATGAAAAACCACCTTGTTGAAAGTTAGATTCTTTCTTCCAACAATCTAACTGGACATGATATGTCTCAAGGCAGTCCATACCCAAAATGATTTGAAAAGAATTAATATCTAAGGGTATGAGTTTAACTACTATTGTATACCCACTAAAACTCAACATACATCCAGGACATACTTCTGTCAAAACTAAGGATTCACCTAGTGAAACTTTTAACAACAACTCATAAGATAAATCTTGGGTTAGAAGATTTAGTCCACTAACTATCAATCTTTGAATGAAAGAATGTGTTGCACTAGGATCTATCAATACTGTAACAGAAATGTTGTTAAAGAGAACCATCTCACCTATCACAACTCTAAGAAAAACTACACCTTCAGATGGTGTCATTGAGAAGGAGCGTCCAGTAGCTCTCCCTCTGCCACATTTTCCTCATTGTCCACTCTACTACTAGGTGCTCCCCCTCTACCTCGCAAAGCCACTAAAGAACTTGCCCCTCTAACCGGAGCCTACCTCTGTAAAGTCTAAAACTGTAATTGTGAACCTTGTTTGGAAACATATGGAAGCTTTGGGAAGTCCCTTTTTATATATCCCATTTGTCAACAATGAAAACATATTAGATCATTAGTTCCCGAACACAACTAGAATGTGCCCTACCACAATTGTCACATATGGTTTCATCCTATCTCTACGGTCATGTCACTGACACTAAGGATCATGAAGACCTAGATGGAGTTGTCCATGTA
The DNA here is from genome assembly GCA_963693085.1 of Alisma plantago-aquatica. Classification (NCBI taxonomy): domain Eukaryota; kingdom Viridiplantae; phylum Streptophyta; class Magnoliopsida; order Alismatales; family Alismataceae; genus Alisma; species Alisma plantago-aquatica. The sequence continues at coordinate 1,308,829,307 of OY856409.1, read as the reverse complement.
GACTATGTATTCCATCTATCGAAATTGGGTCTTCCTCCACTTGGTGAAAAACTAGATCCTTATCTCCCAAAACAGCCAAGTCCTCATCCTATCTTAGAAAAGAAACCACCACCTCCTATGTATCCACCACTTCTTTGTCCCCCTCTATTGAAGTTCCAAAATATTTTCTTACTCTCAGACTTCTTATCAATATTAACTGACTCTTCTACACATCTTGCTTCGTCCAAAAATTCCCCAAAGTTTTCTCTGTCTCTTCAACCAATGGCTGACACGGTGTGTTTAATCTCTAATCTTAATCCTTGTTGAAATCTTCTACACTTTTCTACATCACCAGGTACAAGTTGCAGATAGAAATTTGCCAACCTTGTGAAATGTGCCTCATATTCACCAATTGTCATATTCCTTGTCTGATATTCTCCAACTATTTGATCTTATCACTTAGGAAAGTTGGAGGAAAATACTTAAGGTGAAACTCATCCACAAAGTCCTTCCAGGTCATCTCTGCAGTCCTCCTTTTACCTTCCACTCCTCACCACCACAACTTAGCATCTCCCCTGAGTAAATAAACTGCATGATTGATTTTCTTATCTTCTGATAACTCCATTAGGTGAAAGACAAAGCCACACCTCCACCAAACTAGATCTGTTGTTCTAGAAAATTTAGTTCCACCAAGCTTCTTCACCAGCTCATAGGATCTTATCAGATCCTTACTAGAAGATGAAGACTTCATGTCCATCTTGTATTTTTCTTTTGTCTCCAAAAAAATATGATACATCCTTGTTTCCTCATTATTGTGAGAACAAATTACACTAAACAAGATTGCTCAAAATCACAAAACCTGATTAATCATTAATTAAACACAAACCCAGAAAATAGGGCAAATTAAAATTGATTTTAACATTTCCCAATTACTCAGGAACATTTACATAATGCTCAATATCCTTTACAACTGCCATGTAGCCTCAACTACAACATAAACTTTACAAGGAACCCTATCCACATATTTCACATATACAAGCATCAACAGGTCATCGAAAGCTCGATTAAATCAAAACATCATATACAAACTTTCCACTCGGACCTGAGATTCCATGGATGACTTTAGGACACACTAGACAACTAAACAATCATCTCTAGGGTTCGTCACCTCGGTATCTCCTTGTTGCCATGGGTTTGCTACTGCAATTTTCTATCAACTAAAAAATGTGGTGAATGACAAGGTGAGACCCAGTCCCAGTGAGAGATATAACTCTCTCCAACAGATATTGTTTACAACAGATTATACAATATATAAAGTGAGTAGTTGAAGTATTAAATAAACAATTGTGTAGTACTTAGTTTTCCTAGGATTGCATTTAATAACGATCATATTTATTAGTGTAGCTATCATCATATGCTTTGCTAACATCATAAGAAATCTAGTAGCATAAGTATCTCAACATCATGAATATGTCTTAGCAGCATAACATTACTATCAATAATGGCATGTTTAATAAAATGAACAAGTCTAAATCATGAGTAGGGATAACATCATAAGCACAACTAACTATTAAGAATGGTTAGTAGTTTGAGAATTTCTAATTATAGAAGCATGTCTAGAAGTATTAAACATGGCTAACATCATAATCTTAATTATTAGTGTCAGTATATCATCTTAATTATCAGTGTCAATATATCTGACAACATAAGCATGTTTACAACATGAGAATCACTACAACATAAGAATATCTATCATTTCTTATAATACCATACATCATCTCTATGTAAGGAAAATAAACTAGGGTTATCATCCAATGTGAAGCATTGTGTATAACCCTAAACAAATATGATACACGACTATGTTACATCTTTTATTACACCATGAGGAATTTTAGGATACCACTCAAAATCAAACTGACCACTACTAAATCGAAATCAGTGCCATACAAGATCTAGGAAAAGTCAGACTCCTAAGATCTTCTCTGTCCCTAGTCAGTACGGGTCCACCACAACGACACATAAGGTCAAGCTGCTAACAACCTAGTCCATCCTTGGTATAGGTCATGACACTAGTGAAAGGAGGTGGGTACACATACCCTACCATCTGAGGTACAAACAAAGTTGTCCTCCAATCTCATCACATATATAATCACAAAGACACGACTGCTGCCATTCTCAAACTAGGGGCTAGGTATGACCATAGTCATCCTTCCTAAACACTTGGATTTAGGATGGCAAGCACCCTTCAATTTTCAATAGTATGCACTCTAAGCTTCCCTTAGGAATACTCATTTCACCATCTGGCAAGTTCTGATACTCAGATGGATCTATGGCACATGGAACTACATGATTAGAATTTCACTTGATTAATTATTGCCAATTGGGTGAATTAAGGCTGCATCATTCAAGTGGACATACAAACCCCAATTCATATGTAACAAACATTGCTATATAACAGTTTCAGAGGATATAAAATGTATGAGACATATTGTTCCTCATCTCATCATCACATGATGCTATTCACTTGCCATTCATGAAAATACACTTGTCATCATACTATGACATGATATAAATTCTTATCACAATATCATAGGGTATCAACCCTTATCAAACATTAGAGGATTATACCTCATTTAGGGCTCCACCATGCCCAAATTTCATTAAGACCATCATATCATTACCTGCAAGTTCATCACTATCTTTCCATGCCTTATAACAAGGCTCAAAAAACATCACCACTCATGTGATGCACATGCTCAACATGATGTTGCAATAAATAACTAAAAGAGGTTTATAGGATAACATTGCAAGGTTATTTTAGAATTAAGAACATTGCTTTATTATATCAACATATAAGGAACCTATATGATCGGTCATCATCACGCTAACACTGTATAGGTGTAGCATAAGAAAACATAAATCATAAAGCTAGATGACCACTAGTTAACACATTAGAGTTGAAACCAATCATTAAGAAGGATATTCCATCATTATATTAACCATTCAAGGAAGGGTAGAATAACTAACTACCATCATCTATTATCATTAGGATTAGGTTCAACAAGATAGGTTACTTTGATGTTACCAACCACCACTCATACCCAAACCCTAACTCATGGCATCCCCATTGGATCATGAATGCATGGGGTGAAGCATCACCAACACATTCCATACCGTCCTCAAGTATGGATCTACACATAAATAAAGATGTAACCATAAGTTTATAGCATACTAGGGTTCAACCACAAAAGAGAGTACTCCATGATTGTATTCGTCATTCAAGGACTATTCATAACCACTTACCAGCATTTTGTTATATTAAGGCTAGGTATAACAAGTTATACCTCATTAAGGTTACATTTCAACACAATACAATAATTTTCCCTTCTATTCATATGAGTGCAAAGGTAAGACTACCTTATTAAGGGTAACCCTTCATTGGTTCCATCATCATTTTTCAACCTATCAACAATCACCCAAATGGAATCATGACCTTTGGTTGTTATAGGCAAGCCAACTACAAAATCCATTGTCACATGATTCCAGTTCCATTGTGGTTTGGGTAATGGTTGTAATGTTCCTACAAGATTCTAGTGCTCAGCTTTAACTTACTAACACACTAGACACCGCATAACAAACTCATCTGCATCTTTCTTCAAACCAGGCCACCAATACATATCATTTAGATTGTGATACATCTTGGTACTTCCTAGATGCATAGCATAGAGAGATGAGTGAGCTTCTTCCATAAATATCTTCCTTAGGTCATTAACATTAGGTACCATGATTCTACCATGGTAAAAAACTGTTCCATTTTCTTACTCATGAAAGCCATCCCACTTCTCACTGTCATATTTTAATATGGTCTGCTGTATCTCAATATCAACCTATTGTGTTTCTTTAATCTATTGTCTCAACTTAAGTTTTACTTGCATTTGTGCCAGCAATCCAGCTAGCAAGGATACTTCCAGCTGTACATTCATATGTCATAAGGAAACTAGCATGTCCCACTTATGACATACCAAATAATTCAACTGTACTTTATCTGTGAATGAAGATGAGGACTTTCTACTTAGCGCATCTGCGACCACATTTTCCTTTCTTGGATGATAATCAATCATGAAATCAAAATCTTTGATTAGTTCCATCTAGTGACACTGTCTCATGTTAAATTCTTACTGTGAAAAGATGTCCTTCAGATTCTTATGATCTGTGAAAATATGACACTTCTCCCCGTACAGGTAATGTCTCCATATTATCAAGACATGAATCGCTGCAACCAATTCTAGATCGTGTGTAGGATAATTCTCCTTGTGTTACTTAAGCTATCCAGAGATAAAAGAAATCACCCGTTTATCGTGCATTAAGACACATCCTAAACCATTCTTTGAAACATCATAAAAGACAATGTATCCTTTCCCTTGCTCATGTAAAAATAATACCGGTGCACCAGTCAACTTTTCCATCAACAACTAGAAAGAGCATTGACACTTGTCATTCTAGACAAAAGGAACATTCTTCCTGGTTAACCTAGTTAGGGGTAATGCTATATAACTGAAGTCTTTGATGAACCTCCTGTAGTATCCTACCAAAACTAGAAAATTGTGAATTTCTATCAGTGTCTTAGGTTGTTCCCATTCTAGAACACACTCCACCTTTTTAGGATCAACACAAATACCTTTAGCAGATATGATATGTCCTAGAAAAGATACTTTTGACAACTAAAACTCACACTTGCTAAACTTATCATATAGCTTGTGTTGTCTTAAAAAAGTCAATTCTTTTGACAACCAAAACTCACACTGGCTATCTCAACTGTATATTAGAATGTCATCTATAAAGACCACTATAAACTGATCAAGGAATGGCCAGAACACTCTATTCATCAAATCCATGAATGTTGTTGGTGCATTAGTTAGTCCAAATGACATAACTATAAACTCATAATGACCATACCTTATCCTAAAAGCTGATTTGGGTATGTCATCCTCCTTAATTCGTAATTGATGATATCTAGATCTCAGATTTATCTTAGAGAATATTGTTACACCATGCAACTGGTCAAACAAATCATCTATCCTTGAAAGAGGATACTTGTTATTTATTGTCACCTTGTTCAACTAATCTATATTCTATACATAACCTCATTGATCCATCCTTTGTCTTTACAAAAAGTATAGGAACACACCAAAATGATGTACTTGGCCAGATAAAACCTTTATCAAGTAACTCTTACAAGTGTTTCCTTAATTCTTTCATCTCAGCTGGTGCCATCCTATAAGGTGTTTGGGCTATTGGTTGCGTATCGGGAACTAGATTGATCTCGAAATCATTCCTTCAAGGTGGAGGAAGATTAGGAAATTCCTCAGGAAACACATCCTTAAACTCCCTAACAACTGGCACTTCTGGAATACTAGGACTTTCTACCTTGGTATCCACCATGTGTGCTAAGAATGCCTCACACCCATGTTGCAATAGTCTCTTAGCTATCATTGTTGATACTAGACATGGAAGAATCTTCCTGTCTCCCTAAAAGATCCATGTCTCACCACCATATGTGAACATAGCTTGCTTGAAACCACAATCCAACACTACCTTATACTTTTCCAAGGTGTCCATCCCAATGATTACATTAAACCCATGCATCTCAAGTGGTATAAGATCCACTTGAATGTTTTGTTCTGAGAAAGAAAGAACATAGGGGGGACATACCTCTTGTAACACTGTGTAATCAACTAATGGAGTTTCTAACAGCAAGTTATCTATTCTATGACTAGAAGGCAAAAGGTAGTTATGAATCACTTCACAAGTGATAAAGGAGTGTGTAGTGCCTGGGTCAATCAAAACAAATATGAAGCAAGATGAAGACATATCAAAATGAAATAAATCCATCTTACCTATAATGACTCGTGGG